>CM053595.1:61471646-61500259 GCA_028646575.1 Pseudocheirus occidentalis
TACAGCCTGTATTGAATTGCTGCTCCTCCCAGTGGGAGTGGGTGACAGGGGAGGAACTGCAAGAATCTAGAATTTAAAGCTATACAATCAAATGCAACTGGGAAATAATATATTCAGGGACAGGGGCAGGGAGCCCCTCCCTGCCCTACTAGAAAGCTAAAGGGGTGTTGGAGGAGGGCATAAAAGGGAACAGATTGTGAGAGGGGCCTTACAGTGGGATCAATGTTCTGGGCTGAGGGGTAGGGGCAAAAAGGGGAGAAAATCTGTAACTTAAGACCTTGTGGAAATGAATGATGTAACCAAGAAAATAAATTAAAATTTAAAATAAAATAAAATAAAATAAAAACAATTAAAAAAAGAAAAAAAGAAGTGATATGTGATGGTGATGATATACTTTCGTGCTGTAAGAAATGATATGGGGGGGATTAGAAAAATTTGGGAAGACCTATAAGAATTGATGCAGAATGAAGTGAACAGAACCAAAAGATCATTACACATGGTAGCAGTGTTATTGTAACAATGATCAACTGTTAAAGACATAGCTACTTTTGTCAGTTCAATGATCCAAACAGTTCCAAAGGACTCAAGATGAAAAAATGCTATCCACCTCCAGAGAGAACTGATGGACTCGAACTGCAAATTGAAGAATAATTTTTTTTCATGTTACTTTTCTCACTTCTTTTTGCCACTGTGACTAATATGGAAAATTTTGCATGATTTCACATGTATAATTAACATCATATTGCTTGCATTCTCATATGGGAAGGGAGGGACTGGAAGGAAAGAGAAAATTTGCAATTCAGAGTTTTTTAAATGTAAAAAAATACTATTTTTTTTTAAAAAAGCTGTTTTTTAAAAACTGTTTATAAAAGCAATCATTTACAAAGTTCACTTCCAAATTCAGCATAGTCAATGGTGAATGGCTTTGGCTCCCATTTGGCTGCCTTTGCTGTATTCTAGGTCAGGCAGGTCGCTTGGGATTTCACTCCTTATTATCTTAGCTTCTGGCAAATCCCAGCATAGACTTCAACTCCCAGACTTCTGGCACTTGTTATTCTGACCTTTTGAAGCTCACAAGGTTGTATCCATCTCCCATGTTCCTTCAGTAAAGAACAAAAGCAAAAAGGCAAAGAACAATGGCCCATTTTTTTTTTTTTGCTGTTCTTTTTGGAAGGCAGTTGGGGTTAAGTGACTTGCCCAAGGTCACACAGCTAGTTTTTGTGTGTGTGTGTTAAGTGTCTGAGGCCAGATTTGAACTCAGGTCCTCCTGACTGCAGGGCCGGTGCTCTAGTCACTGCGCCACCTAGCCACCCCTGTGCCACCTAGCTGCCCCTGCGCCACCTAACTGCCCCACAGTGGCCAATTTTAATAGACCTTATGTTAGTTCCATGAGACAGGTCTCGCTGAAGGAGACCACTCTTCAAATAGGAAAGCTTGTCTCTTTCTTTCCAATGCAGTTAGGCAGGAAAAAGGAAGAAGCTTGTCTTGGAGAGTTGGTATTTTTTTCATCCACCTTGTCCCAGATCAGCAGCCAATCAAAAATCTATCTTTTTTCCAACATGGTTTGCAGTCTGGAACTAATCATAACATTATGGCAATTGTGGCACACATATGCCAAAGTCCATATAAAGATTGAATCATCGGAGCACACTAGACTCATTGATCAGAATTCCTATGAGATATATACATGTTGTCTTCCTTTATTTAGAGGATGGTAAGTTCCTTGAGAATAAGAACTCTTTCATCATTTGTCCATAGTTTGTCCATATATCCATGTATCCCCAATATTAGCACATAGTGGGTACTCAAAAAAGTGATTTATATCTTTATTTAGTTCCATCTCTTGGATTCAGTCTAATGCTCTAGCATAATTAGTGTCTTTTGGGATCCTAGCTCCGTTATCCAGTGACCTCACTCACTCTCCTGGTACTAGGCCTTCTGTAAAAACATTTGGTGAAAATTCCATTTATGCCTTTATCTATATCAGTGTCTCCAAACTTTTTGATCACATAACATTATTGGTATTAAACAAATAACCTCAACATATTTATAGTTATTTATTTGTAAATTATATAATACACTATTTTATTAATGCATTATATATACATATCACAAAGCAGGGCAGCCAAGTGGCATAGTGGCCCTGAAGTCAGAAGGACTTGAGCTCAAATCTGACCTCAGACATTTACTAGGTGTGTGACCGTGGCCAAGTCACTTAACCTTGTTTGCCTCAGTTCCTCATCTCTAAAATGAGCTGGAGAAGGAAATGGCGAATGTTTCTAGTATCTCTGCCAGGAAAATTCCAAATGGGATTGTTGAGAGTCAGCTAGAACTGAAACAACTCAACAACAAACATCATGAAACATAGACAAAAATGGAAACTTTAAAACTGTTAAACCAAATGAACTAAACATTTAAAAAATATTTTCATTTTTAAGGATAGGTATTGGACCAGTGATTTCATTGATGTTTATCAGTGGAGCCCAAAGTAAATCCGTGGAACTCTCCCCTAGTGATCAGATCAGCTCATTGGAGGTTGGAAAGAAAGGTCCCATCCCACTCTTCCTGCAATAATGAATGTGTCCCTGTGATCTTGTCACACACAATCACATTCACCATGTACCCATTACAATCCGATACTTCCCCACTCTACTCCCTCCCACCACTGTACAAGCGCCTACCCTTTTTCCTTCTGTACAGGGGCATTGTCCTTTTAGAGTATTATAACCTAACAATGACCTAGGCACCTGCAGCAGCAACTGTCAAGGTGCCATTGGGAAAATTTCTCTTCCTCTAGCATACCCACCACCTGCTTGTCAGATAACTCTGTGGCTGTGGGAGGCATCCCTGGAGGGCATCCTGTCTGCTCTGGGGCAATAACCTGTGAATAAGAACCCTGTTCCACTCCCTTTAAATTTTGGGTGGGATAGAATGAGTCACACAAGTTAAGCAGGCATGTATCTCCTTATATTATATTTCTCTGAAAACTCCGTTTCATCTGAACTGTCCTATTTTTGTTCAGGACATCAATATCCCGCCAGTCGTCAAGTTTTCAATCTTGGCATCATTCTTAACTTCTCACGTTTACCCACCTCACATCCCTAAGCAGCTGCCAAATCTTATCTTTTCAATCTCCACTTCTCTCCTGTCTTTGTCTCTCCACTCCCACAACCACCACCTTATTGGCTCAAGCCTTCATCACCTCACACCTGGACAATCATTATGGCATTTTCATTGGTCTTCCTGACTCAAGTATCAGCCTTGTTTCAGTCTATCACTTATGCAACTGCCAAAGCGATTTTCTTAGTATAGGTCTGGTCATATCACTACCCCCTCCCAATACACACGCACGTGTACACACACATACACACACTCCATAAAATCCATTATTTCTCTGTTGTATCTAGTATCAGAGGAAACCACTGTGGCATTTAAAACCTTTCATAGTTTAGGCTCAGTCTCCCTTTCCAGCTCCATTGGTCAGTACGCTTTCTCTCTCTTGCCCTTTATAGTTCAACCAAACTCACTCGCAATACTTCATGTCCTGTCTCAATGACTACACTGGACTTTCCCCATACCTGGACTGCAGCACTTCCTTCTCACTTTCTTCTTTTTAAAAATGAAGCTCAATCACCATCTTCTGCATGAAGTTTTTCCTAATGTCTTTCAAATACTAGCTCCATAATAAACACATGCACACAAATATGTAATATATGTGTAGATACACAAATGTATTTTATGTAAATATGAATACAATATATCTATTACTCCTCTTCCTGCAGACTTCAGTCCAGTCAAACCAGCCTTCTTACTGTTCCTAATATTCATATAGAAACACAAAACTATCCAAAAACAAGAATAAGAAAGTGAAGTCTGATATCATCCATTAAGTAGAACTACATAAAGAGCAATTTACTTACATTGAAAACTTTCCATTGAGTTGAAATGATCGACCGTGCACTTTTGCTCATTGGTTTTGTATTGAATAGTTGTGGAGTGAACACAAGAAACAGAACTCCTGTCATAAAGCTGTTCTGTACACTGACTGTTATGACCTGTCATTTGATTGTTGTATCAAGCGTCTCTCAATAATAAAATATTGAAAATAAAAAAAAAATCAGCTGCTTGGCTAGCTGTATCAATCAAATTAAATGAATCACTGACAATTATTATCTACACATTCACCTTATATCCCATGGCAAATGGAATTATTATTTAAAAAAACATATCACAGTCAATCATGTTGGTCTCAAAAACAAAAGGATTTTTTTGTATCATTAATAAAGAGATCCAGCATCCCCTTGTGGATAGAGGTCTGACTATGAAGATCAGGATTAATGTCCTGCCTTTCATACACTGGTTGTATGATCTTGAGTAAGTCACTTAGGTTCTTTGTGCTCTTTAGGAACTCTCTAAAACTATAAGCCTTACAGAATGCACCAGACTAAATTTGTAGAGGCAGTTTCCTCACCTTGGAAGTCCCTATATCACAGATTGCTGGGTCATTCCATTGGAGACTACTCTTTGAGTCTTGCCATTTAATCTCAAATCAATCTAATTGTATTATTGTCCAGACCAAATCCCTCCACCTTTTTATAAAAATAGCACACAATTCTTTATAAAAAGATTTGCCAAAATCTAGACAAATTATATCTATAGCATTCCTCTGATCTACTAGTTTAGCAATCCTATCAAAAAAAAAAAAACCAAAGAAATGAAACTACCGGAAAAGGGAAAACTACTATGGTCTGTTGTGACCCATTTTCTGTGAAGCTGTGCTGCCTTTCCCCTACCCCTATTGCTTCTTCTTTTTGATATTCACTGAACCCGAGCAAGTCATTTAACCCTATATGCCTCAGTTTCTTCATCAGTAAAATGAGCTGGAGATGGAAAATACAAACCACTTCAGTGTCTTTGACAAGAAAACCCTAGATGGGGTCATGAAGATTTGGAAAGGACTGAATGACAGAATCAGCACAATCAACCATCTCTTTAAAGAAACACTCCAGAATTTCCTCAGCAATCAAAGTCAGACTCACTGGTCCATGGTTTTCAAACTCTTTCCCTTTCCCCTTTCTGACAATTAGGACAACACTTGTCCTTTTTCTGGTTCCTCTCCACCTCTTATTGATCTTTTGAATGGCATTGACATTGGCTTTGGCATCACATGGACCAGTCCTTTCAGATATGGTTGTCTCAACCAGGTGACTTGACTTCATCAACTCACTTTCTTCTTACTTTTCTTAGGTATCAACTCCCTGTTAGTCATTTTTGTTTTGTTCTTTTCAGTGAGAAAGTGAAAAGGTCACTCTCTCCTCCCAGTCCCTTGTTTTTAGAGGAAGAAGGCTCAAATTCATGCATCCTGAATTGATTAGGGTCAGCTACATTGCCCATGGTGTATTCAGATGAGTAGACTGCCTGGAGCATGTCATGGCATATTAAATGTGAGTTGAACACAGAGACCAGAAAGCGAGAGAACTATGGAGAAGCAGCATTTTTTGTTGTTGAGATTTAAAATATATTTTATCATTGCGTACTATGGAACCAATCAGGATTTTGAGTAAGAGGATCTTGAATCAAAACTCCATTCTATTCCTTATCTGGCCAAGTCAAACTTAATTTCCACTGTACTGTATTACAGTTAGATAAATTTCCTTGAAATTCTGAGATTTTGTGATACCAAGACTATCCTGTACATACAAAGACTGATCGTGACAAAAACTGAGAAATGTTCCTGGAACTACTTCCTTCAGTCCTTGAAAGCCCTGGCAGCTGCATCTGGGTGGGGATGTGGTGAAGAGTGAGGGCCAATTGGGTGTGTTTTGTGTCAAGTTTGTGTCAAAGTCTTTATGGCTTTGAGAAATGGGACACGTATTCCCATAGGCAATACTATACCTAAAGTGTTAGATTCCCAGGCTAGATTTACTTCATCATACATTTATTAAGTACCTGCTGTGTGTAAAACCCAGTGTGAGGCACTAATGATACAAAGATGAATGATACAAGCCCTGCCTTCCAGGAGCTTACAGTCTACTGATGGAGAAAAAACTGGGACACACAGAACTCTGATATTTTTAGAAGCTTGAGACAAAGTAATTGGAGAGAGCAAACATCACAGGAAAAGGAGAAGAAACAGGGAGATAAGCAAAAGGAGAACTCCATAGGCATTGATCATAGTATGGAGTTAATTCAGATATACTAAATATAAATTACTGACAAACAGAATGGAATTGAGGAGTGGGCATGTGCAGATCCAAGCTGGAGGGTCACTAGTAGTGGGTGAAAGGTTCTTTCTTCCTAAGGCCTATGCCTAGGGTCTTCAGGTGGGAGCCTTAGGCCTTTATGGATTCTTCAGAAAATCAATGCTCACCACAAAGGTGGGTGGGAGACAGTTGAAGAAGGTTTGTTTCGTGTTTTCATTAGTTTTTCTTTCATGTCAGTGAGATAGAAGAATGATGGTGATGTGTAGGAACCAGTCTTACCTCTGGACAGGGGGCCTAGAAGGCATTATGGAGAAACTCCAGAGGTCATACTAATCACTGAGTGAGTAAGACACTTAGCTTTCTTACTATGTACTTTTACTGGGGTACAGAGAAAATTAGGAGTTTGACCCAGCTACCCCTTTTGTGAGTTATAGTGTCCTCCCTTCTCTCCTCAGAGGACACTTAGTCTACTAAAGCCTTCTCTATTCTGTTTCCCTGGGAGCTCTCAGACCTTACCAGCCTGCCTACATGAGAGTTGGAGGAGAATTAAAACAGCAACAAAACCAATAGGACATTTTACATTTAGAATAGACTGAGAAAAGTACTTGGAGAGAATACCCAACTGTGGGCAAAATGGACTTTAACCACGGAAGGGAGAGGAAGCCAGGCCATCACATCTCTCTGCAAAGCTGGAAATAAACAATACTGCTTAGAACCTCAGAATCACATCCAGGCCTACTCAGCAACCCCCACCCCCACCCCTGCTCTTGGAGGCAGAAGGATATAGTTTATGAAAAAAAGAGAGAGTTAATGATTACAGTAATTTAATCCTGTCCATGCTGCCGTTCATTACTTTAACACAAAGACAAAATAGTAGCCTAGGGATTGCTGACGCGGAGGGTTTTTCCTCTCCATGTGGAATGTATATTTATGGACTTTTTCATTTATAGGCTGTGTGTGTTAGAAAATGTGTGGTGTGTATTACATGGACAGGGAAACCCTCTTATAATGAATCCCAGAGGGTGGGAGAACATGGTGTTGAGTGTGAGCATTCAACTTACCATGTTCCTCACCCTCTGATTGACACGGCCCACCCTGGGGAGGCAGCTCACTGGGATGTTGACAAGATGAAATTCCCAGTCAATGGGGAGGCAAATCTGATGCCACTGATTTGGGGACATGTGTATATGTCAAAAATGAACTTTCAACTTCTTCCATATTGGTAGGTTAAGTGGTATTTGAGGAAAGCTGGGAAAACTCTCTGCCTCAAAGCTATTACTTTTCCATTGCCTCATTTTACCAGCCTCTCACTGTGCCTGAAATGCCACCATTAGAAACCCTCTTCATTAAAGTATTGGCCTTGGAGTCTGGAAAATCTAGATTCAAATCTCAGCTATTTAAGGTAATACACTAGCTGTGTAACCTTGGGAAAATCACTTAACCTTTTTCAATTTACTCATGTGTAAAATGAAGACATTGGATTTTATAGCTTCTAAAAGAGGTTAAGTCAAATTAACAAATAAAATTTATAAAGTTCTTATTATGTGCCAGGCACTGTCCTAAGCACCATGGATATAAACATAAGTAAAAAGAAAGACAGTTTTTGCTTTCAAGGAGCTTACATTCTAACGGGAGAAGAGAAAAGGTGAGGGGGAGATACTTGCTTGAGGTCATAGTGGCAAAGTTCAGAGAAGTATGGCAGATCTGAGGCCTTCCTCCAAATGGAGTTTCTGGGAACTTGCCAACAAGAGAAGAGGTCCAAAGGGGAGGAGGGAAAAAGATGAATTATGGTGATAAAGTCTATAGAGTGGGATGTCTCTTCCAGTTTTGAACCTATAATCCTATGAACTTTTCCAAAGTAACACAGGTAAGAAAGACAGAATTTGAAGCAATGGGTGAATGTTGCAGAAGGATAGAGTTCAGGTAGATATAAAGAGATTTCTGAACAATTAGAAATGACTGAGATAATAGTAAGCTCCTTATCACTCCAGAACTTTATACCAAGCCTAGCTGACCCATTTTTCAGGGATCTTAGAAAGAAGCTTCTAATGAGTTGACTCAGATGACATCTTAGGTCTCCACCACCTCTGATAGTCTGTAAGGCTTTGAAAATGCAAGGACCCTTGGAGGATCCACATTAAGCTGATGCCACATTAAGTTGCTGCTATCAGTCATTTGAACTCTGAGTGTGATATAATTTATGGAACTCTTCCCAGTCATATCTAAGAATACCTTTGTCTGTGGGGTTAGGGGAAAATAGGGAGTCTGGGAGTGTAACCACAGTGTGGACCCCTAGGTGCCTTCTAGGTCAGGGGTGAGGAACCTGTGGCCTTGAGGCCACATGTGGCCTTCTAGGTCCTCAAGTATGGTCCTTTGACTGAATCCAAATTTCACAGGACAAAACCCCTTAATAAAAAGGATTTGTTCTATAGAACCTGGAATCAGTCAAAAGGTCACACCCTTGAATCTAGGCACTATAGGTGCATCGAGCAAACGGAAGCAGATTAGAAAAGGTGAACTTTATTGTCTTTATAGCCCCTTGGGTCGCATTCCATAGCATTGTTAGGAGAAGCTGAAGCATCTATTCAGAGGCATCCTTGTCTTTTTCCTTAGGTTCTGTGCTTTCTCTTCCACTCCCCAGGACATGAGAAGAAGTCAGCTTCATTGAACTGTCCCCAAGTCTGTCCCCTTTTGCAATTAGAAACTATGGAAGGGAAACAAGGATCAATTTCTGAGGTTACTGGAACATTCAAGGGTCACTTAAGCCATAGTTTGTTCAAGATTAGATTGAAAGCTGGAAAGATGCTTAAAGATCTTTTACTTCAACCCCCTA
The DNA here is from genome assembly GCA_028646575.1 of Pseudocheirus occidentalis. Taxonomy (NCBI): domain Eukaryota; kingdom Metazoa; phylum Chordata; class Mammalia; order Diprotodontia; family Pseudocheiridae; genus Pseudocheirus; species Pseudocheirus occidentalis. The sequence continues at coordinate 61,480,683 of CM053595.1, forward strand.
CTCTAGAGAAGCAGGTTGCAGAGATGTTAAATGATTTTCTACATGTTGTATAACTTGTAAATAACAAAACCAGGATTCTAAACCAGGTCCTTTGACTCCAAATCTAGCACTTTAATATCATCAAATTTCAAGTCAGAGGGGCCATAGTAATCATTTAGTTAGATTCCCTCATTTTAGGGACAAAGTAACAGAAGCTTAGAAGGGATGAAATGACTTGGCTAGGGTCATACAGATAATATGCAATAGAGTTGTGTTTAAAATCCAGGTCCTTTGACTCTGACTCCAGGCAGACCCAGGGTTATCAACACTGTTAGCAGGATGGTCACTAAATATAGAGGATTTCCTTACTTACACATGTACAGTAGGATCATATCCTGTACAGCACCTTCACAGGGCAATTAACTCTGAGAAATGAAAATGATTAAAAATCAATTAAGACATCATTTCTAAAGAAATGGAGGAGAACAGCATTGGGAGTTTTCAGGGATAACTCATTTTCTCCACAATGTGTCTTCCCTACAAAGCAAACACATGGCTGTCCATGATCTTGGCCAGAGAACTCTGGGAGAAGGATGAGAATACCATTTGAGGGATGCTGTTTTGTTTTGTTTTGTTTTGCTTTCTTTTTCCTGAACATTTGCCAGGCTGGTAGAGTTATAGCAAATTTCAAACCATTCTAGAGAGAGACCACCAGTTTCTCAATTTTTTGAGTCTGAGATGGAGGTCACTATGCTGAAAGCAAAACCTTTTGGAGAAGCAGAGTTAATGAGTCTGATACTCATTTCATCTATTAGCCCTCCCAGTGACCTGCATCCTTCCTGATGACAATATATCCCTGGTTATCATTTATAGAACTGGCTGTATCTTCTTTCATAGTCCTTATCACACTAGTCCTCCATTGGGAGTCAGAGTACTCCTTACTCCTCACTCTCTTTTTCTAAGTAACTTTTGGATAAGTAACTTGTTCACTCAGTAACTTTACTTCTTTTGACACCCTCAGAATTACAATTTTGCACTCAAAATTATGGTATCTGTACTATATCATTTAACCTCCTTTCTAAAGGAGCATCTGGTTCACCCTCCTCCTCTCTTTCTCCACTTTTGCCCTTATATAGCAGACTTTAATATTCACAAAAATATCTCCTCAGCCTCTCTAACATCCTTAATTCCCAAACCTTCTTCTTCACTGCACCTCCGCCACACCTAGAGATGATCACACCCTTAACTACAAGTGTTCTACTTCTTTAGTAAGAAACTTGACATTTCTCTACCTAACTTCAGTTTCATAATCTTGATGTTATCCTAGACCCCTTAATCTCTCATATACCACATATCCAATCAGTTGCCAAATGTTGTTGTTTCTACTTTCCCAACATTTCTTCTCTCTTCTTACAAAACTGCCTCTTCAGTCCAAGCCTTCCTTGTCTTTAACCTAGATTATTGCAACAGCATCCTAATTGGTCTCCTTGCCTCAAATTTCTTATCTTTACAATCTGTCCTACACATTGTTGTCAAAGTAATTTTCCTTAAGGACAAATTTGAATATGAAACTTCTTTACTTAACCAACTTCTGTGAATTCCTGTTGTTTCTAGAATAAGATCTAGTCTTTTGTTTAGCTTTTAAAGCCCTACACAGACTGGCCCCACCTACTTTTCTAGATGGCTTAGATATTACACTCCTTTTAGCACTTTGTGATTCAACCAAACTGGTCCTCTCCATTCCTCACTCAAATATTTTATCTCCCACCTCAGCATCTCTGGGCTGGCTATATAGCCCATAATCACAACCCACTCATCTCTTATTTTGTTTAAGATCCAGTTTAAGCACCATTGTATGAGTCTTTTCCTGATCTCACCAGTTACTAATACCTTCCCTCCCATAGTATCTTGTATTTAATTACTTTGTGCCTGTGTGTATGTGTGTGTGTATACCCATATGTCTGTGTGTATATATATATATATATATATATACACACACATATATATGTATGTATGTATATATGTAGTTACTTACTAACTTTATATTTATGCTATTCATATTTTATATGTACTTTTCATTACCATCATCACCACACCCCATTAAAATGCTCTTTGCAAATTGAGATCATTTGTTCTTCTTAGTTGTTACCCCAATACTCAGCACAAAACCTGGCACATAGTAGGTACTTAATAAATACTCCATTGATGAACTGATTTGTAGAAACATAGGAGATGTTTAAATATTCAAGCTCAGATCATTTCCACTAGAAACTACAGAAGGGATGTTGTTAAGGACCAAACTTAGTGATTAATATAAATTATGCAAGGAAGTGGTGGAGATAGTATAAGTGCTATAGAACATTTAGCAAGACATGACCCAGTGACTAGAATTATAAGTCAGAAGCTTGCCATATTTTGTGGATTAACAGACAATTTCTACCCATACAATAATTTCAGACCTCAAAAATATCCTGTAGAACTCAAACAATAAATTGTACCATTATCATTGCCTGAACTACTGCCGTCCGTATTTTTTCAAACACAAAATTGATCAATAAAAACCTAAGAATATTTTTTAAAAATAGATACTGCTGTTTTCCAGATTCTCAGAAACTCTAAGATACATAAAGATTATACTTTCCACATCTTAAAATCTAATGAAGTAGATCAACATCACATGGGGAAAGGAAGAAGCAACTTTATTTCTGGTTGTCCTGTCACCTAGCGGCAGCAAGGTGGTACAGTGAATAGAGTGCAGGAGCCTGAAGTTAGGAAGATTCATCTTCCTGAATTCAAATCTGGCCTCAGATACTTAGTAGCTGTGTGACCCTGGGCAAGTCACTTAACCCTGTTTGCCTCAGTTTGCTCATCTGTAAACTGATCTGGAGAAGGAAATCACAAACCACTACACTTTCTTTGCCAAGAAAAGTCCAAATGGGATCATGAAGAATTGGACATCACTGGAATGACTCAACAATAAAACCTGTCAACTATTGGGACTGTCCTGAAGATACTTTCAGTGAGTCTCTGAAGGTTGAGCAAACCACAGAATACTCTAAAAAGATATGTTTACACTGATATTTTTATAAAGATTATCTATATTTCCCAATATTTAACTCTTTCCCCTTCTATTCTCTATAACAAAGAGGGAAAAAGGGGGGAAAATAGTTCAGCAAAACTAATGAAAACACTGAAAAAAATCTGACATCTATAGTATGTAGTAGTTCTCATCACCTCCTTCTGAAAAGAATGAGGGGAGGTAATGATTATAGATATCTCTCTGGGGGCCAAACTCACTTACTGTAATTTACAACATTTGGCATAAACTATTTTGTTGTCATTCTTTCTAGTCACAATGTTGTGGTCATGGTTTATGTTTTCCAACTTCTTTTTACAGTGCTTTGCATCAATTCACATGAAACTCACCAGTTCTTCATATCCATTGCTAATGATAGCTTAGCCATATTCTTTTATGTTCGTGTACCATGACTTGTTTAATAGTCCTCATTTGATTTTTTTTACTTTGTTTTAATCATCCTAAACTTTTATTTAAATTATGAGAACCGCTTACTTTATTCAGTCATGAAATATTTCCTTTTTGGAAGGGGGAGGACAAGGCAATTGGAGTTAAGTGGCTTGCCTAAGGTCACACGGAACTAAATGTTAAGTGTCTGAGGCCGAATTTGAACTCAGGTCTTCCTGACTCTAGGGCCTGTGCTCTACTCACTGTGCCACCTAGCTGTCCCATGAAATATTTTGTATAAAAGAATAATGGCAGAATAACTTGACTTGCCCTAGAACTCTTCCTGTTTCTAGATGAGAATAAGACAACAATAACAAATTATAATAACAATATCTATATCCTTATTTTGACCAATTAAGTTGATTTTAGTTTTTACATGATAAGACATGAAAATACTAAGAATATTATACTAATAAAAACATGAAACATCAGTCAGAACAACTCACATTTCTGTACTGTTTTAAGTTTTATATAAAACACTTTTTTTCTTTTTTGGCCACAATTCAGTGAGATTGGTAAGGCTATTATCACCACCCTCATTTCATTTATTTATTTATTTTTGAGGGGAGACTTTTTTTTTTGTATTTTTATCTTTATTTTCCTAGTCCATGGCACAACCCAGACACTTAACACATTCTTTCTTCTTCTTTTTTTAATTTTAATTTATTTTCTTGGTTACATCATTCATTTCCACAAGGTTTCGAGTTACAAATTTTCTCCCCTTTTTGCCCCTACCCCCCAGCCCAGAACATTGATCCCACTGTAAGACCCCTCCCACAATCTGTTCCCTTTTATGCCCTCCTCCAACATCCCTCTAGCTTTCTAGCAGGGCAGGGAGGAGCTCGAGGGGAGACTTTTTAAAAGTTAATTTATTTATTTTTAGTTTTCAATATTCATTTCCATAAGTTTTAAATTCCAACCCCCTTCCCTTCTTCCTTCCTCCCCAAGATGGCATGTAATACAATATACTCTCTACATATACATTCCCATTAAACATACTTTCACATTAGGCAGATTGTATAGAAGAACCAGAATGAAAAGGAAGAACCATGTGTAACAGCAAGTACCCTAGCAGGCCCAGGGTGGCTGCTAGCACAGGTTCTTAGATCTGCTTTTCTAAAGGAAAGCAACTCAAAATGGGTTAACAATCTTACTTTAAACAATCAAACATATATCATTTACCTAGTTCAGGGGAAAAAGTCAGCGCCCCTGAACTTCAGAGAATACAAACAGAATTAAAACAGAAGTTACAAGCAGTCAAAGAAACAGATCAGCAGACGGGCTTCCAACCATCTGATCATTACATCCATACCTCATCAGTTACCAGAGAAGAAATCACCAACATCTAGGGTTTTCAAAAGGGGAGGAGGGTGAAGGGGGGCCCTCAACAGCTTCCCAGAGTCTCGTCTGGCCAAATCACATAACTCTTCCCAAAGTGAGCCCCAAAGCAAAACCTCACATCAAGGTGTATATATAGCCTCCTCCTGGATCAGAGAATGTCACAGTCCTCTTGACCCACTGCCTAATCACAAAGTTATAAGGGCATTCTTGAAGAACAAGCCTCCTGCCACAGGCTCCATGTGACAACATTCAGCCTATTAGTGGGCAGAGTATACTTTCAAACCAGGGGAAGTTCTCAGAGCCACTTAAGCATATCAAAGGGCCTAGGGGCAGGGAAGATCTTCAGATTCCCATAATGCCATGAGAAAGAAAAAGCAAAACAAAACAAAAAAAATAAAATAGTCTGATTCACTCTACATTCAGACTCCACAGTTCTTTCTCTGGATGTGGATGGTGTTTTCCATTATGAATCCTTTGGTATTGTTTTAGGTCCTTGCATTGCTGAAAATGGCTAAGTCTATTAAAGTCAATCATCATACACTGTGGCTATTACCGTATATAGTATTCTCCTTACTCTGCATCAGTTCATATAAGTCTTTCCAGGTTTTTCTGAAGTCTTCCTTTGCATTATTTCTTAAAGCACAATAGTATTTCATTATATTCATATGCCACAGTTTGTTCAACCATTCCCCAATTGATGGGTATTACCTCCATTTCCAGTTCTTGGCCACCACAAAAAGAACTGCTATAAGTAGTTTTGTATATGTGGGTGCTTTTCCTATTTTTATACCATCTCCATTTTTAAAATGAGGAAACTGAAGCTCAGTGCTAGCTGACTTGGTTGTAACTTGTGGAAGTTGGAATTGAAGGTGAGGTCTTTTATATTTACAGATTAGTGTTCTTTCACCCCACTCTCCATTGGGTTAGGAGTGAAAGGGGTTAAACTAGAACTGAAAAGAATTTAGAGCTGGAATGGCCCTCAGATTTTAGTCCGTAAAACATATTTACATTGCAAATTAAGAAACAAAAGACTTATCATATAGGAAGTCAGGAGAAAGTTATAGAGCTGGGGTGTAAATCTGGGTTGTTGCCTCCAAATCTGGTGATTTTTCACATATTATAAAATCTCTCTCATGATTAGACATACCATCAAATCCAAAAAACTGTTTCCACACAAGACTTGCATAAAGGTTGCCTCCAAAGCAGAGATGTACGTATTGTTAAATTCACCATGAACATTAATGTCAGAAATTGGAAAACACAACAAATCAGGATTTGATGTATTGTGTTGATTGTATAGATTAGGAAAGTCATAGAAATAATGCCAACATTGCAGATTAAATGTAAAAGCATGATATTTTGCTACTAAAAATTTACCAGCACATCTTTTCTCCAAAATAAAGAAGCTTACTACATCTCCCAACCTTCCCATTACATATTTTGTCTATATTTTGTAAAGACTTATATGTGCATATATTGTCTCCCCCAATGGAATATAAATTCCTGAAGGGCAGGTACTGTTTCATTTTTTGCCTCATTTTCTATTCTCAGTACCTAGATCAGTGCCTGGCACATAGTAAGGGTATAATTAATGCTTGCTGAACTCAGAACTGAAAGGGTGTGTGTGTGTGTGTGTGTGCGCGTGCACACGTGCATGAGAGAGAGAGAGAGAGAGACAGAGAGAGAGAGAGAGCCTAAGGACTTTATATCAATGTTCTGGATGGAATAAAGACCAAACTATTTCTCTATGCCCTGAGGACCTTAACATTCAGTGCTGGGCTTTATGGTGGTAGAGTAGATGAAGTCAATTTTGGAGAGGCTGAGTGAGTTTTAAATCCTGGCCATTGCAACAGTGCTCTGGATTTTCCAATCCTGTATGTCTGGAATTGAGACCAGCAACTTCAGAAGATTTCCTATAAAGCTTCCCTACTTCTTGGCATGGACAGCTTTTAGAGGAGCCCTGCTGGCTTGACTTGTAGTTTCCTACCGAAATCAGGAAACACAGAACAGAGAAATGTCAAGAAGCCAGCAATGGTCTCACACAAGCTCTTCTCTGTTCAGTAAAGAAAGACAGGTTTAAATCCCACATTTTAGTTCTTATATATAAAGCCACTGACTTCCCCCTCTCCCTGACACACGTTAATAAAAATCATCAAAATTATTTATTATCATATCTGCTATTGCATCGTCCTCTCATGCCCCAAACTGACATGAGGTGATCTTTGCTTCTAGGAAGCTATGTTAGTACAATTGTGGTCTCTGGCAAGTAGGTCCTCCCAGACTAGGGAAACTCTAGTTATGGATCCATGTACTCACTATGTGTCTGCTGTATGAGACACTATTTACCTACACATAGAGAGGTTCGTTGCTTGAAGACCAGATGACTATAACATAAGCTGCATCTCATAGAGAAAAGTAAGGGTTGATACAGATAAAGTTCATGAGGTGGAATCAGGAAGTTCTCATTGACTGTCTCTTTGACTGGTGCTTCCCCCAGGAACCTCAGGATTTGATGTGTATCTAGGCATAACCAAAGGCAAAGAAAAAAAAAAAGCTTCAGCTCCCATATAAACACTGGCAAATGGGAAACCTCAAAGCATTTCTCAACATGGAGAACTCCCAATGTGAGATCTCCTTACATTACTGAAAATTGCAACCTATGATTTATTAGTTAAGTCCTGGAGAATTCCCTAAGACACATCGATGTTTGGTGAATTGTTCAAGTTATACACTTAACACAGTATATAAGTGCCTAGGTTTTTCTAACTCCAAGCTTAACATTCTATCAACCACTTTATGCTGATTTTACTGAGATTAAGAAATCATATCCCATAGAGCAGGATCTACGTAGCTCAACAACAACAACAAAGTGAAAAGGTCTCACTTGAAACTCACTTGAAACTGTCTGACTTGCCACTTCCCTTTCTTTGCTTGGTGAGCTTCCTCCTGTGTAGCCCCTCACACTCCAGAACAGCACTACCTAGGGTTTGTAGGCACTTAATGCAAAGGGGAATGCTTCAAAGTTATGAGAGAATCAATCAACCCACTCCCACACAGAGCCCTGCCTCAGACACCTATCCATCTCCAGCACTGGGAATTTTCTCTGGTTGTCCTCCATGACTCCATCTCTGTTCTCCATTCAGACGACTGATCTCTCTGGCTTCCTTTAAGTCCCACCTTCTACAGGAAGCCTTCCCTAACCTCTCTTAATTCTAGTGCTTTCCCTCTTCTAATTGTTTACTGTTTATCTGATATATCCTTTACTTCATGTATATTTGTTTGCACGATGTTTTCCCCATTATATTGTAAGCTCCTTGAGGGCAGGGACTTTGCCTCTTCTTGTATCCCAAATGCTTAGCACAGTTCCTGGCACTTAATCTTTATTATATTTTATTATAATGTCCTCCTTAATTATAAACCTGTAATATAAGACGTATATCCTCCTTCTCCCTTTCCTTATCCCTATTCAAGGGAAAAGTTATCAGGTTTGTTAGAGATTAGATTCCTTTGTCCATACCTTCACAATTCCCATAACTCACTTCACCAGTGAAGGGAAAGATCTAAATTTTCGCATCACATCATAGCTGTGTCCCTTGGCTCCAGGGCCCATTTGGCCTGGGAAACCCTACACTTATTCCAGGAACCTGGTGTGGTCTACAGAGTTTTTCTGTTAGGTCCAGAAGACTTGGTTCAGGAACTCCTTCATGGTTCCAGTTTGGTCCCCTTCATCTGATGCCAGTGTCTCAATGCATGTGCTTCCCTGGAGTGGCCATGTGGATCTGTAGGCCTCCTTCTATAGAATCAAAGCCAAGTTTAATTTTTTCCCTTCTCTTCTTTGAATTGCTGTGTGCACCTCTCTCTTTTTCCCCCTTTAAATACCAAATTTAAGAGTACAGACAGATGTATGAAATGACTATGAATCAATCATCTTCAGTGTGGTGCCTAATGCCAGGACAGGGAAATGATTTCATACTTCATCAAACGGACATAATCAATTGCAGGAAACAAAAATCCCCATCATTGGGGAGACAATTACCAATGCCAGCAAAAATTCTTCTCTAATGCAGCAAATTAAGACTTAGGAAAATATCAGAGAAACCTGCTACATTCTCCTCTTGCTCCAGAACAAAACCAGACCAAACCAGGACAAACAAACAAAATGACAGTGTCCTCAATTACACTGAGGTACCTTTGAGTACACTGTTCCCATTTCTACATATCTTTCTTGGGATCAGAGAAGACTTCATAGTGCAGGTAGTTCACTTAATGTAACAAGTATATCCTACTAAGTCTTGAATACATTTTCCAGAAACTTACATCTATCCAGAGTCAACATCAGTATGTAAAATTCTTTCAATAATACCCTTATAGTAATGCACAGTCTTTCCCCAAATCAGCAGATATTGCCGAGAGTACAGATCTTCCCTAACTGAGTGGTGGCTTTAGCACTTACATGAAGTCTGTATGTGTGATTATGTAAGGTTCCTCCATCCTTATGCCTATCTTGGTACTTCTAATCATTTATCTAGACATGCATACCGATATTCGATGTTTGTTTGATGTCCTGTCTGCTGCTATCTTTTGGACTCCATGATTTCCTCCTCTCGTAAGGGTGAGGGAGTGGGGTAGGATTCCCTAGATGATGTGACTCCTTGGAGAAAATTGCCTCCCACTTAAAGGTTTTCTCTAGTAATCAAGCAGTATAGGATAATAGAATTACAGATTTAAAGTTGGAAGATCATTTAGGTCATTATAATACAGTCTCCTCATTTCATAAATTTGAAAATGGAGACTCTGCAAGCCTGTGTTCCTTTCTGTGATTCAGGGTCAGACCATAGAATTCTGAGACCAAAGCTCATTTCTCTAGCCACGGCTCTTCTTTCATTCAAACTCATCAATATCAGTTTCATGTCTCCTTCTGTGTTCTCCCCATCTGTTATCTTCTGTGAGATCCTTGTTCTATTTTTAACAAATTTCCCTACTATTAGACCTCTTCTAATGTTCCTTCCAACTTTCACTCAGAGAAACCTGGTTCTCCCCTGAAGACACTGCATCTGTTGCTACCCTCTCCAGAACTGAAAGTGCCTTCTTTCATGCATTCCAACACCCTGGAAAACATAATCATGCTTCTTTCTTCTAGTTGACACTTCTGGAACTTCCTTCCACCACCTTCACTCAGTGACTTCTCTTAATGAGTTTCATTCCCTAAAGATATATCATTCAATCTGGAGTCCAGTATCTATTATTTACTGACCTCTTCTTTTTCTCAAGAAATTCAGTACTTGTCTCCCTCTTCCTCTGCATTCCAAATCCAGACCTTAATACTTGGAAATTTCAGTGTATTTGTTAATGTTTTCTCAAATACCCTTGTTGTTCAGTTTATCAACTTCCTTAAAAATCTATAATTTTCATTTTCAATACACCTCAGCTTCATCTAAGACTCAAACCCTCAAATTCCTGATCATCCACAAATTCTTGTACCTGACCATTTACATGTCTGTCAAGCTCTCCATTTGCCTTACTCCTTCCAAAGCCATTCTCTACTCTCATCACAACTTCCAACTACCCTTTAGTTAACTATTTCAATAATCTCAGCCCCTGATTATTATGCCCTACTTTCCCCTCATCTTATCCCTTTCTACACTGTAACTTTGGATTATCCCTACTATGTCTTCTTACCAAATGACCGGCTCTTGACCTCTACTGAAGGAAGTCAAAAACAGTGCTTATGTAGTCCACTGCAAAATATGTTATCAAGTTTCAATGAAATCCTCTCTACTTCATGGCAAACCTTTTCGTCTTCCATGATTAATTTTCCATTGTGTTTCCCACATTGGTTTTTACATAGCTGTGTGAAATATCCAATATCAATAATCTATCCCCCCATCTCTCAGCAAAGGGCCTCAACTCAAATAATTGAGGGCACCCATTGCAATCTCCCTGTCTTTCCCAATTCCATATTCCAAAACATCTCAGCATCGCTCCTGCCACCCTTCATTTCTTTGCTCCATGCCCAGAATCTGAAGTGGGCCTTGTCCTTGTTGGCATTAACTCTAGTAGTGTTATCTTTAGTTCCAGCCCTCACCTGTCTGTTTCAAGAGATTGCCATCTTGGATCACCATTTATTACTCTCTAATTTTCAATCTCTTCTTATCTACTAGTTCCTTCTCTGTTACCTTTAAACACGACCAACTCTCTCCTATTAAAAAAACAAACAGATTTGACCTGACCATCCCCTTATGCCATCTTCTCATATTTCTCTTCCCTTTCACAGTTACATTTCTAGGGAAGTTAGGGGCTCTCTGCATTTATTGCCTCTACTTTCTTACTTACCTCCTACACATCTCTCATTTGTTACCTGGTTTTTGTCTCAACCACTCAACTGACAATTCCTCTTTCCTAGGTTAATAATCATTTCGTTGCTATATCCAATGACCTCATTTCAGTATTTGTAGTTGACCATTACTATCATTATTATCTCCCTACCATGCTCCCCATTTCTTATTTTTTCATGATTGCCACCAATGAAGAGAGAGAATTGGGGTCATTTCCTGACTATATTCACAGAATATTGATAAGATAGACTTGAAAAAGACTTCAGAGATCATCTGGTTCAGCCCCCAACTGAAGTCTGAATCTTATCTGCAACATCTTGAGCAAATGGTCATCCACCCTTCCCTTGAAGACCTGAAATAACAGGAACAGCTCAACCATACTTTTTGGGAAGTTGTTTATTATACTGAGCTAAAATCAGCTTATGGGACTCTTTATTTTTTGTGAATTTAGCAATTATCTATAAATAAAATTTATGAAAAAAGAACAAGAAAGTGGTTGGCATAAGAAGCTTCTTTTTTGTTCAGTTTATTTTCTTAAGAAATATCTACTTTCTAACATCTGCATAGGCAGATAGAAATTATTTAACCAGATAGAAAAAAATTACTCAGTTTGTGTCTCTTTCTATATATTTTTTTGTTTGTGTCTCCTTCTGTATTTTTTTTTGTTTTCTTTTGTGCCTTAAAATTTTTATTGTTCTTTCTTTGGGAGTATTTATTACTACCTATTAACTTCCCTCCTTCACTTGCAACAAGTAATTATAGTCCAGTAACTTTTAGGCTAATGTGATTTACAGGAATAGAATATCATGAATAACACAGACTGTTTATTTTCTTCTACGTTTATATCCCTAGTACATAGTAGGTACTTGACAAATGCATACTAAATAAATCAATAAATAAAGGAATTAATGAATGGATTCACCCTGGTGTTCATTCTGTCCTCTGTAGCCAAATATAGAAGTCTAATCTCTTCTCTATTTTTTAGTTCTTGATATTTTAAGACTGATCTTGTCTCCCTTAGGTCTTTTCTTTTTGCTAAACATCGCCGGTTCCTTTAACGTTGTTGTTACAGATGAGAATAACCTTTACAAATCACGGATTACATTAATTCTACTGTTGCATTGTAGAGAAAAGGAAAGAAGGGGAGAATTTAGTGAAGGGAACCAATAGGTCTTTTCATATCATGTATATTAAGATCTATTGTATGTAGCTTTAGCAATAGATAGATAGATAGATAATAGTGCATTTAGTAAGTGCTTTATATGTACCAGATACTGTTTTAAATATTGGTATTTATCAATACAATATTAGTACAAGTCTAAATAAGCAAATCCCTGCCATCGAAGACCTTATATTCTAATGGATAAAAATAACATGAAGGATCAGTGGTATCCCTGAGCTATGGCTTGATGTAGAGATGCTCAGAAAATGGCAAGGCATCTTGGTTCCCCGCAAGATAAATTGAAAGCTCATCTGCCAAAGCATAGGGTGGTTCTAAGAGTCTAATTAAAGGTGAGGGACAGAGAAGGAAAGAACCCCAGAATGGGGACCTATACTGTAGAGTTTAGCAAACGATTTTATGGGACTAAAGGAAAAGGATTCAAGCACACTTGGGCTTTTGGTTACATGTACGCTTTCTTTTCTTTTTTATTTTTTAAAGTCAGACTGCTCAAAGCAAGGGATTCTAGAAGCCATCGATCAAATTTCCCCAGAGAGGTACTCCTACAAGAGGGCCTGGACAAAGTCTCTGGGGTTACCATGTTTTTAAACCTCTTATAAGGAAGCAGGGGCCAAAACCCACAAATGTCCCACCAAAAGATCTTGCTCACTACTCTGGAACTTGGTCCTGTACTGAATAAATGAAATACAATGACCTCATGTGGGTGTTGAGCAGTCTGAGTGAAGAGCTGCTGATGGGATGGTCACCTTTATGCCCCAAAGTTATTTCCAGCTCTCGCTATTTCTGAAGGCAGCCTGCCTGATGGAGTAAGCCTGTCTAGATGCCTCACTTAGGGGCCTGGGGGATAGCTTCCCACAGCAATCTGCTCTCTTTGGGAGATTTCAATTGCTTTTGAATTAGTTATGGGCTCAAAAAGGAGTGACTTCCATTATTACAATGCAGGTTTTAAAATTACTCCCATTCAACTTGCCAACTCTGCAACATTAACCTGTCATTGGAGAATTAGGTCTGGTCATGGAGAAGAGAGAGTTTTGAAAAATAAAAAGGAATCTTTAAAAATCTGTCATATAAGTGGACATCAAAAAAATATCTCTATGTTATAACTACCAAATCCAGTTTGCTTCATCATCTGTAAAATGGGGGCAGTATTTTGAATGCTTATTTCAATCAATGTTGAAAAGGACTCAAGTGATTAAAGTATAACACTCACCATAGTTTTATAGGTTTATGAAGCAACTTACTCTTATATTTGAAGTGAAGTAGCCTGTCCTCATGCAGAACTTAGCATTATGACCTGAGGAAAAAAATAGTGAAGAATTTGAAGATGATTAAGATTCATTATAAGAGAACAGGCTTGGGTCAGAGAATCTGGATTTATATTTCTCTTTTGTCACTATGTGTATGACCTTGGGCAAATCACTTAACCTCTGTAGATATGTAAAATGAGGGGATTTGATTAGGTGGTTTCCAATGCCCCTTCTAGTGCCAAAGGTCTGAACGTATAAGCCTAAGCTTTTTGTCTAAAATCAAACAAGTAATAAGTATTAGAGACAGAATACAAGTAATTGAGTTCTCTGACTTCCAAGTTAGTACTCTGTATGGATAAAAAGAATCTGGAGTGAAAGAAACAGAGAAACAGAGAGAGAGAAAGATAAAGAGATAGAGTGATGGAAGTAAAGGAAAGGAAAAAGAAAAGAAGGAAGGAAGGGAAAGGGGGAGGAAGGAAGGAAGAAAAGAAAGAAGGAAGGGAAGGAGAAAGCAAAGAAGGAAGAAAGGAAGGAAGAAAAAATAAAAATAAGGAGGAAGAGGAGAAAGAGAAAAAGGATAAAGAAGAACAAAGATGAAGAGGAAAAGAGAAGAGAACAAGGAAGAGAAAAAGGAGAAGGAAGAAGATGAGAAGAAATAGAGATAATATATACTACTTTCTATTACAACATTCTATTGGGATGGCTAGGTGGCACAGTGAATAGAGCACTGGCCCTGTAGTCAAGAGGACCTGAGTTTAAATCCTGCCTCAGACACTTAACACTTACTACTTGTGTGACCTTGGGCAAGTCACTTAACCCCAATTGCCCTCTCTTCCATCCTGCAAGAAAAAAAATATGTATACATACATACATACATATACATATATATATATATATATATATAAAACTTGCTATTGAGAATAGCAAGAAATAGTAGAGAAAATATACTTTGTATTATGATTTCTTGTAGAGAAGGGAAAAGAAGACAGAAGATACTTTTCTACATTGTACCTATTGTTACTGAGAAGCAGAGAAGAATTCTGCAAAGGAGTAGAGTTGCATAGACTTTTGCCAACCTTAGGACAAAGGTCATTTCTTTTACACCAGCTAAAGGTATTATCTAACCCTTAATCAGAAAGTGATGGATACAATAACTGATGTCTAGTAGTAAATCCATTTGAACAGAGAAATAGCCAGTGACAAATTAAAAGCACCATGTGGATAATTGCAGCTTAGCAGTGGTACTGTCTGTTCACCATAGGCATTATAGGCTTATAAAGGTATTTTCATAGACATTTTCAGAAAAGTATGAATACACTGAAGTTCACAGTTTCTGAATTGCATTGACCACATGTATTTTTATGCTTTACTCCCCTGAGACTTCAAGTATATACCCATTTATCCCACAGACATGGTGAGCATTTGTGGCAGAGGCATAGTTTATGTTTAAGGAGGGAATGGTATGTAAATATTATTTTCTTTTCATTTTCACTGAATATTTTGGTTAATATTGAATATTAGTGATTGATTTGTTAATGGGAGATATGTTGATTGGGACTCAAAAACTATAGTGTTGATAGAAATAGGTACCCATGAAGGTTACTCCGAGGATTCTGATAATTAGCACAGTAGTCAAGTGTCCTTCCTTCTGGGGAATCTGCTTGACCTGTAAAAGTCAGTGCAGGTGTGTGTGGAAGAAAAGGGAGAAGGAAGTCAGGTTGAGAGAAAGAGAGAGAGAGAGAGACAGACAGACAGACAGAGAGCAGAGAGGGAGAGGAGACAGACTGAGAAAGAGAGACAGACAGAGACAGAGAGAGACAGAGATTGGAGAGAGACTGGAGAGAAATAGATTCAGTTGCTCAGGTTCAACTATGATACTCTGATCCTTCTGAGCTCAGCTTAGACATATCATTCTTCCCACCCCTAACAGTAAAGGATCTGATTTTATCTACCAGATTTAGTCAGTCAGTCAACTAGCACTTATTAAACACTAAACTCTGTGTGCTAAACTCTGGAAGTACAAATAATAGCAGAACAAAAGAGCTGCTGCCCTCAGGCAGGTTACGTTCTAATAGGGGAACACTACACATCAAAGGGAATTGAAAGTTGAGGGCTTGAGTGATGGGAGGAAGGTACTCAGTGGAAGGGGGAGGGGATAGTAGAGAAAGCCCTATGGAGATGAGTCAGCATCTCTGGAGAGGGATGAAGACGTCTCTGGCCTGGCCTTTCTCCTTAATCTGGAAGTTCTGGGAGGAACCAGTCAATCAGAAAGTGAGGCCTCTGGGGCAGAAAGTACTTCCAACCTAGATGGTGTCCAGGGGTGGAGCGAGCTTCCAGGGTGAAGAAGTAACTCCCCATTTCTCAACTTTTCTTAGTCTGTACAGGTCCTGACTCTGAATGTGCCATGGATGTTAATTGGTTCCTTCAACTCTTGTCCCAGGTTTTCTGGGAGTTACTCACCTTCCCAGAGTCAGTAAGCAGACTCAGGGCCAAGGAGAAAGGAGAGAAAGCCATTTGGTTTCTCCCATCTTTCTAGACAGTAAGGCTCCCCTTCTTTCATCCTTAAAAGGGATTCTTCTACTTTATTCTTCTTTATATTCTAACTGACCCAGCTGGAAACCTTCTAGGCCTTTTAAAAACAGGATTAAAAAGTCCATTTTCGGCATTAGACTAGTTCAGAAGAAGAACCTCAGCCCTTTTCTTTGCCAGTCAGTTTGAAAAAAAAAATCCTGAACCACATGTCACTTCAAATTATGACTATGATGTTCATGTTCCCCTCAGGCTGAAATTTCACCCAAGTAAATCCTCTCATTCAGCAGCTGGAGAGAAATGTGTCAAAGGCAGTGATCTGCAAGCACCACCAGTCCCCTGGGAGAGCTTGGTCAGGCCCAGTGTGAATCTTCTGGGTACCAGACAGCTCCCCCCTTCCCACCCATGGTTGCTGACACTGCCCATACTGTGTTACACAAAGAACAGAGAGGAAGAAGAGGAGGTTAGGAAGGAAAAGCTTCTCTCCTACTGCTAAATTGGTGTGTTTTCAGGGAAAGCATTTAAGAAATGAAAAGATAGGCATTGCAAATCATTGAATGGAGTTCTTGCTCTTGGAAGCAGAGGGCCTGGGTTCAAATCTTATTTTTGATACCTAACAACTGTGTGTTATTGACATTTAAACTCTATAGGTCTCAGTTTCCTCACCTGTAAAATGGTGGTGGTGGTGGGGGTAGACTGGATGGTCTTTATGCCCCTCCCATCTCTAGATTTGTGAAAGAAATTCTGTGGGAAGCTACCAACTCTTATTATAAAGTGTCAACTAAACTCTTTGACTCTGAGTGAATAGGACTAGAGATTATCCATGGTAGTAGGGGAAACTCATTGCACTCTGCTTTGATGCAGAAATGTGTACTGATAGGGGTGGCTAGGTGGCACAGTGAGTAGAGCACCGACCCTGGAGTCAGAAGGATGTGAGTTCAAATCCAGCGTCAGACACTTGACAGAAAAACTAGCCCTGTGACTTTGGGCAAGTCACTTAACCCCAATTGCCCTCCAAAAAGCAAAAAAAAAATGTGTACTGATGTAGTAGATAGTCTGAGGACAGTCTTTACTCCCCTACTTTCACCTTTACAAAGGTCAGTACCCCTGATAAAAAAGGAAGATCTGTCTTTTGGCACCCTAACAGTAGTGCAATGGCTCATTAACAGCAGAGTCATGATTAAGACTTTTTTTTTCACTTAGAGCAAAACCATTTGGGAAAGGCATAGCAGAGAAGACAGTTTGGTAGCGGGGCAATTATACTGAGAGGAGGTTAGCCAGGTATTTCCCCTTTTTGAGTAGAAAAGGTGGAAACAATGATGTGGGCCAGTGGTAGACATCTTGATGATGTGCGGGGACAATAATTGTAACAGGAGGAAGCTTGACCCTCTGGCCCATTCCCTTGGATGTTGGCACTGTAAGACAAAGCTCCATTTGCCTTGTGCTAGGTATGACTCTGGTTGGCAGCACTAACCAAATGTTGTGGGCCTCTATGGGAAAAGGCTATGCACACATCAGAAAAAATACAGACATTTTGAGACAATTTTTCCCTTCTTAGTGTCTTCTGCAATACCTGGTTTGGAAATCTAAGTACTAATGACCTTCTCTATTGGCAGAAATTTATTCCCATCAAAAAACCTCTGCTTGCTGTTGTGTGGATGTGGATGTAGGTTGGGTATGTGTTTACTAAGGGATGACAATGCGTGAATGCGTATATGGGACAGACCAGAGTAATCCAGGCCACTTGGATTCAGCCAATCCATCAATGGCTCACCTTTCAATTTATCTTCTCCTCTATTTACCTTAAAACATAATAATACTGTTGTAGTCACTCATATAGCAACACAAGTCAGTGAAAAGAAGACTCACTAGTTCTAGAGTCAGTAAAACTGTGTTCAAATCCTCAGGTAGTAAAGGTGATTAGTGGATAGAGTGCTGGGCTTGGAGTCAAGAAGATTTGAGTTCATAGCCCTCCTCAGACATTTACTGGCTATGTTTCCCTGTTCAAGTTATTTCACCCTCACCTCAGCTCCCTCATTTATGGAATGAAGACAACACCCCCTACTTCACAGAGTCCTTTTGGGGACCAAATGAGATGACATACTTTTTTAGTGATATATAAAGACAAACTATTATTATGATTATCTTCTTGCCTCTGGAATGTACTACGTGTGTGATCTTGGGCAGTTACTTTAACTTTCCTGGGCCTCAGTTTCTTCATCTGTAAAATGAGAAGGTTGGACTACATGGCCCTAAAGTCCCTTCTAGCTCTGAGTCTCTGATCCTATGATGTGCAAGTCAAATAAATCTATCAGAAAGTCAGCTTAACTTGGAGGTCTGAGATCAAATCCTAGCTTTGCTTTATTCTAGTTACGTAACCCTGAACAAAATTATTTAACCTCATTCAGTCTTAGTTTCTTTTTTGATGAAAGTTTGGTACTAATGTCCATAGTACTTATTCCACAGAATTGTTTATGAGGATCAAATTATATAAGCTTGTTTTAAGTATTATATTTAAAAAAATTATTAATATTATATTTTAAAGAATTATTAATTCCACCTACATTTTCCCCACAATTTCTGCATGAGAGAAATTCTTTTTAATGAAGAATAAACAAAGGAAGAATATATATAAAAAAAAAACTAGGGGCAGCTAGGTGCCACAGTGAATAGAGCACCAGCACTGGAATCAGGAGGACCTGAGTTCAAATGCTGCCTCAGACACTTAACACTTACTAGCTATGTGACCTTGAGTAAGTCACTTAACCTCAATTGTCTTTCCTTCCCCCCTCCAAAATAAAAAAAAATTAAAATGGAAACTTAATATATTGAGAAGTATGGGGCAGCTAGATGGTGCATGAATAGAGCATCTGCCTGGAGTCAGGAGGACCTGAGTTCAAATCCAGCCTCAGACACTTGACACACTTACTAGCTGTGTGACCTTGGGTAAGTCACTTAACCCAAATTGCCCTTCCCTCCAAAAAGCAAAAATATATATATATTGAGAAGTGCAATATATGCTGTGTTCCATACTAATAATTCACCACTTTTACAAAGAAGTAGAAGGAGATATCTCTTCTTTGGAACTAAATTTGCTCATTTAAATTTTCAATTGATCCTGTGCCCTCTATGTACTCATATATACACATACTCAGATATGTGTTCATATGCATATCTAAACCTTTCCATATAGACATATGTGTATGTATACATATATACACATTTGTATTCCCTTCACCTATCCTCATACTGAGAAAAGTTTCATTAAGTTACAATTATTGTTTTCCCATGTTGGCATAATATAATATAATATAATATAATATAATATAATATAATATAATATAATATAATATGATATGATATGATATGATATGATATGATATGATATAATATAATATAATATAATATAATATAATATAATATAATATAATATAATATAATAT
>CM053595.1:61500759-61530612 GCA_028646575.1 Pseudocheirus occidentalis
TATAATATAATATAATATAATATAATATAATATAATATAATATAATATAATATAATATAATATAATATAATATAATATAATATAATATAATATAATATATATGATACGATACGATATGATACGATACAACACAATACAATACACTACAGCACAGCACAGCACAGCACAACACAACACAACACAACACAATATAATGTAATGTAATGTAATGTAATATAATGTAATATAATATAATACAATGTAATGTAATGTAATGTAATGTTATGTTATGTTATGTTATATATAGATTATTATATATGTCATTATATATTATAATATATTCTATAATCTATATTGTATATAATATATTAATATATAATTATATAGTAATTAATATAATTATTAATCAAAGTTCAACTTTGATAATTTTCTTAATGATTTTTTTCCCATGTTTACCTTCTCATGCTTCTTGTATTTGAGTGTCAAATTTTCTTTTCAGTTCTGTTTTTTTTTTTTTCAGGAAGAATGTTTGAAAGTCCTCCACCTCACTGAACGACTATATTTTCCCCTGGAACATTATACTCAGTTTTCCTGGGTAGGTGATTCTTGGTTTTAATCCTAGTTCCCTTTGTCTCCGGAATATCATATTCTAGGCCCTTTGATCCCTTAATGTAGAAGCTGCTCATTCAAATTTTCACAGCATATATATATCTAGCAGTAGAATCCCTGGTTAAAATTGTAAAGGAACTTAAGTTACTCTCTTCCCATAGTAGAGTCAGTTCACAGTCCCACTATCAATACACTAGTGTCCCCATTTCCCCATAATCCCTCCAATACATACTGTTCCCATCTCTTGTCAGTTTTGCAAATTTGCTCATTGTGAGTTTGAATCTTTGTGTTATTTTGGTTTGCATCTATCTTATCACAAGAGATTTGGAGCATTCTATATATACATAGTTTGTAAGTTTTCTTTGGAGAACCTTTGACCACTTATCTATTAAGAAACGATTTTTGTTTTTTGATTTTTCAAAGGCATTTGGGGTTACATGACTTGCCCAAAGTCACACGGCTACTTAGTGTGTCAAGTGTCTGAGGTCAGATTTGAACTCAGATCCTTGTGGCTCCAGGGCCAGTGCTACTCACTGCACCACCTAGCAGCCCCTTAGAAATGACTTTTAATCTTTATATGTGTTTTATTAGCTCTCTGTATCTTGGATATCATATTCTTATTAGAGATATTTGGTATAAATATTTTTTCTAAATTACCATTTCTTTTCTCATCCTAGTTACATAATTTTTATGTAAATTCAAAATTTGTCTAATACAATTATCTTTATATCTATTGCAATAACTCTACCCTTTTATTAATTCATTCCCTAGCCATGGCTATGAATGATATATTAACAGTATGTGATTTACTTATTTTCTGTTTTTAATAGTGTTTGATATTTAATATTCAGGTTATATAACCATTGTGAATTTATTGTGTTATGCTGTATGGTGGAAGATATTGCTCTAGACTTAGTTTCTGCCAGACTGCTTTCCAGGTTTCCCAGAAATTATTCTCAAGTAGGGTTCTTTCCTAGGTGGTTTATATTTTCACTTTTATTGAATTTTGTGTAATTGAGTTATATTGTTTCTGATTATTTCTTTTCTAGTTTACTTCATTTATTTACTTTTCTTTTTTTTAACTAATACCAGATGATTTTAATGATTACTGCTTTGTAATATAGTTTGATTCATAGAAATTCTACTTTTTCCCGTTATTTCTTTTGATTATACAAATTATATTATACAAATGCCAGTTTTAAGGTATTTTTCCTTCTGTAGAAGGACTTTTCATTGTGAAATCTCTAATAATTTTCTTTTCAAATGTTTTGTTGATGTTCTTTTTTTTAAACTATCACAATCATTTCCTAATATCTACCCCACTCCCAAACCCCCAACTATGCTCATCTCCCTGGTAACAAATGAGGACAATCAACTGACAAAACAAATCAATATATTCTCCTGAAAATATATGTCTTTTTGACCACCTCTCTGCTAAGAGGCATAAGGTGCGCTTCTCCATCACTGCCATTAATCAGTGTTCTGATATCTTTCAGTGTTATTTTATGTTATACTCTGGTAGCTTTCATGAAAATTATTCTCCTGATTCTACTTCGTTTACTCTATCAGTTCATACAAGACTTCCAGGTTTCTCTGACACAACTAATTTTTATCAAAAGACATATTGGTAAACCTAGTTTATTCTGGTAAGGGAAGTTTTCGATATTAGAGATGAGGTTTCAACTTTTTGTGGGAGACAAATGAATTCCACTGGAGAATAATACATACCCAAGGGCTGTTTATTTATGAATGATAGTTAACATCATTAATAACTTTTCAGGAACCAGTGGGTTATTCAACTTTAAAAAAAATCCATACTGCTTTTCTTTTGGGGTGGTAGACTAGGGTTAGGTAAAATCCCCCAAAATGTGGCTGTGCACATACCTCTAGCACAAAGAAAGGACAAAGTGTTCAAGTTGATATTATTTTGCAATATCCTTAGTTTTGCTACTATCATAATGAATGCTTGTCCTTCTCTATTCCTTTAAGGTTGCCATTGAATTTCCTATTAATAACTCTGTGAAATAGGTAGGAAATATTAACTCCATTACACAGATGAGAATACTAAAGCTCAGATAGTTTATATGACAAGGTAGATTAAGATCATGTGCATGGATGAACCCAGGTGCTCTGACACCCAATCTAGTACTTTTTCTATTCTGCCGTGTTGCTTCTTCATGGAAGTATATGCTGATAACTGTGTAGAGCTGCTTTGGGAATGAGTTACTTGTCCATTCTCGGTGAAGCCTTACTTGATCTCCACAATGGTAGACTTTTCTACCTTAACTTTCCTAAGATTAGTTTGTCTAGATCTAGAGTTCTTTATCTGTATTCCATGATCTTTGTGTCTGCGTATGCACACAAACGCAAATATATATACACATAGATGCATGTATGCATGCATATAGTTCTACATATACATGTATATATTTCTCTCTACATACACACACACACACACATACACACACACAAACAAACAAATGCTGATGATCTGTGCTCTCAATCCTTCCTTGGACTCTGCTACACAGCACCTTGCATAAAATGCATTTTTATCCATTCCATGGCTGTCAGACCCCTGATAATAAAGACACTATCATTTTTTCATCATTGTGTTCCCAATGGCTGGCATAGAAATTGTTCATAGTAGGGACTTTTTCTATATTTGTTGAACTGAATTGCTTCTTTCTCACATGAGGGTACAAATCAGGGGCTGTTCCTGTGAGCTCGTGTTTGGGCTTGTGATAGAATTGGCAGCTAGTGGCTCCTCGGTGGGCAGGGGGAAGAACTGTTTTCCTCCCTAAAAAACTCAGAACATATGATGACATGGCAAAAATCCTTCGTGTGAATTCAAAGGAACATCAGGGGAAAGATTCAAAAGTTTTGCTTGAAATTCCCAAGAAATGGTAGAGTTACAGCACCATGCCACAGGCAGGATCCAAGCAAGTTTGCTGAAGGTTTCAGCTTCTCATTTTCAGACCTCTTCAAACTCTTCATCTCCTTGATCCACTATAGACTTTGTCTCTATTGTCAATGCCAACTTGCTTTCTCAAGGCTCTCTTTGCTTTTTATTTTAGACTTACTGAATTTCCTTTGTCTTCTCCTATTGTTCCCTTCATCTTTGACAAATGTTTTTCCCATTCCTTTTCTTCTACTTATCCCCTAACTGGATGTAATCTAAGACCCAATTTTTGAATGAAAAATAAACATTTATTGAGTACCTTACTATGTATCAGACACAATGCTGGAAGTACAAATACTTACATGAAATTACCCTTGAACTCATGGAGTTTACCTTTTAATGGGGGAGGAAGCACATATAGGTGGTGAGTGTGTCTCAGTAACTGGTGAATTGATCTGGTTCATTGACAGCAGGACTCATATTGATTCGGTTAATATACCAAAAGAAAGAGGCAGAAAATGGGAAAGTATGAATTTGTGAGATAATGTAGATGGCA
Source organism: Pseudocheirus occidentalis (assembly GCA_028646575.1). Classification (NCBI taxonomy): domain Eukaryota; kingdom Metazoa; phylum Chordata; class Mammalia; order Diprotodontia; family Pseudocheiridae; genus Pseudocheirus; species Pseudocheirus occidentalis. Next base: position 61,504,803 of record CM053595.1, read on the forward strand.
AGATATGTCAAGAAGATGGCTGGCAGGAGCGTGTAGTGATGACCAAGGAGTGTGGTTTCTGGGAGTCGTCTGGAGGGTTCTGGCAATCCCAAATAGGGAAAAATGGAACCGCAACAGGGCTGATGGCAAGGAAGACTAAGTAGATGAGTGGATGGGATTTGAAGCATTGTCTAATTTTGGGCCTGCTAGATATATTGGCCCAGGCAACTTTGTACTCACTTGCTTTCCAGTCAAGTGAATGACCCTTAGTCCTCTCTAGATTCACTCATTAGCACATCTATCCATTCTAATGGTTTTATTTACATAAATGACTCTAAAATCTATATCACTAGTCAATATATCTGTCCAGTTCTCAAGTCCCATAATTATGATCTCCTCCAGGACTCCATGAGGCAGTGTGGTATGAAGGGAAGTAATGAATTCATGTTTGGAAGACCTGTGTTTGAATCCATGCTGTTGTTGTATATGTGATCCGTTAGCAACAGTTTCCTTCCCCTGCTAAAATGATAGAATTGGGACAGATCAGAGATCCCAAACAAATGGCAGGTCATGGGGCTTGCAACACTCCCCAGTATATCCAGAACCAGATTAAAATATAATTGAGGAATAGTGAACGCTATAAACAAAAATACAATCCAACGGAAATCATGCTGATATATCCTCATGTATATCTATGTTTCTATTTAAGTTTGATACCACTGTACTAGACAATCTCTCCACCATCCCATCAGCTCTCAGTCTATATCAAATCTATTTGAATATTCCATTGTTATTTCAAGATCAATGAGAAATTCTTCCCTTCCTTGTGCATCAGTTTCCTCAGAAATAAAATGAGGAGGTTGTACTAGAAGATGTCTGAGATCCCTTCTAGCTCAAACACAGCATTATTCTATGGACCCATTTGCAGGTATCGGTTCATAAAATCACCTATTACATCCTTCAAGTGGGCTCACTTTCCCAGTTATCCCTGTTTCACCAGAAGCATTTTTCTCTCTTCCTGAGCTAGAAATCTTGAAATTATCTTTGGCCTTCTTCCCCATCACTTTGATAGCAGAGGGCAAAGTTTTGCAGATTTCCTTTGCAAAGCTTTAAGAAGCCGTGTGATTTATTCTGTCATTCAATTTCTTAATCACACTGTTCCTAGGATACACTAACTGTATGCACCAAGGGCTAATGGACCCTATACTGCTGAGGAATTCACTCCACAGAAGTGAATTTTCCAGATAATTGAAATCTATCTTTTCAGTTCTCAAAAGTTTTTTTTAAGAGAGATTAAGAAATATTTATTAAATGCATAATAAATGCAAGGGCTCGTCCTGGGATCTAGAGACACAAAGATACAGAAAGACATGGACCCTGCCCTTCAAGGAATTTACAATCTGAATGGGAAGATAAAATGCATATGAAAATGAGCATGATACAAGTTAGAGTATTACAAGCAAAGTTTTCTCAGAATTATTGCATCATAGATCTAGAAGTGGAGGGGGCCTCAGAGGTAGTATAGTCCAATTTCCTCATTTTATAGATGAGGAAACTGGAGCCTAGGGTGGCCACAGGGAGTAAAGCATGTTGGGGTTGGCATCAGAAGACCTGGCTCCACTTCTCAGTACCTGTGTGTCTGTAGGCAAGTCATTCAAATTCTCCAGGCATCACTTCCCTCATCTTTAGAATGAGGTCTAAACCTGAAAGAAGAGCTCTGAACATCTGATCCTATATCTTATGATCCTAAGCTTCCTGCCCAAGTTCCATAGATAATAAGTATTCCAGGGTAGATATGAATAACCCAGTCCTTGACTCCAGTCAGCACTCTGTGCAGACAAATTGGTATGAAGGATTTGGAGACAGAGAGATGAGACAGAAACAGAGAAAGACAGACAGGCAGAGACAGGCAGAGACAGGCAGAGACAAAGACAGAGAGACAGAAAAGTTCAATAATCTTACTGCAACCTGCTGTCCTAGGGAGGGAGGTAGCCTGGTGGAATGGAAAGAGCAGGTACCAAGATAGGTATGACCTGGGTTCCTATCTTACTTCTGAAACTTACTATTTGGGTGACCATGGGAAAATACTTAGCCTCTCTCAGCAGTCTCTGTAAAATTGTAATAATAATGCCTATCTTAGTTCAGGCTCTTATCATTTCTCATCCAGATTACTGTAATAGCCTCCCAACTGGTCTCTCATTGCCTCCAGTCTATTTCCACGCCTGCCCATCCTCCAAAATGCTGCTAAAGTAATTTTCCTTAAGCTTAGATATTACCATATTATTCTTTTCTCTACTCAGTAAATTCCACTAATTCTCAATTGCCTTTAGAATCAAATATACAGGTGGCAGCGGGGTGGCCCAGAGGATAGAGCACTGCCCCAGGAGTCAATAGGACCTGAGTTTAAATCTGGATTCAGACACATGACCCTTATTAGTTGTGTGACCCTGGGCAAGTCACTTAAACTTAAGTCTGATTGCCTCACACCCCGCCCCCCCAATCAAATATACAATTATCCTTTCCAAATCATGACTTACCTCATCCCAGTTTCAATATATTGTGGATTGGTATAAGAAATTAAATGGGAATTTTTTGGGAGTTTTGTAGAAGCTGCAAGACAACATGCAGAGGCCAGCAGACGACACAGAGTCTAGGACTAAATACTTCACCCCAATTTTACAATAATGTACTAAAAACAACTCTTAAAAGAAAAAGAAAAAAATTCAAACTTCTTCTCTGGCATGAAGAAAGGGCCAAAACATTTTGGCTGACTCTCTAGATTGTAGGGGTGCCATACCCCTAACTCCTGCAATGTGGAAGAGATAATTAATTATAAATTCCTCTTTTAATATCTCAATGTATCTTCCCAGTCATATGGGACATTACTTTCTCTTCCAAACTGTGATTTAGCCACCTCAGCTTTTTCTCTATTCCTCTAGTATTATTCTTCATGTTGAATTTTCATTACTGCACTGGTCATCTCCAGTACCTAGAATATGCTCCCTCCTCATCTCTGCCTCACAGAATTTCTCTCAGCTCCCAAGATGCAGCTCACCCACTACCTTCTAAACAAAGCCTACTTTGATCTCATCTACTACTAGGATCCCCCCTCTCAAAAATGCCTTGCTTTTGGGTTCTTCGGCTCCGTCTCGGCTCAGGTGCCGCAGACCCTCCCGGCGCAGGCGAATTCCGACTCCGGGCTTCTCCATGCGCCAATGGCCACCTTCCCAACCGCCGCGCTCCTGGGACTGACGCGCTTCGTGTCTGTGCTGAGACCGACTTCGGGGGTGGCTGCCACAGAGGAGCCACCACTTGACGCCGGTGGATGATGAGTTATTCCAGAGGACCAACATTACCTTGCCGGAGAAAGATTCACCACACATTATGTATATAGATACCTACAGCCCCCGGGGTTTTACTGTCAATGGCAACCGCGTGGTGGGGCCCTGCGCCTTGGTCCCCCACTCTGTCATGCAGTGGAATGTGAGGAGCCATCGGGATATCACAGAAGAGAGCTTCTCCCTTTTCTGGATGTTAGAGCCTCGGATAGAAATTGTGGTGGTGGGCACTGGAGACGGCATGGAAAAGCTACAGCCGGAGATTTTGAAGGCTATGAGAAAACGTGGACTTGCTGTTGAGGTCCAGGACACGCCCAATGTCTGTGCTACGTTCTGTGCAATGAGGGTTGGGTGGCCGGCGCTGCCCTCATTCGCCCGCCTGGAGGCTCACCTTCGGCTCTAGCTCCATCTTCACATGTAGAATAAACTATTCCTAATCTCAAAAAAAAAAAATGCCTTGCTTTTAGGTACTTTGGAATTATTCTTTTCATGTTTATTCTGCATACATCATATCCAAACTTGTCTCCTCTGTTAGAATTCTCTGTGCCAGTATGCATTGCTTCATTCATTCTATTTTTATGTCTTCTTCCCAGCACATTGCCTGGTACATAGTAGGTATTTAATGCTTGATTGATTGGCATCTTAAAGTCTTGGGAGTATCGTATTTCATAATCTATATTAAGAGCTCTGTAAGTCTGAAGGTGTTATATAAATATGAGTTTTATTGCTGTTATGGAAAGAAAAATGTTGCTGACTTCCTTCAGAGAATCTTAGAATTGTAAGGGATTTCAGCAACCAATCATCTGAATGTACCAAGTGGCTGAAACTCTCTATTGAGACAGAATTTGAAACTCTTTCATGAGTCAGAACTCAGCATTTGGACAACATAAGTCATTATGAAGCCTTTTGATTATGTTTCCCCCTTTTATCAAGTCTAAATTTGTTCCTCTGAAGTACGTGGTTTTCATTTTTGACCTTAGGGATGAAATAGAAGAAACCCCAAACCCTTCAGTTACTTGAAGACCTCTACCATGCCACTGTCTGTTTCCTAGGCTAAATATCTCTAGTTCCTTTCATAGATTCTTATACATTTCTATCTCTTCATCATCCTGGTTATTCTCCACCAAATGCTTTCCAGCTGTCTCTAGTGCTTAGTGCAATACCTGGCAAAGACTAGACGGTTAATTAGTTGATTACCAATGACCTTCCTGTAAATGTGGTATCCAGAACAGAATACAATACTTCAAGTGTGGCATGACTAGGGCCACAATAATCATCTCCCTAGACCTGGACATTATGCCTTTCTTAATTAAATTTAGAATTTCATTAGCTACTTTGGTTGCTCTGTTACACTCTTCATTCATATTGAACTTGTGGTCCACAAAGACTGCCAGATCTTTTCCAGATACTATTGCTCCCTTATTATATTTCAGAAATCTTTTACAACGATTTCAAAATTAGCAAGTTTTTCTGTTTTGGAGAGGGTAGATAAATTTTTTTGAGTCAGAATAATGAAAAGAAATTTTCTAGGAGTAGGGTTATAAAACCCTAGACTAGACTGGATACAAAATGAAAAAAATGTGCTGACTGACAGATAATTACACAACAGGGGTTACCCTTTTCTCTCTCCCCAACACAGTTATCTCCTTCTTCATTGTCTCATTTTTTTTTTTTTGGAAATAATTCATGAAGCAACACAGGATAATTTGAATAACTCTGCCCATGTGCCCTGGCAGAAGTTAGCTACTAGAGGAAGAATTGAGTACAGATTGAGGGTGCACTCCTAAACCCTGAGATTCAGTAGGATAATGGGACTTTTGCTGTGAGGAAAAGCACTGCTCATGTGTTGGGGGGAGAGAAAAAAGACAATGATTGTGACTTACCATGACACATATTTAAACAATGAAAGAAAATATGTTCTCATAACACTCTGGAATTGGGATTGGGTTGAAAGGGAAGGAGCTGTGGGACTTATATGTACCAAATAAGATTTTCAAATAAATAGAAGTCCTGAGGTCCTGGGACTGAAAAATTTGTTTTCAAACTGTAAACATGGTCAGATGAGACAGAGGCTCCTACAAAGAAGGAAGTCAATGACTACAGAGCTGATCCCCTGGGAAAAGCAATGAACTCCATCTGCTGGAGAGTGCCAGAACTGTTTAATATTGCAGTGGAGCTAAGCTACAGGGGACAGAGAATAGAAAGAGACAGGAATCAATAATCGGTGAGAGGTTGCAAGAGCTACTTGGGGAATAGCAACACCGTGTAGACAAAGAGGAAGCAGGGAAGACACCATAATGCATGTGTAAATACCAGTCTCTTCTTTTGCTGGACCCCACCCAAGGAAAAATAGACATAGTACAAATTTATGGAGGGAGGGTTGACCCCTGGGAATGTCTCTTAAAATGTCTCTTAACTTTCAACAAGCTTGGATGAAAGCCTTAAGATTATGGGATCATCATTCTAGATATGGAAAGAGCCTAAGAGATAATCTTAAGAGTCTGACTCTCTAGTGTTTTTAGATGAGACTCCGAGAATTGCCCAAATTCAACTACTTGAGGTAGTATTTGATCCCAGATGTTTTGGCTCTAGATTCAATGTTCTTGCTACAACTCTAACAGACCAGCCCTCTATCTATCTCTATGAATTTGTCATTAAAATCAGTTTATGTTTTGAGCCTTGTGGACCTGAGTCTTTGTAAGGGGCAGCTGATGGAAACCTTTGAGGAAGTGGCAGATATTGACACTCCAAAATTCTACCATGTCATAGAAATATGAGTCCTTTATATGTGCTTGGAGCTTCCATATCAGGAGAACCTCTGACACAAGCTTTACATAAATATCCTCTGCTCTGGAAAAGGTGTAGTCATTTCTACCATGAATTGTTGGTCCAGGGACATGAGATTTTATCCAAGCAGAACTTCTTTTTTTTCCCCTAGGGTACCCTCAGACTCACTTTTTCTCCTTTCTTCCATCCTTGGAGAACTATAGTCAGATGATGGTGATTGGCATAAATTAGTCAAAGTTCATCTGAATTGGGGAAAAGTTGGAATTGCCAGATGTTTTAAAATGAATGCAATTTGCTTTCCCTAAAGTACAAATGAGAGCATATATTGATTACCTATTAGAGGACTTTTGGAAACCACTTTTAATGAAGATAGAAGAAAGACTTATATAAAAATTTGTTTGCAGATGAAAACAGAGAAGCTTTGGCACTTAGTTCATGCTAGGGAAAAGCTTATTGGAGAACCACCATCTTAACCTTGACCCTACACTGAACTGGGGTTTGCCTTGCCTATGGCTTCCAAAGATAGAATAGAATAATAGTTCACAAGATAAACTGGTTATCAGATAGAGAAAACTTAAAGGAGAAAAAGTTCACAAAGACTCTGAACTCAGGGAACTTGTACTCTAGTGATCACCATTGTAGCATCTATAAATTTGATTAAATCAATACAACACAATATAAAACAAAGACAAAAAAACTCATAAACCATTGAATTAATTGAGAAGGGTCCATGGGAATCCATATTAGAAATCTGAATGAGGGCACTTTGACTCTATGTCCTCTTTTGGACCACACATTACTTTCACATGGGGTGGGGGGAGGACATCTCCAGTCTTTCTGATCCATATCTGACCACTGAACCCAAGTGGGTCTGGAGGAGAAAGCGAAGCTGGTGACTTTGCACAGCCCTCCCTCACTTCAATCCAGTTCAAGTGTAAGTCATGGCATCATCTTCTTGATGATGAGCACAAGGGAGAAACAACAACCTTGAGACCTGCAGATAACAAAAGGGGGAAAACACTGCTTTTGGCCCCTTGGTGAATTATTAATTGCGTATTAATTTATTTGATTTCTGATGCAAAGTATTTTCTAACATCGGCAGTAGCAGCATAGGGTCAACGGAAGCTGATGCAGTCTTTTGAAGAAGATAGCTTCTTAGAAAAAAAAAAGGTACCTTCCATGTACTCCCATATACTGAGTCATGCTCCCCCTGGAATGATGACTTATCAAAGTGCTTAGAAGAGTTTCTGTAGATTTTTTTCTGCCTTTCTGATGCCCTTTCTTCTATATCTATTCTATTATTATTATTATTATTATTATTATTATTATTATTATTATTATTTGCTACTTGTAAAATCCAAGGAAAAATCATAAGTCCTTGAGAAAAAGATATATGTAAATACATACATACGTGTATGTAATAAATATGTGTATGTATATGTGTGTATAAGAATCTGTAAATTTTTAGGAGAGTCAGTTTCATCTAGTACTGGGCCTAGTTAGGTATACTTTGTTACTGGACCAAATGCAATGTCTAGCAAGGCCTCTGGGTGCAATGTATGGCTGGCTAGTGGGCAGCCAGAATGTGGGTGAAGCTTTGGAACAGGTCCAGAGTCAAGGCTATAGATGCTTTAAGCACCATCTGATTGAGCAGAGCATCTTTCTTCCAGAGGACGCATTAGGAAGCCCCCAAGTGTCCAGTTTCAGGGTCGGACTATGGATCATACTTGAAATAGAAGGAGGAAAGGTACATTTCTAAACAAGTCTTCTTTCCCTGTCAAAATGCTCTCCAAGTTTATGAGTGAGTAGAAGAAAGCTTGAATTCAGTCATGAGAGAGAAGGCATCACAGCCAAGTCAGAAGCAGACCTTCACTGTCATGACTTCCTGGCCTCAGCTAAGTAGGGAAACAGAAAGCTCTGAGAATGGCATGCTCTGCTCGCCTTTGCTCTTCCAAAGCAGTGGCTGAGTGGAATTTAAGGGGAGGCCAGAGATAACCAGAACTAATTGTGTAATGGCCTGCTTATCAGCTGTGAGATCCTGAGACCAAAAGCTGGAATTAGCTTTTGGCCCAAGGGAGCCTAGTAACAGGCCCTGTGTCAGCACATGGAAGGACATCTGCTGCCTCCTAGATCCCAGTGAGGAAGTGTACCATGGCATGCTTGAGTTGCTAAGTGGCTTCGCATTGGCCTTTTCTCTGGCCTAGGCTACCTGGTACCTGGCAACTTTAAATATCAGAAGCATTCATTGATGAAGTGGAGGCTCCACATGTATGAAGCACGAAGAGATAGCCTGGAAACTTCACATACGAGAAATCTGTAGCAGTGGCCTCTTCCAGGGGAGCAGAGTCTAATGCTCCACCAGTCCATCCCCACACCTCTCAGAATACTGCTACAGGATACAATGATATTTAGCATTCATGTATCCCCTCAAGATTCACAAAGCTCTTCCAAAACAATCTCATTTGGCTTTCACAACAACTCTGAGAGGTAGGTGTGATTATTATTCCCATTTTACAGATGGAGAAGCTGAGGTTTAAGCTTAGGTTCAGCGGTTCACACACAGCTAGGAGTTATTTTGAGGCTAGATGAAAACACAGGGCTTCCAGACTCCAGGTTTGGCATTCCAACACTGGACCACCTTGACGTACTCAGGTGCTGTCCTCTGCTTCTGTTCCTGCTTTATGCTGACATTACTGAATCTGCTTTGGCCAGTTCATGCAAAAGTAGGGTCAACCAATCAATGTAAAAGTATTTATTAATCACTTAACTATGTTCTAGGCATCATGTTTGTTGAGTGCTAGAGATACAAAGACAAAGGGAAAAATGATCTCTGTCTTCAGGGAGCTTACAATCTAGCTTGGAAGGCAATGTGTCTATGTAGATACAGAAGAGATCCAGGGTGATTGGGGCTCTAGCAGCTGATTGGATCAGAAAAAGACTTATGGAGAAGATGGAAGCTGAGTTTCTTTGGAAGAAAGTAAGGCTGCTGAGAAATGGAGGGAAGGAGGGAGTACATTCTAGCTACTGGGGACAGTCGATGCGAAGTCTTGGAAGTAGGAGATGGGGCATAACACTGGAAGAGCTGCAAGGGAGACATCCTTGGATGACATCTTGCAAGGACGAGAGCAATGGACAATGAGACTGAAAAGGTAAGTTGGGGCCAGATTGTGAAAGATTTTACCCTGCCAGTGCATGTGTATGAATGTATGTGTGTTGCAGAGAAGGAAATAAATCAGTCCCTGTCTCCCACATTAAAACAAATATTACCTTCCCTAAAGTTATAACAGTCTTCTTCCATGTTGGAGTCAATGAACACTTCCATTTGACCCCTTGTTTCTGTTGCCTTGTAGTCACTGAGTAAGAGCTCCTTGAATTGAATTTGATGTCTGTCTATTGTTGGCGAATCAATGAATCTATGTTTTTCTCTGTTCAGTTGAGAATACAGAGTCTTCAATTTAACAAAAATTAATTATTATGCACAAGACATCAAAGGTGTCAAAATTAGATGAAAGATGGCCCCTGCCCTCAAGGAACTTACATTCTGATAGTGATCTTGGTAACTATCAGCAACCCTGACCCCAAGGGGATTTGGTGGGTAGGTAAAGCCTTTGCAAATTATTACTGAGTTAGATTGAATTTAATTAAGTTGAATTGCATTGAATTACAAAGACAGTCCTTACTCTTAAGATACTTTTGACCTCCTTAGGAAAGGATTCCAACATACAGCAATACATACCGCTGAAGATCCATACTGGAGGTTCAGAGAAGCTTATTGCCTCCTTTTTATGTGTTTTTACCTTTACCAGTTGAAATCAGTTCCTAAATTTAGGGGATCAGTCCTGATATGACCCCCGCTCTGGGGTTGGGCCAGCTTGGCTGCCAGGAAGGGAACACACATATTGTCCTTCCAGTCTTTGTTACTACTCATTTCTTTGATTTCAAAGTCTTAGTCCCACTTCTGGGTAAATGATTCAGGATAGTCCTCTTTTTTTTTTTTCCTCATATCTTTGTACATTAGGTTGAGAAGATTAATAGTTGAACTGAGGAAGTGAAGGCGTGGTTTGCAATGTGGAGGGGTAGGGAAGAAACCAACAGCCTTAGTTTCCAAATATATTTAATTTCTATTGACTTACAGTAAAAGGAAAGGCAAGTATCTCCTGGCAACTGGAGTGAATTCGTATGTATGCCTTAAGTCCTCTCAACCCTAGGAAAACATGTGACATATTTCACAGAAGGCTAAAAATAAGCTGAATTAAAGGAAGATTCTTCTGAGTGGAGCTCTCTGGTTAGTCCTTGTGTTCTTCTAAAGCAGTTTCTGAGTTTACACTGCTATTTATGCTCACCTGGAAGGACTGGTCCCATTAGATAAGCCTAGGCTAGATCAGACCTTCTAGTACAGAGATCTATGCACCAAGTGACATATACCCAAAGGGGTTGAAAGAAGCTCATAAAGGGGGTACAGAGAATATTTGGGAAATAACTGTATTATAGTATTTAAATTAATTAATAGCTATTTTATTTCACACATGTATGTATACATACATGTATGTGCATAGTATATATGTACACATACACGTACACACATATCTAAGCTTCAAGTACAGCAGGCACACATGAACTGGAAATCCACTCCCTGTCAGTCCAAAAGCTTTCACATGCTCCGGTTTTGACCTGGGCTGATTCTCTTCCCTCCTTTGTCAGCCTGATACCCGTCCCCCTTTCTGGGGCTCACCATATTGGTGCTGGAATTAGTGCAGACAACTGATGGACTTTACTCCTATTGTAGCTTAGAAATTCTGAGATTAAGCAATGCCCTAGCCTTTGGCTCCTGCCGCTCACACAGTTTAACTCTTAATTTTATAGAAGATGAAATTGAGGCCTAGAGAAGAGCCATAATCTACCACAGATCATGTAGACATTGACAGAATTGGGACTCAAACCCAAGTCTCCTGCCTTCCAACACAGGGAGAGTTTCAGTATATTATGTAGTCTCTTTCATTCCTCCAGTGAAATAAAGGGAAGAAAAGAAAACCCATGGAGAGCATTAGACTCTCCCATTTATTTGGGAGCAATCTTGGAGGAAAACAGACTTGGAATCCTAAATGTTCCAGACTGACTTTCTATACTGATTAATCCATTAGATGAATTAATCAGCTCTCTGGATCCTCAGCCCATGAAAATCCTACTCTCATGAGATCCTTCCTAATTTTGTCATCTACTCAAGAGTTTTCATTTTTATAGATATAACCCATATGCCTGCTTTCCCTGGTGGCACCAGGGGCCCTTGAAGGTAATGCAGGGAGTAAAATCACTTGTGTAAATGCTTTTGGAATATCTGAATCCTTTTCCTCCTTCCTTTCCTCCCCCAGAGTTCTGCCTGGATATACAAGACTGTTATGGTAGGGACATAACCGAGAGAGAAATGGGGGTGACATGAAGGTGCTCACTTGCCTGCTTGGGTTGTATTAAAGGTGAGGAAAGGAGAGTGAGAAAGAGCAATGGTACCATACCAAAGAAAAACATTGATTTCACATTTTACCAAGTGTCTGACCCTAAAGTCTGTTTATAGGCCAAAATTTTAAGGGAAGAATTATAGAATCAGAGTTTGTCTGAGCTAGACGGGACTACAGGCATACACCTCGCCCATGAATGCCCTCTATGAAATCTCAGAGAAGGGGTTATCCAGTCTCTTCTTGAAGAAAACCAGTGATAGAGGCCTAAGGAAGTTCATTCCACTTTGGGTCACTGCTAAATATTAGGAAGCATTTCTGTTACATTCAGTCAAAAATCCATTTCTCTGCAATGTCCACCTATCAGTCTCAGTTTACAAAAGGTAGAATCTAGGCAAAAGATAATGCTTTTTTAAGGGTTCCCAAATGCCAGGAATTGCTAGAAATGGGTTCTGCCACTGTCTTTCTCTCATGACAGTCAAAGGGCTGCACTTGAGGACCTAGAGGGGCACATGTGGCCCAGAGCCCTTAGGTTCCCCATTCCTGCCCTGAAGAATCTCCATTATGGTTTAGATGATATGTGTCAGGATATCTACAAGTCAAAAAAGGGATTTTTTAAATTAGTGCCATTGAAACTGAAATATAATAAAACCCCCAAGGGTGGTGAAATGGCTACCGAGTTGTTATTGGTTTGGGTTTGATTTTTTTTTAATAATCACACTAATCATTTTGGACTCTGAACCTTGTCTCATACTTCTAAGTAAGGCATAGAGAATAGGACATTGGGAATAGGAGTCCAGAAAACCTGGGTCAAAATTAGTTACTTATGACCTCCATGGTTGTGCTAGAGCCAGCTTGGCCAGTCAATTGTTAAATTTTTATTGTGAATATTTGCACTGCAGAAATCAACAAGCCACAAGTGACTCATCTATTGCTTTGTTACTTGCCTAGACTTTGTAAAGTGATAGAGATAATGCAGCTTAAACCTAAAAGTGCATGGTGTGCATTTTTTTTGATAATTAGTTGTCAAACTTTTACTAGTATTTTACTGTGTATGATCCTGGAAATCACTAAATTTCTCTGTGACTCAGCTTCCTCATCTGTAGAATGAGGAAATGATGGTCTCTAAGGTCCCTTGCAGCTCTTAATTTGCAATCCTAGGATCTCATACTAATCTTTGAAAAAGCACTAGATGAGAAATCAGGAAACTGGATTTAAATCTGGGCTGGATTTTAGACTCCTCACCTGTAAAATGGTACCAGCAGAGCTCTCAGTATATTGGGAAGAAAGGGCTTGCCTTTGGTAAGCTTTCCAGAACCAGCATCTTCAATGAGTCTGGAACCTTTCATTGGTGCAAATCCCTTCTCAGGTGCTGGTCAGAGCTCATCCTCACCTGTAGGATTCTTTGTTGCTTTTCTCCTATAAATCTGCCTTGGAGATTTTACCCAGTACATTGAAAATCTTCCTCTGGTTCTTGGGATATTTCAGGAACACCAGTGCAATACTTTGGATTTCATTCTGTTTTCCATCCCACACCTATTTTCTGGTACTTTATGCCTTTGATGAGTCTTTTTGAGAACTTTCTGCATTCAAATAATTATTGCTAAGACTCACTATAATAACAATAATATATATTTATTTTGCTTTTATATGACAAATAAAGCTGTTATATAAGTCAACTGTCATCATCATCATCATCATCATCATCATCATCATCATCATCAGCTCACCCCAGTGAACTTCCCCAGTGTATCCTTCACACATACTCTTCCCTAAGATACTTGGAATGGCTTTCTCCAAATTTCATAATTCCAAGGCAAAGGTGGAATCTATTTTCTTCTAGTATTTCTAAGCATTTTGGTGCCATTTAAAATGGAATGCCTATTTCTTGGGCCACAATAGAAGGGAAAGTGTTGTATAGAAACCTCGAAATGATACATTAAAGGAAAAGAAAAAATCATCCCATAGATCTTACCAATGAATTGGAACAGAGCATTTCCTGACATTCATGAGGCCTTTTTTATATAAACTTTCCCAAAAGAAGAAAGTTATTGTCCAATGGGTGCCGCAGCAGGGCTGTTCAACACTGTATCAGTGAATATATAAAAATCAACTCTCTCAGACTCATAGAATCTGGCTTCTGTTCCCTACATCCCAGAGACATTATCACAGCTTTCCTGACAGCAGAACCCCATGCATGTGGTGATGCAGGTCTGGTACATAATTCTGTACGTCATGTCATTTTTTTTCAACTTAGGAATTGCCACCATCTTATTTAAGACTATAGGATTCTAATGTACCAATAAGAGTTTTCTAGACCAAAGCCTCTTGGGTGATTCATCTTAGGCCCCCTTGAGGTCCTATAGTCATATATCAGAGCTGGACTGGAACTTAGATCATCTAAGAAAGAAGTTCCTCATTTTACAGAGGAGGAAACTGAGGCTGAGAAAAAGGGAAATGAATTTGCTCCAGGTCACATAGCAACAAAGCAATGTTGTATAGTGGGGAAAAGTACGAGGCAAGCAATCAGGAGACCTGTGCTCTGTCATTAATACACCACAAGATCTTGGACAAGACTCCCTTTTAAGTATTAGTCTCAGTTTGTTCTTCAATAATAATCGAAACATTGGGATGGATGCCCTGGAAGATGCCCTCCAGATCTAAATTTTGACTCAATATATGAGACTCCAGAGCAAGAGCAGACATAAGACAAGTTAGGGCACACTACCCCCTCCTTCCTCAGTACATACCAAGTCCGGTCTTTTGCTCGAATAGATATGTCAATTAACATAGTGTCTAGAAACAAGATTTTGATGACAAAACATTCATGAGTCAAAGAGAATTTGTTCTTTCTGCCAACCTAAATGCTATATTTTCCAAGCTACTTGATGAACTCACCAAAAGATAGTAGCAAGTCTAAAACAGGGAAATAAGGGACCAGATCATAGGAAATCCTAACCGATGGAGAAGAGTGATAATGAATCTGTGCAGCCCTTAGTGGAAAAAAAAAGACAAAAACAATAAGTCGGCACTATTTTCACCCCTGGCTCAGGCAGAAGGAGGGAGACAGCAAACCACCAGAGTCACGTGATGGGTTAAAAACAGCCGACTGCAGTGAGAGGCATGATGTGGCTGCATTGATGGCCCTCTCCCGGATCTTTCTGGAATCAGAGCTTCTAATAGGTAGCTATTTGAATGCCAACCCAGCAGTGAGAGATGACAAGAAAGACTTTATTTCAAGAAGAAATCTCCATTTCACACAGGATGTGTATAACAGGAAGGATGTGGATATTAAACAACTCATATCAGGAATTTTCCATCATTAAGTAAATGGAAGGGCAGGGAGGTTTATTGACTGAAGCTGCCAAATAAATATGCAGAATTTGATATGGGAGCAGGCAGCTCTCCTCCAGCTTGTCCGAAATGTTTCCTTCCTCTCACCATCATCTCTCTGTCTCTCCTCAGGGCCTTATTGGCTGATAACCCATCTAACTCAATCTCACAGCTGAGAAAGGGAATTAACTAGCCACTTGCTTACATTCCAGCACAGTACAGGCATAGGTCTCTAGTTCCTGAAAGAGATCATCTTTCTGTAAGCATTCAATCCATGGCAGATATCCTGCTCCATCCTCCATTTCCAAGTTTCTTATCCTGTATGTAGCACATGGCCATTAACCAAAAGTTACCCAGGGAAACTGGGTACTGAGAGAAGACAGCCTGGGCTGTCAATTCCCAAACCAGTGCTCTGGACATGGTATCTAAGCCCAGGGATTCAGTCCTGGTTCTGCTCTTTATTCTGGTTGTCTTCTTTTGCTAGAGGGTGTAATTATATGGTACCTCAAATGTGTAACCACAAATATTCCTGGAGGGCTACCTGTACGACCTTCCCTGGTCTGGGCCTTAATTTCTTCCTCTGTTAGAGGAGGGAGTAAATGCGATCGTGTCTAAGGGCCCATGCAACTTTAAATTCTATTAAATGATGACTTTTTTTGGTGGGGGGGGGAGGGAGATAAATGGTCCTTTTTCAGATGATGTGAATTGACAGCTCTGAGCCATGGGGTGGACAGAGCTCAATGTAATCTTTCTAGAGCAGCCAAGGTGTGGGCAGAGTAAATTGTAAGCTCTAGCCTAAGAACTACAGAAAGGGGGTATCTAGGTGGTACAGGAATAGAGCAGCAGCCCTGGAGTCAGGAGGACCTGAGTTCAAACCCAGCCTCAGCCACTTAATACTTACTAGCTGTATGACCTTGGGCAAGTCACTTAACCCCAATTGCCCTGCCTACCCCCCTCAAAAAAGCCCAAAAGAAATTTTAAAAGAACTACAGAAAAATATAGCATGAAGCAGGAAAGTAATTTGAGGGATCTTTCATACAGTAGGTTCCAGAAACAATAAAAATCAGTCAAGAGCATTGAACTTGGGGTCAGAGACCTGGGGGCTAGTATTTTGGATTACCTTGGGGAAGTCATTTAACCTTTTGAGTATCAGTTTCTTCATATGAAAGATGATTCAGATTGCTGCATAGCATAGTTATGATTCTCTGCCCTAACCCAGTGGTTTGCTGTAAATGTTCAATAAGTTGTTTCCCAGAAAAGAAAAAAAAAGTACATACAATACACTTTTAAGTGTAATCTGCATTAACATTTTCTCCATCACTTTCTTATTTATGGACAATAAACAAAACAATAAACTGAGCCCTGATTTGCAGCATTTTCAGATTTCTGAGGCATAAATGTTCACACAGAGAATTTTGCAACCTGCTCTCTTGAGCCAGTATGAGCTTGTTCCAGGACACCCCTGACTACATCCACACAGGCTACACAGGATCATAGATATTAGATGAACCATAAATCTAGAGCTGAAAGGGGCTTCTAACTCAACCTATTCATTATACAGTCGTG
This sequence comes from Pseudocheirus occidentalis, assembly GCA_028646575.1. NCBI lineage: Eukaryota > Metazoa > Chordata > Mammalia > Diprotodontia > Pseudocheiridae > Pseudocheirus > Pseudocheirus occidentalis. The sequence goes on from CM053595.1 coordinate 61,521,256, forward strand.
GGAAACTGAGGCTCAGCACGGTAAAGAGATTGCCCAAGAGCACCCAGAAAGGGAATAGCAGAGATAGGCTTTAAAGCCAGTTCCAATGACTCCAGAGCTCAGACCCTTTCTACGAAGCCATATTACCTCCCTAATCTCAGGGTTGATTGCCTTTAGTTCATTTATTTTATAAAGGAAGACCTCATACTCAGAGCAACTTGCCCACGATCAAACAAGGCCGGCATAAGAACCCAGGTCCTTCAATTCCCCAACCAATGCTCTTCTTTTTGTAGTTTGCTATTTATCCTAGGGATCAAATAAAATAATACATGTGAAAATCATTTGTAAACTGTCATAGGCTTTATAAATGGAAGGAGGTGATCAACCAGTCTGTCTGTCAATAAACATTTTATGAAGCACCTTCTATATGCCAGGCACGGTGCTAAGCACTAGGGTTACAAAGAAAGGCAAAAGACAGTTCCTAATCTCAAGGAACACATAGTCTCGTGGGAGAGACCAGATGCAAACAACCATGGACAGACAAGAGATGTGTAGGACAAATTGGAGATAAGCCAACAGGAAAAGCTTCCTGTAGAAGGTGAGATTGTTGTTGTTTGTAGAAGACAGAGCTGGCCTCGGACCAGGAAGCTACAAATCAAGTCCTAACATGTATTCTTTGAGTGACTCCAGTCACAGCACCTACATTTCCAGTGCTTTAGACCAGAGGGGTCAAATACACAGTCTAAAAACAGCATGCAGCCCTCAGTATTGCTGAGTGTATCCTGAGCCAGACTTAAATGTAGTTCCTGTCTTATTTTAATTTGTTGATGCATTAATATGTATGATACGCACACATGCACACACACATATATGTATAGGTATATAAACATATAGACATGTGGTTTTCTAATTCAATAGGCAGCCCCTGGGGATCCTTATGTATGGCTTAGTGGGCCCCATTTCTATTTGAGCTTGACACTACTGATCCAGACAACATTAATGACAATAATTGCTAGCATTTAATTAATTAATAATTAATAATTTAATTAATAATTGTTAGCAGTCTTTTAAGGCTAAGAAATACCTCATTTCACCCTTCTTACAACTTTGTGAGGAAGATGCTATTATTTAGATAAGACGAAACTATGAATTGCAGATAGAGTTCTGACCTGCATTGGTAGGGAGAATTTCCTTATTCTGGAATTCCTGATACTAATAAAATCACAGGTCTAGTTTCTATCTTTTGCGATATTATTGTCATTGTTGTTGTTGTTTAACTCTGATGAAGAACCAGTTGATACATTTTGCTCCCCATAACTATGCAGACGCCTACACAGTTTATGTATAAAATAAGTAACTATGCCGTGTAAAAAGATAATGTCTCATTTTTATAGTCCTTTAAGATTTTATTTTTTAAAAATGCTTTCCTCAAAACAGTCTATCAATCAAACATTTAGTAAGCACCTGCCATGTTCCAGGCATGCTATGCTAAGCACTAATCCTGTGAAGAAGGTGGTTTGGGACCCAACCTGTATTTTCCTTGGTATATAGAACTCCAGGTAAGAAAACTCCATCCACCAGGACAGCAACTTGGAGACTAAGAGAGTTGTCTGGGGTCCTTAGAGAACAAGTGACTTTCTCAAAGTCAGGGTGTATCAAGGTGGACTTGAATTCAGATCTTCCTGACCCCTAGGCAGGCTTGCCATCTATTATAGCACACTAAAATATGATTATACTGTTTTAGAGATGAGGAAACTGAGATTCAGAGGGTGTTAAGCATCTGTTTTAAGAGGAGAGGAAAAGGACCCAAGTGGAAATCCCAGCTTTGACACTTGCTATTTGTATGACTTTGGACAAGTCACTTCACATCATTGCCCAGATATCAGTTTCATTATCTATACAATTATGGGATTTGACCAGATGATTTCTAAGTTCCTCTTGTTTCACAACTCTGGCTTATTACTTACCAAGGATCACATAGGATAAGAAACAGGTAGGGAAAGTTGGAAGGTGACTCAGATGTCAGTAAGTGCAAGGCTCATATGTTACAGATGAGTAAACCAAGACTTGAGCATGTCAAATTGTTTTCCCAAGGTCAAATGGGTAGTAAGTAGCAGTTCTGTCACTTGAACTCAGGTCTTCTGACCTCAAGTACAGCTTTTCATCCTCTAGGACCCTTGTGAACCTAAGTTCTGCCCCTTTTCAGCAATCTCAGATCCTGAGCATTTTCACCAACTTCCCCCATGACTGGAATGTTCTCTTTCCTCTCGTCTTCCTCCTAGTTTCTTTCAATTCCCAATTAAAAATCCATCTTTTACAAGAAGTCTTTCCCAATCTATCTTAATTCTAATGCCTTTCATAAGTTGATTATTTCCTTTCTTTTAATTTTCATTTTTGTTCCCGGTTCTCTCCCTTCTTCTGCCCTTCCCTCACAATTTTGAGAAGGAAAGGCATATGATACTTATTATACATATGAAATCATATAAAACATTTCCATATTAGCCATATTAAAAATAAACAAAAAAGCAAGAAGAATGAAGGAGAAAAAATATGTCTTCAGAGTACATCCCTTCTCTATCTGGAGGTAGATAATATTTTTAATTCTGAGGCCTTTTGAACGAACTGTCACGGATCATTGTATTGATCAGAGTTGTCAAGTTTTTCCCAGCTGATTTTCCTTGTAATATTGTTGTTACCATATAGATTGTTCTCCTGGTTCTGCTCACTTCACTTTGCATCAGTTCACATGCCTTCCTAAGTTTTTCTAAAAAAAAAAGAAAAAAAAAGAAAATCCTTTTCACCATTTCTTAAAGCACAATAGTACTCTATCACATTCATACACCATAATTTGCTCAGCCATTCATTACTCAGTTGATGGGCATACCTTCAGGTTCTAATTCTTTGTCACCACAAAAAGAGATGCTAAAATATTTCAGTATATGAGGGTCTTTTTCATTTTTTCTTTGTTCTACTAGGGGTACAGACCTGGTAGTCGTATTGCTGGGTCAAAGGGCATGCACAGTTCTGTAGCCCTTGGAGCATAGTTCCAAATTGTTCTCCAGAATAGTTAGACTTATTCCCAGCTCTAGCAGCAATGCACGAATGCAGCTATTTTCCTACATTGCTCCAGCATCTGTCATTTTCCATTTTTGTTATCCTGGCCAATCTGATGGGTGTGAGATGGTACCATGGAGTTGTTTTAATTTGCATGTCTCTAATTATTTATGATTTAGAGCATTTTTTTCATATGACTATTGATAGGTTTGACTTTTTCTTCTGAAAACTTCCTGTTCATATCCTTTAGCCATTTAGCGACTGAGGGATGGCTCTTCTCTATAAATTTGGCTCAGTTCCCTATATACTTGAGAAATGAGACCATTATCAGAGAAACTTGCTGTAAATATCCACCTCCTCCCCCAGGTTTCCTGCTTTCCTTCTAAATTCCACTGCTTTGGTTTTGTTTGTGTTAAACTATTTTAATTGAATGAAGTTAAAATTATCCATTTTATTTCACATGATCCTCTCTATCTCTTCTTTAGATATGAACTCTTCCTTTATCCACAGATCTGACAGGAAATTCTTCCTCAAACTCCCCTATTTTTATTATGATATGCAACTTTCGTCTAAATCATGTACCCAATTCAAACTTATCTTGTTAGATGGTGGGAGATGCTGATCTATGCCTAGTTTCTTCCAGACCATTTTCTAGTTTTCCCAGCAGTTTTTGTTAAATTGTGAGTTTTTGTACTAATAGCCTGAGAACTTTGGATTTATCAAGCACTAGGTTACTGTGCTCATTTGCTTCTGTATGTTGGAAACCTAATCTCTTCCGCTGATCAACCACTTTAGTTCTTATTCGATGCTGAATTATTTTAATGATTACTGCTTTGTAGTCTAGTTTGAGATCTGGTACTATTAGGCCGGCTTCCTTCACATTTTTTCTGTTGATTATTTCCAATTTATCATGTACCTACCATTTTAGTGCATAGCTGTTTGCATATTGTTTCCCCCATTAAACTTTCTCTTTCAAGAGAAAGGACTTTATTTTACCTTTCTTTGTATCCCCAAAACTTAGCACAGTGTAATGTTAATGGAATTAACATTACATGTTAATGGGCTCCTCACATGGAGCCCATTAAGGGAAACGATTAGGATAGGCTTGCTGGTAGGAAGGCTTTCACATTTTTTTTAAAATTTCTAATTAGACACTGAGTCATGAGGGGTGTGATATGTATATATATGTATACACACACATATATGTATATACACACATATATGTATGTGTGTGTGTGTACGTGTGTACATATATACTCTGAGGTCAGCATTTAGCTTTGGGGCTCACTCACTGGAAGAGTGTTCTTGTGATTTGACCAGATAAAACTCTAGGTAGCCATTAAGGAGACCCCACCTGCCCCCCTTCCCGCCCCAGGCTTTCAAAAACCTAGATGTTGGTGCTTCTCTCTCTGCTAACTATGTATGTATTGCCTTGGTCAGACAGTTGGATCTGTCTGTTGATTTGTGCTAATTTCTCAAATAGTTAGAAGCCCTGTCTGTTGGTCCTTATTTCTCTGCTTGTATTTTCTCTATTGTTTTTTGTTTGGATTTTCTCTGCAGTTCAGGGTGCTAACTTTTCCCCTGAACTAATGAATGTTATTAAAAAGATTGTTGACCCCTTTGAACAGCTATCTTTCCTAGTAAAGCAGATCTAAGAACCTGTGCTAGCAGCCATTCTGAGTATGTCATTGCACACAGTTGCTAGAACATAATAGACTTTAAAATATTTATTATTGAAGGGAATTTGCAAAGGATGCCTAATATGAGTTGTGCTCCTGCAAGAGTGGTGACATAAAATTACGGTTTCTGATGACCAGAGCATAGCTCCTTCAGCTTCTCATGACTAGTCTGACCAGGACAGGAAGAGGATGTGAGCATACTTATGTCTTTGTGGTCCCTCAGAGTCACAAGCACCATTATCCTATTAAACAGGAAGAAACTTGTTATTTGGTCAAGAAGACATAGTCCATGGACAGCTCTGTGGCTCCAACTACAAGAGAGCCTTCCCCAGAAGCATCATAGAGCATCCAGTGGCCTACCATGAATAGAGTGTCATATATTAGAGTTCATTATAACCTTGAAGTCACAATCCTATTTTTGCTTTTAAAGACCCTAAGGTCTAGAGATGTAAAGACTCTTGTTCTAGGTGATAAAATAGTGAGTGAAAGAGCTGGGTTTACCCATGTCCTTTGCCACTAGACTAGGCATAGAGTTAAAAATTTTAAAAAGGAGAAAAGCAAGAAAAGAGTATTATTTAAGCACTTAAAATGCACAGACAAGGAAAGATGCAAGGTTCACAGGAAGGCAAGCCATGTTGCTTAGTTGGCTGGGAATGATGATACATGCCTGTTATCTTTCTATTGGAGTTGCTGAGGCTGGTGGATCCTTAGAACTGATCCTTAGAACTTTGGAGTTCTAAACTGCAGTGGGCTAAGTTGGCCAAGCATTTGCACTTGGGTTCATTGTGAATATGGAGAGAGATCCAGAAGAGGGGAGGAACACCAAGGTACCTAAAGAGGGGTGAGGGGTAGGGAAGGAGAGAGAGGCAGGGAGGGAAGGAAGGAATGGAAGATAGAGAAAGAAAGAAAAAAAGGAAGGGGTAAGAGAGGAGGAAAGGGGAGGGGAGGGGAGAAAGGGAAGGGGAACGGATTGGAGGAGAGGGAAAGGAAGGGAAGGGAAGGGAGGGGAGGGGAGGAGAGGGGAAGAGCATGTTGAAATTATTATATATTGGAAGGTGAAGTAATTTTACATGGTGAAGATTATGGCTACAAGTGAAATTTCTTTTCTGTTGTGCTTTGCATATGAAAACACTCACCTTCTCTGGGTTTAAGTCTAACATTGTTTTTCTAGTATTTTTAGTTGCATTCTCAATCCATTGTTTTGCTGTTTTACTTTTTCATTAAAGCATTTACCTTAATATATTTTTGCCTGAGGACTGTTTAGGCTGCAATTCACAATTTTTGATGTATTGTTTCACAGATGCCATTGCCTTTAATGCAATTATCTATAGTTTCTATGATTTGTTTTTTGTCACTGTCCCCCTGCTCCAGGATTTTAGGATAAGGTTATTTAATCCCTAATTTTTTTTTAGTATTTTTTTTCTGGAGTCCTTTATTTAATTGAGAAATGCAAATTAAAACCTTCCTAAAATTTTACCTCGAACACATCAGATTGGCACAGATGGCAAAAAACAAAAATTATAAAGAGCAGAAGGGGGGCGGCTATGTGATGCAGCGAGTAGAGCACCAGCCCTGGAATTAGGAGGACCTGAATTAAAATCCTATCTCATACACTTAACACTTACTAGCCATGGGATCTTGGGCAAGTCACTTAACCCCAATTGCTTTGCCTTTCCCCCCTCCAAAAAACCAAATAAATAAATAAATACATAAATGAAAGAATGTATGAACAAATAAATAAGTAAATAAATAAATAAAATAAGGAGATGATAGACAGACAGACAGACAGACAGATAGATAGATAGATACATACATACATACATACATACATACAAAAATAGATGTTGGAAAGATTGTGAGGGGAAAATCATGTTGACATGCTGTTGGTGCATTTCTGAACAGGTGCAATGATATCATAAAACAACTTGGAATTATAAAAAAAAAAGAAAGTGACTCAATAGTGAATACACTTTGACCTAGATTTATTACTACTAGGCCTATGCTAAAAGGAGATCAAAGAAAGAGGAAAAAAGAGTTTTATAAATACATAAATATTTACAGTAGCTTTTTTAGTGGTGGCAAAAAACTGAAAACTAACCTGTATCCATCATTTGGGGAATAGAAGCATAAGTTGTGATATATGAATGTGATGGAATACAATTGTTCTATAAGAAATGAGGAAATAGATTGTTTCAAAGAGACATGGAATGACTTGTATGAAGTGATGCAGAGTAAAGCACTCAGGACCAGGAGAATGTTTATACAATAACAATCACACTACAAAGACAATAATTTTGAAAGCCCTAAGAACTGTGCTCAAAACAATGTTCATTCATGATTCTAGAAAAGCAATGGTGAAGAATGCTACCTACCTGAGATGATAAATTCAGATTCAGACTGAAATATATGTATATATATATATATATATATGTGTGTGTGTGTGTGTGTGTGTGTGTGTGTATGGATATATGTAAATATATCTATATATAGATATATATACAGACATATGTATATACACAGACATATACACAGACATATGTATAAAATATATATGTATTTTTGATGGCCAGTGAACAAATTTGTTCTGCTTGATTGTTCATATTTTTGTTACAAGGAACAAATGGGTAGGAGATTTCTTTGAATTACCACAATTAAGAAATAGAGAGGTGGGGGGTGGTGTGAGGTTCTCCAGATGTAAAATGTATGTACAACAGAAGAGGTCACTTCATAATTGGTTTTACTTAATTTACTTAATTATTTTACTCTGTTACAAGAGACCTCTCACAAAATGTGGGTAATCTTCAAATATTTTTAATGTAAAAACAAAACACATTAATAAAACTTGAGGGGAAAAATAGGCTAAGACTGTTTAAACTAGGTATCTTTGTGCTCATCAAGGGCCAAGTGAAATATTAATCCAACTGTTCTTGAAAGTCTGTGAGTCCGCACTTAATTGTTAACATGAGGAAAAATGTAAAGACACAGTAAGGTAGGGATAATAAAAATCCCATAGAGAATGAAGAATTGATAAAGGGCCAGTTTTCCTGATAGGAATCGATAATGGTTTATTGGTAATTTCCCCATTCTTGGCATGGTCTCCTTTGCTCCCTCGAGATTTTGCAGTGATTGGACTGGAGACCAATGATTCTTCTTCCCCGGTTTTGCAAAGATTTGCACTTTCTTCTTTTCTGGCCAGTAGCCTCACAGAGGGAGGAAGGAGTGAACAGGGCAGTGTGCCTTTCTATATGTGTATGGGGGTGGATGATGTCACAAAAGTAACTGAGTATGTGGAATGAGAAAACCACTAGTTCCCTGTCCCTATTAATCTGATGTTTGTGGGATCTGAGGCCTGTTCACTTGCCCCATCCCATCCTCTAAAAACTGCTCCTATGGCAGTCCTAGTAGAGAGAGGGTAGCCTGACCAGATGGTATGCTCCTGATGGCTGTTGCCCCAAGACCATGGATATCTAAGGACTTTGCCTGCTCAGACCAGTGCTCAGTCTGTTTCTATAGAAAGGCAAGAAAACAATGAGTGAGTGGTTTCCTCTCCAGATCTCCCTTTGGTTCTCTTCCCTTTTTGGGGGGCCTTTAGTGACACAGAGACAGTAGAGAAATTTCGCAACAGGCATGTGTCATTCAGTCATGCAATTCCCTGTCTTCAGGAGCAAGTTGCTAAAGAACAGAGGCACTAGATATCAGAGAGAATGGGAGGGCTGTCTAGCCAGAGGCCACCAAAGCCTCAGAGTTGGGTCCAGCTACAGGCAAATTTCTGTGGGCTTTGCTCATGGGAGCCAGGAGGGATGCACTGAGGGCACACAACTGATGTATCTGAAGAATGCGTTAGCTGGACCATCCAAGTAGCAAGGCCATCCAAATTCATTAAGAGTTCTCTGGGGGGCAGAGCCAAGATGGCGGCATAGAAGCAGCAAGGTTCCACAGCTCCCACATAGCCACCCTAAATACCCACAAAATACGACTCTAAACAAATTCTAGGGCTCCCAAACTCACAAAAATACAGAAAACACATCTCTCGCTGAAGGCAGCTAGGCAGGAAGGGCTCAACACGGCGGGGAGCCAAGGCCAGCCAAGCCTCCCAAGCTGCAGCATGAGTCTACCCTGGGGAGCAGATCTACAGCACCTGGAGCGATCTCCACAACTAAAAAGTAAGGAACAATAAGGATTAGAAAAAGATCAGTGAAAGTGAAGCTTTCAAGCTAATTTTGGGAGAGGAAAAGCAGTCTGGCCAATCTGCCCCCAGGGCAAGGAAGCAGTGGGGGAAGGGCAGGATCTGCTGTAACCAGCAACTGCCCCGCCTGGCCTGCTTCAGAGCTCCTGGCCTGTGCAACCCCACAGGGGGGCTGAGACAATTGATGAGGGCCAAGGTCTCTTGCGCTGAGCGGCCTGGATCATGATCGTGGTCTTGGGTAGTGGTCCTGGGGTGCATTTTCAGCAAGCCAAAGCTGATGGGGGCTACAGCACCCCCCTAATAGCTCCGGCAGCTGTGAAAATCCCAGCAATTTGGGACAGAGCTTTCCCCCCTGGAAGCAGAGTTCCACAACGCTAAAAAAAAAAAAAACAACAACCAGTTAATTGACTGGCCAACATGACGAAAAGGAAGCAAAATAAGAACAGCAATAAAACTCTA
>CM053595.1:61531112-61570226 GCA_028646575.1 Pseudocheirus occidentalis
AGAGAGAGAAGAGAAAGTTTTAAAGATTAGAACCAGAATTTAAACTCAATTAGTCCATCCGCCTTTCCCAACTGTTTTCTCTCTCGTTGGTGGAGAGGCCCACCTCACCAATCTCTTACCCACTGGGACAGCAAGGGAAGGGAGGTGGGTAGGGTCTCTCCAAGGCAAGAAAACAGACAAAGGAATGTAAAAGTGATTGACAGAAGTCAGGGGAGGGTATTAAGAGGGAAGAGTTAATCCACACAGAAGTTTTCATTCATTCCACACACCTTCTGTGTCTAGGTCTTTGATCCTATAATTCAATTCAACAAGCATTTTTTAGTTAAATTATATCTTTTTCCAATGAACAAAAATGCTTTCTTTCCCTCCCATTCACCTCCTCCATTGGGAAAGAAAAAAGGAAGAAAAAAAAGAAAATTCTTGTAACAAACAGACATAGTCAAAACAAAGTGCTTCATTGACCATGCTGTGCCCTGCTCCACTCTCCTCCCCAACATACGTTTCATTCTGCTGCATGAGTCCATCACTTCTCTATTGGGAGGTGGGCAGCAGGTTTCGTTACTGGTCTTCTGATATCAGGTGTCATTTCATATTTTGAAGAAACATGTATGAAGCACCAACTATAGGACTGAAATAGCATGTTTTTTAAAGAGTGACCACAGTCTGAATAAAGGTTTTTAAGGAGCTTTTTAATAATATTTAAATTTAACAGTTCAATGGCTGGGCTGCCTCGGGGCCGACTAAAAGAAAGAGAGAGCAGCCCCCAACACAGAAAGTGCAGGCTCTTATATATCATCCTACCCCAACTGATTTGCTAATCAACATAATTGATTATCACACCAAGCACTGCCCAGGTGCAAACAATTCCTTGGCACTCAAATCCTGGTGCTGAAGAAAGAAACAAACCATCTAGGCTTGATCCCAGGCCAGCCCACCTACCCCCATCCCAGGTCCACAGCCCAACCAGTTCTGGCCACTTCAGGACCTGAATTTGAATCTCCACTCTGACATTTATTCCCTGTGCAACCTTGGGCAAGTCTGTTCACTTGCCTGGTTTTCTTTTTGCATCTGTATAAAGAAGGGACTGTCCTAGAACATATCTCTAAAGGGCAAGGAAACTTGGAGGCCATCTCATGCAACCTACTCATTTTACAGATGTGGAAACTGAGCCCCACAAAGATGAAATGACTAGCTCAAGGACACATGGGTAATAAGTATCAAAGGTGGAATTTGAATCTGCATCCTCTGACTCCAGACGCTGTGATCTTCCCCCTCACTCTCTCCCGCCTCGTCCTTCTAAATCATGAAAGTTCCTTTTAGTTCTACTCTATCCTTCTTTGGTCCTGTGTACTAAGGAATGTGCTAAGCACTGGGTTAAAACAAATTAAAACAATACAAATGGTCTCTGTCCTCAAGGGGTTTTCATTCTGCCAAGGGAAAACAATGTGCGTATTTGTTTTTGTTTTGTTTTTTGCTTTTTGGAGGGCAGTTGGGGGTTAAGTGACTTGTCTAAGGTTTTTGTGTTAAGTGTCTGAGGCCGCATTTGAACTCAGGTCCTCCTGACTCCAGGGCCAGTGCTCTATTCACTGCGCCACCTAGCCGCCCCCGACAATGTGTGTATTAATAATTCAACAAAACTTATAAAGTAAATACAAAATATTGGTGTAAACACACAGACACACATACAGACACACAGAGACACACACATTCACACACAGGCACAGATTCACACACCTGGGGATACAAGGTATGAAGACAGTTACAAAGAAAGGACTGACTTACTAATGAAACAGGAACTTCCCAAACCTTCTTTGAGTGAAATACAATCCTGTTACTCCTTCCCAGGAGGAGGTTTGGTCTCTCTGAATCCTCACAGCCATAAGCATCCCATCCCATCAGCCAGCAGGCACCTTGGCTCCTGCCCCACCCGTGGGAGAGCAGGCAGCAACCCCTTCCCCTCACTATTGGCCCATGCAGGAGAGAGCATTATGTCCTTCCCTGCCAAGAAAAAAGAAATACAAAAAACCAATTTCCCCTTGGGATAATAAACCCTGGCCATGCTGTACTTTTCACATAGCATTTCCTCCTCCTAGGGATGCTGAGCTTGGCTCAGAGCGGGGGCTGCTCTAGAGAAAGCCATTTACCTTCATTTTAACATAAAAAGCAACGAATGCTGTTATGATCCTGAGCTGAGGAACAGTCCTGTCAGGCACAAGGCAACAGTGATTCTGGCCATGAGAAGGCAACTGTGCTAATTGAGAAAATCCACTGGGAATTTCCGCTGAGCAGTTAGCATGAACAAAACTGATGTCGGCTAGACTATTGAAAGAATACTTACTTCTGTGTGTGGGGGTGAAGTCACAGTGAATAATAATGTGCATCTTTGCTCCTTCCTTGGATGTTCAGTAACTACCTGACAATGGACTTAAGAGAAAAATGAATGAATGAAAAAGCATTGATTATATACCTACTATGTGCCAAGGACTGTGCTAAGCACTTGGGATTCAAAAAAAGGACTTCAAGGCTCTAATTGAGGGAGACGATGCATATGAGAAACCTTAGTTTGGGGCTCAGCAGAAAGTCCTTGAAGAAGTTAAGTGTGTGACTACTAGGTGGCAAGAGCTAGGATAGGAGGAATGAAAAAGACTTGAAGATCTTCTAAAAAGATCTGGATTCAAATCATACCTCCCTGAAAAATCCTGCATTCTGTAGCCTATTGTGTGCCTATAAAGAAAATTCTCTACTGTCACAATTAGTTGCAATGGGCTATCTCTGTGGCTTTTGAGTATTGACGAAGCTTCTGAGACAATGGTGAATCACGGAATCTCAGTGAGGAAATGGACCTCAAAAGTGACCTAGAAATGTGAATGGAAGTCTCATCTATACCGAGCAGACTGTGAACCTCTCCACTTAATAATAGTAATGATAGTAATGCCAACTGACATGTGCATCATGCTTACTGTGTGCCAGGCACGGCACTGAGTGCTTTACAGTTATTATTTCATTTGATCTCTAAACATCCCTGTGAGGTAGATGCTATATTAGCCACATTTTACAGATGAAAAAACTGAGTTAAGTGACTTTTCCAGGGTCACAGAGATACTAAGTGCCTGAGGCTGGATTTGAACTCAGGTCTTCCTGACAGCATTCAAATCCAAGTCAACTGCAAGTCACATCATCATTTCTCTGATGCCATGGTCCTCTTCGAAAATGAAGGACAAACACAACTAACCTGGGTGATATAGGAATTATACCACCTTTGGACAACTTTAACTAAGATGGAAGATGGAAAATCAAGTTGTATGTTTGCCCCAGAACTACCTCTCTGCTGCTTCTGCTCATGGCTTATGGTTTAGCCTTCTTGGGCTAAACAAATTGAATTTAGTTCCTTTCCCATGTGACGAGTTTTTAAATACCAGAGGGGTATTATCCTGTTCTTCCTAAATCTTCACTTCCCCAGACTCAATGTCTCCCATTCCTTCAACCAAGTCTCAAATGATGAATTTTCTAACCCTCTCACCATCCTGGTTGCTTTACTTTGGATATTATCCAATTGTAAATATCCTTCGAAAATGTGACTTATAGCACAGAAGACAATACTTCAGATGTTGTCTAAAGCACCAAAGAGGTGATAACAGCACTATTCTGTGTTTGAAGAAAGGATATTTTTTTTTGGAGGGGCAATTGGGATTAAGTGACTTGCCCAAGGTCACACAGCTAGTGAGTGTGTCAAGTGTATGAGGCCCAATTTGAACTCAGGTCCTCCTGACTCCAAGGCCAGTGCTCTATTCACTGTGCCACCTAGCCACCCCAAAAGGATGGTATTTGAGCTAGATGGCAGAGTGGCTGGAGTCTAGGACAGGGATGGGAAAGCCCCAAGGTCACATGTGGCCCTCTAGGTCCTCAACTGCAGGCCTTTGACTGAATCCCAGCTTACAGAACAAATTCCCTTAATAAAAGAATCTGTTCAGTAAATGCTGAACTCAGTCAAAATGCCATACCCAGGGACCTAGAAGGTCACATATGGCCTCGAGGCTTCAGGTTCTCCATCCCTGGTGTAGGACATGGAATCAGGATGACCTGAGTTCAAAACTAGCCCCAGACACTTATTAGCTATGTGACTTGGGCATGTGTTTAAATCCTCTCAGCCTCGGTTTTCTCATTAGTAAAACAGGGATGAGGGGGAGGCTAGGTGGCGCAGTGAATAGAGCACTGGCCCTGGAATCAGGAGTACCTGAGTTCAAATCCGCCCTCAAACACTTAACACAAAAAACTAGCCGTGTGACCTTGGGCAAGTCACTTAACCCCAACTGCCCTCCAAAAAAAAAAAGCAAAAAAAAAAAAGTAAAACAGGGATGATAAAAGAGTCTATCTTCCTTACAGGGTTGTTGTGAGGACGAATCCAAATGAAAAGATATTGGTAAAGAGCTTTGCAAACCTTACAGAACTATATAAACGGTAATTTTTATTACTCTCAGTCATACAATGATTTATGGTTTACAAAGTGTTCAGTAAATAGGCCCACCTTGCTTCATGCGCACCCAAATATTGGCAAGAAATAGTTACTGGAAAGTGTACTTCTCTCCTTTGGTTTTTAGGGCTTCTCGCTTTTCCTTCCTTTATCTTCCCTCAGAATGTGTGATGTGGTTTTCATTTCTTTCTGCCCTGAAGAGTGAGAATACCTTCTGACTCTTTTAGGGAAAGAACGGTATGACCACAAGCGTTATTCTGAAGGTTCACTTCCAGATTTCTCTCAGCCTCTGGTTCTTTACATATAAAAAATAAGGGTAATGTACGATATATACCATGATGCCTTGCATATTCCACCACCCTCCCTCCCCCAAGCCTACACCCCACTCCTGTGTTCATCTCTTGTTTTTGCTCTGGGAGGGGGGAATCAAATCAATAATAGGACTGCTATTGGAAATAACAGGACACTATGATGCCTTGTGACTGCACTCCTGATCCCTGTAACTACTGAGATTCAAACTCCCTACTTTGACCATCACTCCCCTGTGTGTACTATAGCCATCCATTAGAATGTAAGCTTTCTGAGGGCAAGGAATCTCTCAGTTTTGTATTTACATGTCCAGTGCCTTACACAGTGCCTATTACTTCATAAATAGTCATTGATTGATTGATTGACAAGCTTTAGGTCCTTTCCAATTGTGACATCCTTATTTTCTATTTTTAATAGTTCTTATACTCAATGTTCTCTAGTCCAGGGTCTCCTCTATTTCTAAAATTATGTGTCCTAATGTTCCATCTTGTTCTGACATCCCCATGTTCTGTTTTCTAAGGTTCCACCTAGCTCTGACATTCTGTGACCTATCTTTTAAGCACTTCTTTCCCAGTTCTCTTGTTTTAGGATTCAATGATTCTATGACAAAATAGACTTGTTGAAGTCATAATCAAGGATACTCCCAGCCTCTTTAGACTGTGGCTGATTTAAGCTTTAGCTGAAAAGACTGAGAACCTTGATCCCAGTCACCCTGGTGCTGTAGGCTGATAGTCCTGAGGGTCAGGATATACAGAGGGAACTCCTTAGTCAAGGGGTGAGGGTGGGGATCTTTGTTTTGGTTTTTTTCTCTCTTTATTTTCTTACTTAATTTTTACTTCTCCCCTTTCAATTCCCTACCCCAGGGGATGGGAAACATGTAGCCTCTAGGTGACATGTAGTCTTCTAGGTCCTTGAGTACGGCCTTTTGACTGAGTCCAAGTTTTACAGAGTAAGTCCCTTCACTAAGGAGATTTGTTCTGTGAAGTTTGGAGTCAGTCAAAGGGCCACACTTGAGGACCTAGAGGGTCACATATGGCCTACCCCTATTAAAAGTGACCTCCGATGATTGCTAAGAAATAGAAACTAAGGAGAAAATTCATCATAAGGTAATCACAAAGTGGTACAGTGGATAGAAAGCTAATCCCAGTCAGGAAGATCTGGGTTCAAGTTCTTACTTTGATATGAGTTGATTGAGTTACTCAGGTTACTCTGGGCTAGTTTCTCTGGGTTGGTCACTCTCAGTTAACTCTGTGAAGCTATAAGCAATACAATTACTGCTGAGATCTGCAATGGCAAAGGATGTTTCCTCAGGGAAGTTCTTTAATAATATTTAAACTGCAGATATGAAGGGAACATAAAGGTGATAGACAATGGACAATGATGTTAAAATGAGCCACTTGTCCCAGATAATAGACACACTTTAGTAGGATCTTTCCATGTATTAATCTAAATTAGTGACTAATGGAAGAGGTAACTAGGTGGCTCAGTGGATAGACGGCTGGGTTTGGACTTAAGGAAAACTGAGTTCAAATCTGGCTTCAGACACTTACTAGCTATACGACCCTGGGTGAGTCATTTACCCTCTGTTTACCTTAAGGAGAAGGAAATGTCAAACCATTCCCGTTTTCTTTAGGGATGGGAAATGCAGCTAGATGTCATAGCGGATAGAGTGGAGTCAGGAAGACTCACCTTCCAGAGTTCAAATCTGACCTCAGACACTAACTGTATGACCCTGTGCAAGTCACTTAACGCTGTTTGTCTCAGTTTTCTCATCTGCAAAATGAGCTGGAGAAGGAAATGGCAAAACCACTCTAATATTTTTGCCAAGAAAATGCCAAATGGGTCAGGAAGAGTCAGACACCATTGAAAGCAACTCAACAACAACACTGATTAATGGAGGCATTTCGGGTGAGAGGGAGACACCATCCCTCAGATACTATAAAGGAGGCTACTTCTTGTCTTTTTTTAAGGTTGATTTAAGTCTGTTTTCTTTCTTTCTTTTTAAATACCATGGCCATATCCAGGCAGATCTCCTTTGTCCTGCTTGTAGCCCCTCATAACAAAGGAAATAAACTATTAAGGAAAGCCAGTCAATAGAAAACTCCTGCAGACATGGGCACTTGTAGTCCCTCCACCTCTCTGCTCAGTGGAGGTTAATAGTTTTCTTCATTTTCCTCTGGAACAAATCTGAGTGCAAACTACATTTTCATTTATGTTCTAGTGGCCATTGTCTATATTGTTTTACTGACACTGTTTTCTTCATTCTTCCTCAGTTCACCTTTTCTCATGTTACTCTGAACTCCTCATATTTATCACTTTTGGTATCATGATGCTTTTCCCTTATATTCCTATATCCCAATTTGTTCAGCCTTCCTCCAGTCGAATGACACCTAGTTTTTACTACTACAAAAAGTAGGTCAGTGACTTATTTTCCGCTTTCTGATGGGGATGCTATCTTGGAAAATAAAAGGGATTATTTCTTTTCCTGAAGATCTCTTTCCACACTGGTTCTATCCTGGTTCTTCAATTCTTGCTATAAATAGGTGAAATTCTCCCCAATTCACTCACACATCTTCCAGGACCCTTGTCAACATTCAGGCAGCTCACCATTGCAATTTATTTAAAGCTGCTCTGAAGGGAACCAGTTAGTAAGAACCAGTTTCCTATCACACCTCATTCTCTTTTCAGCCCTTGAGGCCCATTAATGCCATTCCAGTATTCCCCAGAGGTTTTATCAGATTAAGGCCAATCCCCAAACATTAAGTGCCTTTTCCAGAGCTGCTCCCATTTGCTTTCATCAAATCAGCTTTAAAGGTGAGAAGAGAACAGAGAAATTAAAAGGAGGAAAGGAGCTTCTGCTGATGGGAAATCCATTTATCATAGAGTCTTAGCCTTGGAAGGGATCTCAGACTTTATCAGACCTGTACCTTAACAGGAATCATATTTGCTAGATTGCTAATAGTCACCCAGTCTTTGCTTGAAGCTGTCCAGTGATGGGGAACTCACTGCCTTAGAAGGCAATCCATTAGGCTGTTGGATAGCTTGAATTGTTAAGTTTTCCCTTATATCAAGCCAAAATCTTCTTTTCCAAAACCCATTCTTCCTAGGCTCAGTTATGTGGGCCCAAGCAGACTAAGCTGAATCCTCTTTCCACATGATGAATCTTAAAGCATTTTTTTTTTTCTTTTTGGATGGGCAGTTAGGGTTAAGTGACTTGCCCAAGGTGTCATAGCTAGTTTTATATTAAGTGTCAGAAGCCAGATTTGAACTCAGGTCTTCCTGACTCCAGGGCTAGTGCTCTATTCACTGTGCCACCTAGCTGCCCCCTTAAAGCATTTCTTAAAATAGCTAATAGCCACTTCTAAAATAAAAAGAAATGAACGGGATAAGGAGTAATTCAAAACTAATAGGATAAACTCCAAATCATTTAGTTTCAAAAAGAAAAGAGGCAACTTTCTAGGAATTTAAATCATGTTATCATTGTCCAACTGGTTGGTAGAAAAAGTTTCATTATTATGAGTTCCCAATAGAGATCTGGACTAAATGTATCTCTATGTATATGTATCATATATGCAACTGTCTATGCTGCCATGTTATGTTATATTATGCTATATTGATTACATTACATCATATAATATTATATTTTTATGTCACATGATATAACATTATATCATATCATATCTTATCACCTGTACATGTGATACTAAGTACATGTTTGTGAATAGATGCATATAAGACATCCCAAGTATATGTACTATATCCATACAGGTCTATATGTACATGCATATGTGGGTGTGTGCATATGTGTAGAGGATGTTATATATGCTATGCTAACTTGCAGGGAGATAATATGTGTAAAGCACTGAGGACAGTGCCCAGCACATAGTAGGTATAAATGCTACTTCTCTTCTCTTCCCCCACTATTTCACATATACGCATATGTAAACAAAACAACTACTCTTTCCTTTTTTTTTGCTCTGTATCATTTTGTTCTCTTTTTCAAATATCTGCTTAGAAATTTTTTATAGCTTTTTAATGTTCTGCTTCTGCTTTCTTCAGTTTATATTATTTTTTATATGCCCTTCCATATTTATTGAAATTCTTTACACTTGTAATTCTTTCAATGAACTAATATTCTATGTCTAGATTCCTATGAGGAGGTTCTCTGAGCAAGGTCTAAAATAATGACTTGTTTTGGGTTTGTGCCACTCACTTGCCAAGGAAGGGCCAAGAGGCGGTTGGGGGACATAGTTGATAGAACACAGGAAGACCTGAGTTTGAATTCAGCCTCAGACGCTTATTATCTATGTGACCCTGGACAACTCACTTACCTTCTGCTTGCCCCCATTTCCTCAGCTATACGATGGGGATAATGACAACATCCACCTCCCATTGTTGTTGGGAGACTCAAGTGAGATCAATATTTGTAAAGTGCTTGGTACAGTGTCTGACCGGTGTAGGTGCCCCATAAATGCTCCCGTCCTTTCTATGTCACATGACATCTCAGGAATATCCCTGTTTGCCAAATCTATCCTTGTCACTCAGCCAAGTGTAGTCACCATCGACTTCTATATGTAGAAAGAAGACCGCTCACTGCATTCTCTTCTATGATCTGACTGCTTCATTTGGCAAAGATATAGACCTATTTTTCTGAAGTGATTATTCTAGGGCACACACATGACTGCTTCAGTTTGGGCTCTAGTATACCAAAAGGACAGACTGGAACTTTTACTGTCAATTTGTTAATTAACTACCACAATAGTATTGTATTACATTCACATATCATAACATGTTCAGCCATTCTTCAAATGATGGGCATCACCTTATTTTCTACGAGAGCAACTATAAATGTACTTTTACATATAAAATCTTTTTTCCTTCTTTGATTTTTGTGGGGGAGAGGCATAATTGTGGTACTGCTGGTTCAAAGGGTAACTCTCCGGACATATTCCAAATTGCTTTTTCAGAATGCATATTTTAATTCATTACTCCATCAGCAGCATATATTTTCTCATGATTCTTTCAAAATTATTTTTTTCCTTTTCATATTTCAGATTTACCTATTTGAGGGGTGTGAGGTGGAACCTCAAATTTGCTTGAATTTGCATTTCTCTATTAGTGATTTGGAGCAATTTCTTATATGTCTCTAGGTAGATTGAATTTCTTCCCTAGAGAACTGCCAGTTCTCCTTTGACCATTTAACAACTGGAAAAGTTCTTGTTTGTTTGTTTGTTTTTATAAAATTGGATAAGTTCCTTACATAGCTTAGAAACTAAATGTTTTGTACATAAATTTGCTGAAAAGATTTTTTCCCCAGTTAAACATTATTTGTACAAATAAAAAGAATGTGACCCAAACTCTCCATTTGATCTTCTGTGAATTTCTCTAGCACTTGTTTGGAGAGGAACTCTTCCCTTTCCCACAAATCTGCAAGGCTATTACTTCCTTGCTCCTCTAATTTGTTTATGATGTGAACTTTGATATCTAGGTCATATATCTATTTGTAGCTTATTGTGATATGTGGTTTGAGATCTAAACCTAATTTCTGCCAAACTGTTGTCCAATTTTCCCAGAAGTTTTTTTCAAATAGTGAGTTCTTACTCCAGTGGCTGGGGTATTTGATAGATGACTTGGGGTGTTTGCTTTGGTTGGTTGTGTACATAATATATTCTACTGATAGACCTATATTTTTTTAAACAGAAAAAAACATTTTGATGATTACTGCTTTGTGGCATAGTTTGAGGTCCAGCATCGTTCTTCCCACTGTTTTCTTTATTTCCCTTGAGATTGACATTTTGTTTTTCTAGAGTAACTTTTTTCTAGATCTATACATAATTCTTTTGTTGTTGTTGTTGATTGGTATGGCACAGAATAGGTAGACAGACAGATAGATAAAGATAGATAAGATAGATAGATAGATAGATAGATAGATAGATAGATAGATAGATAGATAGATAGATGATAGGTAGGTAGATTTAAATTTTGCTGCTTGTTTTTTTTGTGACCCCATTCAGGGCTTTGTAGGTAAAGACACAAGTAGGTTGCCATTTCCTTCTTGAGCTCGTTTTTCAGATGAGGAAACTGAGGCAAGCAGGGTTAAGTGACTAGCACAGACTCACACAGCTAGTACGTGTCTAAGGCCAGATCTGAAGTCATAAAGATGAGTCTTTCTGATTCTAAGCCTAGTGCTCTATCCACTGTGCCACCTAACTGCCTATAAATTTAGATCGTTATTATTTTTATTGGATTAGCTTAGCCTACACATGAACAATTACTATTCCTCCAAATACTTATGCATTTAGATATTCAATTTTTAGGCAAAAGATATTTTATACTTGTGTTCATATGATTCCTATGTGCATCTAGTCAGTTAGATTCACAGGTGAATTATATTTTTGTAATGTCCAGCTCTTCACTATGGACCATAACACGCTAACACTGTCCATGGGATTTTCTTGGCAAAGATACTGGATTGGTTTCCCATTTCATTTTCCAGTGGATTAAGGCAGACAGAGGCTAAGTGACATGCCCAGGGTCACATGGCTAGTAAGTGTCTGAGCCCAGATTTGAATGGAGGTCTTTCTAACTCCAGGCCCTAGACTCTATCCACTCTGCAACTGCCTTGAAGTATTTTATATATTCTGTAATTATTTAAATGGAATTTCTTTTTCTATCTTTTCCTGCTGGGTT
Source organism: Pseudocheirus occidentalis (assembly GCA_028646575.1). Lineage (NCBI taxonomy): Eukaryota > Metazoa > Chordata > Mammalia > Diprotodontia > Pseudocheiridae > Pseudocheirus > Pseudocheirus occidentalis. Next base: position 61,542,583 of record CM053595.1, read on the forward strand.
TTGTCAACGATTTGTGTGTATGTTTATTTTATCTCTAGCAACTTTGCTGAAGTTATTAATTGTTTCAACTACTTTTTAGTTATTTCTCTAAGTATAGCATCACATAAGTGTTTCTTATTTGCCTATGCTTATTCCTTCAATTTTTTTTCTTGTTTTATTGCTATAGCTAGCATTTCTAGTACAATAGTAAGTGGTAGTGGTTTCCATCCTTCGTTTACTCCTCATCTTATCTGAAAGGACTCTATTTTACCCACATTATATATAATGCTGGCTCTTAGTTTTAAATTGATACTACTTACTATGGTAGGGATAGATCCATTTATTCCTATGTTTGCTAGTGTTTTCTAACAGAAATGAGTGTTACATTTGGTCAAAAGCTTTTTCTGCATCTATTGCAGAAAAATATTGCAGCTATCTATTTATCATCTTGTTATTTACAGGGTAAATTGTGTTTTGGGGGTTGCCTAATATTGAGCCAACCCTGCATCACTGATATAAATCCAGCCTCATCACCATGTAGAAGCTTTGTAATATGTAGCCATAGCTAATATTTTATTTGAAATTTTTGCTTCAACAATCATTACGGATACTTATGATTTTCTTTCTCTCTTAGAAATCTTCCTGGTTTAGGTATCAAGAGCATATTTGTATCATGAATGAATTTCATGATATCATGAATGCAAATATTTTATGTAATACTGGAAGTAATTTTATTTCAACGTTTGATAGAATTCCCTTGTAAATCTATCTGGGTCTGGGCTTCCTCTTTGGGGGAGTTCATAGACGGTTTGTTCAAATTCTTTTTCTGAAATTGGGTTGTCTATTTTCTTGTTCTATTAATTTGCAAATTTCATGTATTTATAAATATTCATCCATTTAATTTAAATTGTTGGTATTAGATTAGGAGTTCTTAATTTTTATTATTAACAGAATTTGTATAGTGCTTTAAGGTTTACAAAGGGCTTTACAAAAATCATCTCATTTAATTTTCACAACCTTAATAAATAGGAATTCAAGATAAAATATAACATTCTCTGTTTTGTATTCAAAACCCTTCATAATCTGCCCCTTCCCCCACCTTTCTAGGTTCTTTATGTAGCTTAGAAACTAAATGTTGTGTTTAGAAATTTTATTTAAAAAAACAAGAACTTATTTCCAATTCCATTCTTTTAGGACCTTAAACCTTATCCCTCCCCCCACCCCCAACCTCAACCTTTACTCTGTAATCACATTGTACCAATCCCTTTGCTATTCCTTGCTCCATCTCTTGGTTCCAAGCATGGCCCCTCCATCTCCCATGGCCAGAATATTCTCTTGATTCTTCTCTACGAACTGACTTCAATTCCCAGGTAAAATCCAACCTTCTTCAGGAAGCCTTTCACAATCCCTCTTAATTCCAGTGACTACCCTTTGTTGATTATTTCTTATTAATTCTGTATGTAACTTATCTGTAAATAGTGGTTTGCATATTGTCTCCCCCGTTAGAGGGTGACCTTCTTGAGAGCAGGACCTGTCTTTTACCTTTCTTTGTACTGGCTACTCTTAGTCCAGTGACTACCACCTAAAAATGTTTACTGATTGACTGGTTCAACAAGTAGCCCTTTGGTCCTTCCGGTCTTCTTAGGTGTACTCTACAATCCCTCACACTCACCTTGCTGTTCCTTGAATACAAGACTACATTTTTTATCTCCAGGTATTTTCACTTGCAGTCCTCATGCCTGGAATGTTCTCTCTCTTCACCTCTGCCACCTGGCTTCCTTCAAGATTCATCTTCTACAAGAATCCTTTCCCAGCCCCCTCCACCCCATTCCCTTTCCTCTGAAACTGCTATCCATCTACTACATATATGCATATATGATTACGTCCATATTTTATACCCATTTTTGATTATGTATACATGTATATTATGTGCACACATATGCATCTATCTATCATCTCTTTCTCTCTCTGTTTCTCTGTCTCTGTCTCTGTGTGTGTGTGTGTGTGTGTGTGTCTCACATACACTTCCCCAATTAGAATGTGAGTTACTGGAATGCAAGGATGATATTTTTTACTTGTATGTGTGTGTGTGTGTGTGTGTGTGTGTGTGTCCAGCACTCAGCTCAATGACTAGTAACCACTTAATAAATGCTTGTTGATTGACTGACTCTCCCTTCTCTTTTTCTCCATTTCCCCCCTCCCAATATAACCAAAACAGACATACTTCCATTGTCCTTCCTCAGTTTCCTTCATCAGCTTTTAGCTTATTCTGAGCTTTAGCATTCATGTCACCATTATTATAGGACTATGTCAGAGTCTTATGTTCATTCTCTGCTGCCTGACTTAAAGTAAGCTATGAGTGCTACTGGGAAGACATGAGGAGGGAATGCATCACAGGCATGAAGAACAGTAAGTACAAGGGTCTGGAGATGGGAGATAGAGTGTCTTATGTGACGTATACCAAGAAATCCAATTAGAATGAACTTTTAAAAATCCTTACCCCATGAAGAGCCAACCTGATGATGTACCTCTCCTTCCTTAGCCAAGATGATCCTCCTTCAAGAGATGTGCTGGAATCTTATTATAGTATGAAGGATTATAATAAATGATAAGCTTGGAAAGAGAGATTGGAGCCATGTTGCAAGTTAATTACAATTACAGCTGGGGTGTTAAGGGAGCAAAGAGTCAATGAAAAGTGTTCTAAGAAGCCAGAGAGAATATTAACAACTGGTCTTGGAGGCAGTAGCACCTGAACTGAGCCTGAAAAGAAGAGATGGATTCAGAAATGTAGAGGAGAGGGAAGAGTACATCAGAGACGTGCATGGGAAATGGCCTTCATGAATTTATGGAGGCAGAGGAAAACATTTAAATTAGGGGAAGCCAGTCCTCTTTCCACCATATTAAAATAGCTTCTTTACACCTGACTTCATGTTGTCTCCATCTATCAGAAGCAACACATCAATTCACTAAGATAAAATCAAGGGGTTCCCTGGTCTTCCTACCCTTATACTTTGTTGTTTGTCCTTCATTCTCCAAGACAACCATGACTATCAGGAAGGTCATGCTGTGATTTGCAGGGAAGTAGAGGAAAAGGAGAATAAGAAGAAAAATGTCCCTCTTCTTTCCCCATGAGTCTGTGGTTTTGTAGGAAGTTAGTCATTCCTCCATTTCAGCAGTAGTCACATCCTCCTCTGCTGTCATAGCCCTAAGTCCTTGGTGACTGGGCATTACTGGGAGGAAACTGGGAAGGTCCAGAAATGACTGGGCAGCAGGCCTGTCAGGGTCCCTAGAGACACCAGAACACTGATGAAAGACTTTGACTGATTTACTATGACCCTTCTGCATTTCTACCTACACAGCATAAGGTGAAGAGGAAGATAGACAGTTAGTTTCCCAGTCAGTGGGAACTGGGTTAACAGCCAATAGGATCAAGAGAACTGAATCCCTACTTATAAGCTTTGCAGAATGGGCCAGATTTACCTCGCTGGCAGTTGACATGGATCTAGCCTACTAGATCACCATGTGATCCATCCTTATGGATCATCTTCAACATTACCTTTTTTCATCTTGCAAAGTATCTTATGTTTTATATATAACCCCCTGAAGTAGGCAGCAGAAGGATCATTCTACTTATAAAAATTATAATAATAATAACTTTACCATTTATATGATGTTTACCATGTGCTAGGCACTACAGTAAGCACTTTGCAATTATTAGCTCATTGGAGATGATCTTCACAACAAGCCTGTGATCTAGGTGCTATTATCCCCATTTCACAGCTGAAGACACTGAAGCAAACAGAGGTTAAGTGACTCATACTAGTGACTAGTTAGTGTCTGAGGCCACATTTAAACTCAGGTCTTCCTGATTCCGTACCTATTTACTGCAGCACCTAGCTCCTCAACGCTTCCTGTTTGAATAAGTCATTTCTTTGATATAGGTGCCCTCTCCACTAAGTCATCCAGTTAGTACTTATCAAGCACCTCCTACATGTCAAGCACTGGACTTGGCAGTGAAAATATGCAGACGAAAATGAAAGCAGTCTCAACCCTAATGGCACTTACACTCTGGCGATTGGAGTCAGAAAGCCGGGTCATTTCACTCTTGTCTGTCTCTTTGTGACCCCATTTGGGGTTTTCTTGGCAAAGACAGTGGAGTGGTTTGCCATTTCCTTCTTCAGCTCACTTTACAGATGAAGAAACTGAGGCAAACTGGGTTAAGTGACTTGCCCAGGGTCACACAGCTAGCAAGTGTCAGAGACCAGATTTAAACTCAGTTCTTCCTAACTCCAGTGTTCCATCCAACGGATGTGCCACCCAGCTGCCCCTCAGGAAGAGCGGATTAGTTGTGTGACCCTGAGCAAGTCACCTAAACTTTGTTTGCTTCGGTTTCTTCAGTTGTCAAATGGCCTAATAATAGAATCTACCATCTGCCTCACAGGTTGTCATGAGGGTCAAATAAGATAGCATTTGTAAAGAAAAAAAAAGCACTTGGCACCCTGCCTGGCACATATTGGGTGCTTATGCGTATTCTTTCCCTCAGTCTCTCCCTCTAGTGGAGGAAGATGATGCATGAATAGCTATACAGATAAATGCAAAATATACCCAAAGTAAATAGCCAATCACCTTTACGAGCTGCTAAAAAAAATCACTACTAAGAATCAACTACCCAAAAGGGATCTTCCCAGAGAAACAAATTGATCTCCTTGTAATGAGCCAGCCTACTGATGCTTCTTACTTAGCACGGCCCTCAGTCAAAAGATATGCTGGGACCATGCCTGAAGCTGTTTCAGCTTGGTAGCTGATTTACCATCGCTTAGGTTCTGCTTGCACTTTAGATCCCCACCACAACAAAGCCAGAGAAGGCTTTAGCGCAAAGTTGTTCCCATGTTTTCTATTTTAGAAATGAACAAATAGTTTCAGGGAATTGAGGTGTCTTACTCAGGATTGTTGTTCATTTGTTTTAAGTTGTGTCTGACTCTTCCTGATCCCATTTGGGGTTTTCTTAGCAGAGATGCCAGAGTGGGTTGCCATTTCCTTCTCCAGATCATTTGGTAGATGGGGAAGCTAAGGCAAACAGTGTTAAGTGACTTACCCAGGGTCACACGGCTGGTAAATGTCTGAGTCCAGATTTGAATTCATAAAGATGAGTCTTTCTGACTTCAGGACTGGTAAACCACTCCAGCATCTTTGTCAAGAAAACCCCAAATAGGGTCACAAAGAGTCAGATGTGACCAAAAACAACTTAGCAAATGAAAGGAACACACAACACCAAGTCAGGAGTACAGATGCCACTTCTGACAGTGTATATGTGACCACAGGCAAGTCTTTGTGCCTCAGTTTTCTTAGTTATAAAAGGGCAATGCCTTTCATGGGGAGGTGTTTGTGTGCAATGTGTGCAGTGGAGTAATATACAATGCATCTTATAAACCACAGCTTTCTAATTAAATGCCAACTCTCATTATTTGTGATGATCTCAGCTTTACAGTTTAGTAGCTACGTGACCTTGTTCAAGTCTCCTCTCCTCTTTTTGCCCTAGTTACTTCCTCTATAACATGAAAGGGTTGGAATAGGTGACCTCTAAGTAGGGCTGTGCTGGAGCCACCTCCTGCTGACTTGGAAGAGTGATCCTTAAATTTCCACTATGAACGTTTATTCCTTGCTTCAAAATAGGGCTTGGTTTGTTGTATTGCTGATTGTCTAGACTTAAGAAAGTAATGGAGAAATTGTTAAAAATCCAAATTAAATTTAAAAGCGTGTCTTACATCTTCCCCCCCCCCCCGAGAACCAGTTGTTAAACATTTACCAGTGTTATCACTGCCTCTAAGGTACCTTACAGCTCTAATACTCCAGGATTCTCTGATTGATAAATTGGAATGCTCAAAAGAAGGGTGGCTATCCAAGATGGCCAAAGGCTTTGAGAACATGCTATGAAAGAACTGTCTGAAAGAACAGAAGACATTTAATCTGGAGAAGATTTACTACAGCGGGAGACATGCAAATATGTTGAAATGTTTGTAAGGCTGTCATATGGGAAAAAAAGTGGTTGGCGACTAGATTTGTTCTGCTTGGCCCCCAAGAGTATACTAGTAGCAATAGGAAAAAAGTTACAGAGAGGCACAATCAATGAGGCCTGATTTGAGGAAAAAGCCTTCTAACAGTCAGAGCTCTCCAAAAGCAGGATAAGCTTGCCATAGGAAGAAATGGATCCTGAGTCACTTTAGGTCTTCGGGTAGAAAGGCTGGAGGAGCCTTTGTTGAGGAAATTCCAACAGGAATTCTCTTTCGGCTACAAGCTGGAGTAATTGGCCTTCGAGGTCCCTTCCAACACTGAGATTATATGACTTAGATTTTCCAGTTTCCTTTTTGGTTTGATGCCTTTATTTATGGAATTTCATACTTTTCCTTGAGGACAGTGTCAAGTAAGTGCCCCTCAGCTTTCCCATCTTTATACTCTCTTACCTTTGGCTGTTCGAACTCCTGTGATAAAACTGTACAAATGTCATCTGTTCTAGGGTTCACATCACCCTACTCCTGGACAAAAGTTAATGTTACTTCAGTCACGTTTGTGCATGACTACATGCTTGTGTGTGTTTGTAGTATATATGTGCTGTATGTGGTTTATGTGTATGGGATGTATGTGTGTGTGTGTGTGTGTGTGTGTGTGAGAGAGAGAGAGAGAGAGAGAGAGAGAGAGAGAGAGAAATAGAGAGAGAGAGAAAGAGAGAGAGGTGGGGGGAGGGAGAGACAGAGAGAGAGAAAGAGAGACAGAGAGAAAATTTTAGTGATTTGGAGTTATACTAGCAGAGTTCCTTGAGGTGAAGAAGACGTGGTTTGTTTTTCTTTTCATTCTGAGACTTTATAAGAGATTGCATGAACTTTCAAGTAACTCTGATTGGTCTGATTATCTGTGTTTTATGTTCAATCCTCTAACAGACTGTAAATTCTACGAGACCAGGGAACTTGTCTTATTAACTAATCTTTGTAGATCTCCTCATGCCTGATATGATGTTTTGCTCACGGTAGATGTTGATGCCTTTTGAATGGATGAAGAAATGAATGAATGAATGAGGTGACTTCTAAGTAATAGCTACTTGTTAACACTTGTAAAACAAAATATGCTCCTGTTTTTGATGGGAAGTAGACAGGCTATACCAACTGACTAATATTATGACCTTCATATGGATAATGGATCAGTTACATGGTTTGTACAGAACAGATCATTATCTAGTTACTATTTTTTTTCTCCTTGATTGGCACATGGGATCACTGGGAATAGACTGGGAACTAGGGGAGGTCATGGGATAAAGTAAGCAGGAGAACTCTGAAGAAAAAAGGTCAGTGTAGCAGTGGATTAGTAGATGAACAGAGAAACAGGAATCAAGAGGACACAGCTAGTAGAAGAGGAGGGAGGTCAAAAGACTAGAAGCTTCCAGACCAGAGGTTCAAAGAAGCTTTTACATTCTATGGAAGGACATAGCACAAAAAAGCAGGTCATAGACAGAAAGAAAACTCAGGCTGTCTGATCCAGTTTACTTTTTTTATGAATGAGGAAGACAAGGACCAGAGTTTATACAACTCATCTGATAATTTAGAGGTAACAAGTGGAAGAATTTGGATTTCAATCCAAGTCCCCTGATGCCAAATTCAGCCCACTTTCCCATGGTACCATAGAGTTAGTCTGTGACTCTACATGAAGGAAAAAAGTCCAATAACATAGGTAGTTTGCTATAATTGCAAATTTGGGCTTTATCGATGAGAGCCAATCATTTGAGCCTAAGCTTGAGGCTCCCAGGTGGTGATACAGGAAAAGAACTGACTGGATTCTTAGTACGGGGGCAGAGAACGGATACACTTGTCTGGCAGGAGCAATTCCCTAACACAGTCCCATAGGCTTCTGAAGCTAGATCAGACTGAGAAATTTAGAGCCTTTCTTGGGGTAGGGTGGGGTGAAGAATGCAGACTCTTTACTCCTATGTCCATTCTCTGAATTTCTTCTTTTCAATTCTTTATCTGACACCATCAAGAAACAGTGGGATTTCTGGGAAGGCAAATGCAATCTTCTTGATTATATAAATAAATGAAATGATTTGATAAATAAATAAAATTAAGTTTCGCCTAAAAAGAACAAAGGCAACTAGGTGGCACAGTGGATAGAGTGCAGGGACAGGAGTTGGGAAGACATCTCCTTGAGTTCAAGTTCAGCTTCACTAGTTATGTCACCCTGGACAAGTCACTTAACCCTGTTTGCCTCAGTTTCCACATCTGTAAAATAAGCTGGAGAAAGAAATGGCAAATCCCTCAAGTATCTCTGCTAAGAAAACTCCAAATGGGGTCATAAAGAGTTGAACACAACTGAAAATGACTGAACAACCACAATAAAAAAGCACAGAAAGGGAGCCTGCATTATCTCGCTCTCATGATTCATCTCAAGTAGCGCATCATCAGAACAGAAACTGGAAAAACACTGGGGAAATCTTTGACTTCCCCATTCCTTCATTTTGTAGCCCCATATTATCGTCAGTCTGCAAAAGATGTGAAATCTGGGAAGGGGCTAGGCAAACAAAGAGTTCATTCTTTGTAAACAACAAGAATAAATGTGGAAAAATGCATATGAGGAATGTGGGTAGGGTGAGGTAGCCATAGGATCTGATAAACTGTGGAATGGATACAGCTCCATGTAAATAATTCAGGATCACAGGATCCTGGATCTGACACTAAATGGGATTTTAAAGGCCATTTAGTTAAACTCCTTTGTTTTACAGATAAGCAGTTCTACAGAGAGCAACGTGATAGAGGTAGAATAATAATAATAACTAACATTTGATTGTGTTTTAAGGTTTGCGAAGCACTTTACGTATAGAATCTAATTTGTTTTAGGTCGTCTGGTGTCAAATCAGTACTGATTTCATTGCACTTATATACAGAGGTAAATGAAAATTGACTGCAATAGATTTCTGTCTCTGTGGCCAAGGTGTCTAGTCATTTCTATTAACATGAATTAATTCATTTGGGGCAGAAAAATCAGAGTCCTCACAGTATATTTATTTTATGTATTTTATATTTTATTTTATATTCTATTATATATTTTATTTTATATATTTGCCTACTCATGGGCATCCTATCCTGGGTTTCCTTATGCCTCTGTCTTTACATTGGAAAAGATTGAAGGCAAAAGGCAAAGGAAACAGCAGAAGATGAGATGGTTAGATAGAATCATGGAAACAATGAACATGAATTTGGACAGACTTTGAGAGATACTGGAAGATAGAAGGACCTGGTGTGTTGTGGTCACAGGGTCACAAAGAGGTGGATATGACTGACTGAACAACAACGAAAAAGGAAGACTAAACAAGTTGACTTAGCTTTGGGGGGAGGGTAGAAATCACTCAAATTGGTGATTTGACATCCTGTCGACAAAAAAAAAGAGAGAGAAACAAAACAAAACAAAAAGGCAACAAAATAGCAACAAAAACCTTTTTTTTTGGCTCTCAACATTTTTCACATCTTGACCAGGTATTTTGTTGCTACAGAAATTCAGACTGAGTAGAAATTAAAAGGAGAAGTAAAAACAAGGGATGAGAGGGTCCATGTATTCTAGCATGAGGTTGGCTGGGCCAAGGAAAGAAAAGGAGTTGGAGAGAGATAATGCCAGATGACACCAACAATTTCCATTTCCCAACAGAACCCTAATTAGAGGAGAGAGATTCAACACGGGACCTTGTGCCAACAATTCACCCTAGAAACAGAGGCTTCTCCATCTTTTACCCATTCCTGCCAAATCCTAGGAGCTGAATCACAGTGGTAGCGGTCAGACATTGTGTGAATTGATTGATTTACAACGTTCTCTTTTGTAAAACCAAGACTGAGACTGCTCAGTTCCATCCCTTACTTTATTTCCATCCATTTTCTAGGGTTTCTATTCTCAATGTTCTTTCTATTTCAAGTCTCTTTCTTTTTTTCTTTTATCTTATCCTCTTCATTATTTACATTCTATTTTAATGGACACATTAATTTCTTTACTGTAGCAATAGTAATGGCTCATACTTGTATAGAATTTTAAGGTTGACATCACCTTATGAGATAGGTATGGCAAATATTGTCTTCTCATTTCACAGATGAGGAAATTGAGACCCAAAGAAGTTAAGCAACTTGTCCAAGGTCACATACCTCCAAGAAAAGTAGCTCTTCCACTATAACATGCTTCTTCTACACTAGTAAGTGTGGCTTCTTGAAAGTCAGAGCCTTAAAGACCTATGAATGCATGGACTCTATTCCATTCCTCATTCCTTGTTGAATTCCTCATTCACAATACATTTGAGGAGCACTGACTGCGTGCGGAAGAGTATGCCAAGATTTGGTGGAGATCTAAAGATTACATTTTAAAAAGAGTCTTAAGAAGTATGCGAAATAGTAGGAGGATAAAGCTGATAGCAATGGTAATTCATAGTGATATGTGATAAGTGCACTAGAGAGTTGCAAAACCCAGTGCTATTTATAATAAGGTGAGATGGGCAAGGTTGGTATTGATAGGAGGGATCGCAGAAGTATTATTTATTGGAAGTGGTTTGGGGGGGGATTCCAAAAGATGGGTAGCAATTCATTAGACAAAGAAAACGAGGGAAGATATACCAGAAACAGGAAAAAGTGGTAGTCAATGAATGGAGTTTAGAAAGTCCAAGTCATGTTTGGGGGCACAGAATGAAATCCGGTGTAACTGGAATGTAGGGGAGTAAGATGAGAGAAAGTGTTAAGATTGAGAGGCACAAGATTATTGAGAAAATTGAATGTCTGGCAAAAAAAGTCTGGACTTTATTTTGTAGAAAATAAAGGAACCACTGAAGATTTTCTTGTAAAATGTGGTTTGTTTTTTTTTTAGGTATGAGTATTCTTTCCACAGCCTTGTACCAGCTTTAACAATCTCCCATTCTTCTTCCTCAGCTTCTTCTCCCCCCCCACCCCATTAGCTACTGAACCAAATGCATGTGGCAGCTTTTTGCTTCTTAGCAATGTCCACTGGATAAATAGCATTGAGGCTGACCTCCAGGCATCTTGACCCAGAAGAGGGAATTCACTTAACAAGCTATAGGGTTTTGTCCCCAAGGATGGCCTAATCATCTTCTCTGAATAGAAATTCTTATACTCTTCCTTGCAAGTACCCCTGCTGAGGTGGAGGGGATATGAGGCTTTTGTCTGAATTTCTAGGGGGTGTCAGCTCCCCATAAAATCAAGGTGCTGAGAGGCAGAAACAGGAGCAACCCAACTAACTGGCTACATCAAATTGCCAGGGGAGAAGCTATTAGATATATGAGTAAATTCTTAGGAGATTTTGCTGAAAAGTGCTTACAGTTTTTTTCAACTGAGTGTTCATATAAACCTTATGGGCAATAGAAGAGAAAGGATACAGGGTCTATAACCAAGCCAGGCTGTTTCTCCCTCGGGGAGATTTCGAGTGATTTGATTCAGCTCTCTAACATTGTTCAAGGCAGACTTCATCTCCCCCAGCACTCATCAAAGCTGCTAATAGGTCCTTCAGAGCTCATAAAGAGATGACCAAATCTTGGGCATTGGGGACTCCAGCTCATTTATCTTCCACAGGCAGAATCAGATCTGATTTTTTACACTGCCTTCTTGGATGCTAATGCCATGGATGGTCTCTGCCACTGGTCGGAAGCCTCACAGTATCCGCTAGCCTCTGGGACTGACTGCGCTGAGCTTCCCTCGCTAGCTAAGCTTTGTCATTATAGACGCTTGTCTGTTCTGGTTATCTGTCTGCCTATCGATCAAGCAATCAAAGTCACTCGTGCTTGGGGTGTATGTATGTGTATGTGGGGGAGGAGCAGGAGGAGGCTGCAGGGAGGGCTTGGGGGGTGAGAACAGATTTGAATGGTAGCATAATACACATATGTATGTATATATACACACACAACACACACATATACAGAGCTATATACACACACATACATATATGGTATACTTATATATCAAGTCATAAATATATACATATAGACATGTATATGTGTGCATGCAAACATATATATGTAAAAGGTACTTATATACACATATGTATATGTATATGTTTACATCTTGAATTGTCCTTGTTATAAAGAATATTCATATTTGGGTATGTCCATGAATACATATAAACCATGTTTGATATATGAAAAAATATTTTACAGTCTACGTATCATTCAATATGCTATAATAATACATATACATGTATAGTATAAATTCATATGCATGCACAGACATACACAGATTCCCTCCCACATACACATATAACACAATACAAATTAAGTACATTAGGAACCTTCTCAAAAATGAACAAAAACCAGTAGCTTTCTACAAATAGATTTTTAAAAAAAATATAATCTGAGTAGAATTTTCTCTGATAGAATTGTGAAGGGTCCATGCTGCATTTAGTTAGATAAAAATATTTTTTAATGCAAATCTCAGATGAATGTAAGGATTTAAGAAAGTGCAATGAAACAAAATTATTGGTACCATTTTAATACAGTATTTAGTGTATACCTTCCTTCAACATATTTATATAAATATTTCATTTGAGTGACAAAGGAGGCAGAGACAGAGAAAGACAGAGAAAGACAGAGACAGGCAGATAGGCAGAGAGGCATAGAGTAGATAAGTATCAGAATGTTTCACGTCAGAAATATTTATACCACCAGACTTACTAGAGTCCCTTGGAGTGCCTGTATTGTGGATTACAATATTATCTAACAGTTCTTCTCTAATGAAGAATCATTGTTTATTGTGTATTTTAAAAAAAAAGTCTCCACTACTAGCTTGAAATCCTGAACAAGGGCCAGGAAGCTTCTCGTTGCATTCCTAGCTATGTTACTGAATCCCCCGCCCCCCTCCACCTGAATCAATGCTTCCTCATGCCAGTCTTTTCAAACGACCTGCATGATTCCTGAACTGGGCACCTATGTGTATTCTATACTGGATAGAATGTGGAGTATCATTGAGAAAATAAACAGCAGGAACTCAGGGATACTTGGACTGAGCTCAGAGGTTGTAAATATATTCTACCTTGTCTATAAAATTGAAGGGTCCTCCTGTTATTATACTTTATGCATTTCTAATTATGGGTGAGAGGGCAGAGATTAGCAACCAAAGTGGTTGTAAAATGTGCCAGGAAGCACCTTTGGAGGCAGAGCAATTAATTGTGTTCATCAATGGTTCTTAATGCACGTGTTTAACACAAGGCACTTACCCCAGTTTGATGCCCCATTGGATGGAAGGGCAGACAGTCTTAGAGCATCAGCCTCCACTGATGGATCTGTGATTGGTGAACCCAGTGCACAAACACATTTAGGGGAGGTGGGGTGGTGGCTTATTTCACTTCTAGAAATGGAATCCCACTGTCTCTTTCATTAAGAGACAGGGTACAGGGGAAATGTAGAGAAAGATCTTGTTCTAGAAGACTATCAAGTTTTATTTTTATGGTAGTTGAGGGTGTTGCCCAAGAGAGGCTAAAGAGAAAATAGGCAGGAGATTGCATATCTTAGGGACACATTAACAATAACAAACATTTGTTGAGTGCCTCCCATTATTGGTGTGTGTGTGTGTGTGTGTGTGTGTGTGTGTGTGTGTGTGTAGAAATATCAAAAGTTCAGATAAACATCAGATCCCTTATATCAGAAAGTTCACGTTCTAGTAGTCATTCCAATCTGGAATGGTTCACCTTTCTGCCAGCTGTCCATTCCCATTATGTTACCCTCCTCTCCATACCATTTTCAAGAACCCTTTGTATTTTCATAAAATCCTGGAGAGTAAGATTTGTCTTGTTTTCTTGTATCTATAGCTCTGCTGCTGAGCAAAGTATCTAGCAAATATTAAGTGTTTACTTAGTAAATGCTCTTTCTTTCTTCTTTCCTCCCTCCCTCCCTTTCTCAGTTCCTTCGTTCCTTCGTTCCTTCGTTCCTTCCTTCCTTCCTCCCTACCTCCCTTCCTCCCTCCTTCCCTCCCTCTCTCCCTCCCTTCCTTCCTTCCTCCCTACCTCCCTTCCTCCCTCCTTCCCTCCCTCTCTCCCTCCCTTCCTTCCTCCCTCCCTTCCTCCCTTCCTTCTTTTCTTCCTTCCTCCCTTCCCTCCTCCATTCCTTCCTTCCTCCCTGTCTTCCTCCCTCCCTTCCTTCCTCCCTTCTTTCCTCCCTTCCTTCCTCCCTCCCTCACTGCCTCCCTCCCTCCCTTCCTTCCTTCCTTCCTTCGTTCCTTCCTTCCTTCCCCTCTCTCTCTCTTTCTCTCTCTCTCTCTCTCTCTCTCTCTCTCTCTCTCTCTCTTTCTCTCTCTCTCTCTGGCTATCTTTCTGATCTGGATAAGATATAAATGCAGATAACTATACTGGGTACTATTGTATGATAAGTAAAATAGTACAAAACAAGGTACTATGTGAGGACTGAGGGGAAAGGTCAACCAACTGGGGGATCAGTGAAGCTATAGAAGGTAGCAATTAAGTTGGGCCTTAAAGAATGGGAGACATTCAGGGAAGCTGGATGGTGCAGTGGATAGAGTACCAGCCCTGAAGTCAGGAGAACATGAGTTCAGGTCTGTACTCAGATGCTTACTGTAAGCAGTGTGACCCTGGGCAAGTCACTTAACCTTCATTACCTCCCCCACACTCAAAAAAGTGGGAGACATTTAAAAGGCAAAAGAATGGGAGGAGAAAGAGGAATAGCATGTATTCAGGTGGCAGTCATCTGGTTTGGATGGAGTGTATAGAGAAAAGGCAGAGTGAACAAAGCCATGGCTCTAGTCAGTCAGAAGAGTCATTCATGTCCATAAGCAAGGTCTTCACTTCTTATTGTTCAGTAACCACTGATAGGATGCTAATTTTGTGTCCCTGTGCCTGAGGGCCTTACATGCTTGAAAGATCTATTCTCTCAAGATCTTAGCTTATCTTCTGACTGAATAAAATATTACTGCTATAAATGAAATCAGGCAGTATAGACCTTACAATGAAACCGATTTCACAGAATTGCAGACTTAAGAAAGGTAAAGGTTCCTAGAGATAATGCATCCGAGCTCCTTGTACTACAGAAAGAGACAGAGAGAGAGAGAGAGAGAGAGAGAGAGAGAGAGAGAGAGAGAGAGAGAGAGAGAGAGAGAGAGAAAGAAATGACTTGCAAAAGTTCACGTAACAAGTAAATAGTAGTATCTGGATTCAAATTCAGTTTTGTTTTGTTTTGTTTTTAATTCCAGCCCTAGCACTTTGGAGCACATCTCTTCTTAAATCATAATGGAAAGACCCTGAGCTCATTTACAAAGAGAATATAAGAAACTGGTGTGTGCATTTTCAACTCTTCTTTGGCTGCAGGTCACCAGGTGAAGTGTGCATCTTCCAACAGTTTGGAGAACAACTCTAGACTGTGTTCAACCAGTTGGTCAGTGACTCAACAGGTATTTCTTGAGGCTTCACCATCCCCACATTGATGTGCCAGGAGTTGGGTAGGGGGCAGAAGTGAGTGACAACACCTCTGGATAGTCTCCATATCCTCACACTGGGGAAGGGAGAAGGAAATACACATTTATATACTGTCTACTATATACCAGGAATTGGGCTAACCTCTTTTACAAATATGATTTCCTTTGATCCTCACAACAAGCCAAAGAGGTCGTATTTCTCTCATGCTTTGATTCCTGCAGAGCCTTTCCATCTCCCCTGCTCTGTGTGCTCCTGTTTTGTAGCTTAGGGAAACTGGTAGAGAAAGAGGAGAAAAATGACTTTTCCATTCCAGAATGGAGAATCTTAGAGTTAGACTCCTGATAAGTAGGTTACACAGTCCAGATCCTTTCCTTGAATAGGTCTACACCTAAGGCAATCTATTTTAAAAGATCTCACAAAGAGTGGGATTCCATAAATCTCTTCTGGGGACTAATTCTAGAATTAAAGTTTGCATCCATTTGTTCTTTAATTTGTATGGATGAAGAAAAAGTCATATACTTAAGTCAGTTGCTAATCTTGTCCATCCCTGTCCTTCCTTCTTTCCTTCCTTCTTTCCTTCTTTGCTTATGCGGGTTAAAAACTCCTTTGCTCCCCCAAGAAATCAATTTTTTTCTGTCATTTTAATATTTTTAATTGCTTATTCTCTCCTGATCACCTTCTGAAAAAAGAGGACCCAAGTGGACACAATGTATTATCTACTGCTGAGGCTAAGGGAAAGGCCGCATTGTCTCTGGTACCTCATGCTCCTGCCCACAATTCTAAGCATCATATTTATTTATTTTTTTAAATAACAATGTGGCAATGGATCTGAGTAGTTCAGCTTGGAGTCCACTATGACCCTCAGGTTACATTTGCTTCCTTGTATTTTTGACACTTGATTTGTGTATATAAATATCTGACACTTGATTTGAATCCCTAAGGCCAGATTTACTGGGTAGGAGGAGAAATCATGATACTGTATCATTTGTTTATAAGCCATTGACCCTTCTCTTTTTTAGCAAAGTTTGGGGGTCAAGTCTTAAGGGCAGGGGGAAGAGAATGAACATTTCTATAGCACCTATTATGTTCCAGGTGCTGTGCTAGGGGCCTTTTCCAAATATCACATTTCAAAATGGCCTGGTAAGCAAAAAGGACTGTTGCTTAATTCAATTTAATAAGTATTTCTGGAAGACCGTCTCTGTGGCCAGCACTGTACTAGGAATTAAGAGACTGGAGGGCGATGAAAGCTAAGCTAGAACAATGAAAAAAGCACATATCCTCCTTATGCTGGGGTCTCACAGTGGGTTTTTTCAAGTTAATTCACTTGTCCTTCAGGAATCTGTAATTTCTCTCAGGTACCTAGCCTTTTCTGTTTTAGTTAACAATTTGCCTTTTTGATGTCTGTCTACTTTTGGCTCCTCCTTTTTTCTTGATGAAACATAAAGAAAAGAGAAAAGTATAGATCAAAGGTTCTTAATATGAGGTCCATGGACCCCCAGTGGGTTCTTGGGTAGATTCAGGGGATCCACAAACATGGATGTGAAAAAAAACAACAACCATGTTTTCTTTTTTTGCTAACCTCTAACCAAAATTTGGCATTTCCTTGAAATATGGGGAGAATTTTTTTCTGAGAAAGGGTCTATAGTATTTTGAAAAGGAGATTTCTTCAAGTTCCTATAGTTCCAATAGACTGCCAGTGAGGTCCATGATGGCAAAAAGGTACAGAATCCTGTGAAAGGAAAGAATATTGATTTTAGAATCAGGGGATGTCTGTTCAAATTTGCCACCTATTTATTAACTGTGTGGCCTTGGGCTACTTCCTTCCCATTCTGTGGGCTTCATCTGAAGTTTGTAGTAATATGTTCATTTAACAGAATTATTTCTGTGGCAAGATCCTTTGAAAAAAGGATTGTTTCATTTCTGTCTTTGTATTCCCAAACCCTAACACAATTGCCTGTCAAATAATAGACACTTAATATTTGCTGTTGATTCATATTTCAGGAAGACCTGAGATCAAATCTGACCTTAGACACTTACTAGATGTGTGGCTCTGGGCAAGTCACTTAACCTGTTTGCCTTAATCTGCTAGAGAAGGAAATGACAAACTACTCTAGTAGTCAAGAAAACCCCATCAGCAGTATAGTCTAAGTCAGTGGTTCTCAACCTTCCTAATGCTGTGACCCTTTAATATTCGTATGTGGGTGTATCTGCATACAGGCGGACCTGCCTGGAGACAGTTAGAGGAGCAGTGTCTTGGTTCCTAAGACCATGAGAAATATGTGTTTTCCAATTGTCTTTGACGACCCCTGTGAAAGGGTCGTTCAACCCCCAAAGGGGTCGTGACCCATAGGTTGAGAACCACTGGTCCAAGTGGTCCCAAAGAATCAGACACTATTGAACAATTGAACAACAAGAGCAAATTGATTGATTGAAGATATGAATAAATAAATGTTACACACATTAGTTGGAGGAGATCTTTAAAAAGTGTATTTTGTTTATTGAGTAAAAATTTTTTTATACCAAAAAAAGAGTGGCATGGAAGAATCTTGCCTTTTTTTTTGGTAACTTTCTATTATTAGAGTTATAAAAATGTCCTCAGTTGTTGAAAATCACTTGTGAAAGTCTGCCTTTTCCCTTCTTGCATTTCCTCAAGGATACCCTCAATATGTGTGTAGATCAGTCTCATAAAGATCATAAAAGATAAAAAATAGACATGTGTCAGTTTTTTAATATTCTATGATGGTCGTTTTTTTGGGGGCAAAATGAGTAACTTGTTATTTCCCCTTGAAAGACCAGATGACTGTTGTGTAGAATTTTTTACAAAAAGTCCGGATTATGACAGCAATAAAAGACAAAATCACAGATAACCAGAAAGGAATATGACTTATTAGTGAATGTATACTTTACTAGAAAATGGGGAAAATTGTGAATTGTTTCGTCGTGGGTTGCAAAAGATCAGCACCTATTGAATGCTTAGACATGACTTGAATGACACACCAGAAACTTACTTTCCTTCATAAAGTATCAAACAGATCCTTCTGCTACAAACAAAAACTCCAAAAAATCCTGGAGAATGCAAAGAATGACCACACTGGAAGTGGAACACCATCACAGACAAAGAGCTATTGGTCACAATCACCTGGGTGCAATGTTGACCCATAGGAACAATGTTTTAAATAGATGTCACCATAACAATTACCCATAACCTCCAGTTTATTAGAATGGAAAGTTCCCCAAATATAGAGTTGTAGAGGAAGAAGTCAACACTGATCATGTCATACTGTCTGCTAGTAGAGTTGTCTCAAAGATGCTTTTGATGGCCCTAAAGAAGATAAGTCACATCTCAATATTTTTATTCAATTACAAAAAGCAAACATCTTAGCCATCAAAGAAGATGCTGAACATTAAACTATAAAAGAAGACTAATATGATGATGTAACTCAGGATAATATAACTGCCTGTTTATGATACTTCAAGGTTTGTAAAGTGCTCTCATTTGGTCTTCATTATTCCTAGTCTACACATTGGGAAAAAGAGGTTCAGAAAGGTTAAGCAACTTTCTAAGGACAAACAGTTAGTAAACACTTGATGTTGGAGGATGGCAATATAAACAAGTAATCAAAACAGGTTTTTGTTTTTGGCCAGCCATTATACTAAGTGCTAGGGATATGAAGAAAGATAAAAAACAGTCCCTGTTCTCAGGGACTTCACTTTCTAAGGAGGGGGACAACATTTAAATAACTAGGAACATTTAAGATATATACAGAATTGATGGGAGGAAATCTCAGAGGGGAAATCTCCACACTGGGGTGGAGAAGGATAGGCCTCTTGTAGAGTGTAAAATTTGAACTAAGTCTTGAAGGAAGCCAGGGAAACTAGAAGCAAACATAAACAGGGAAAGAATTCTAGATGTGGGAGACAGAGTGTGAAAGCACGTATAGAAAATGGAGCATCTGATGTGAGAAGAGCAAACAGGTCAATGTAGCTCTATCACAGTGCACATAGGGGAAGCAAGTTTCATCCTGGAGATACAGGAAGGGGCCAGCACATGAAGAGCATTTTATTTGATCCTGGAGGCAGTGGGGCAGCGTTGGAGTTCATTAGGAACATGACATAGTCATCTTTGGGACAATCACTGAGAAAATTATTCTGACAGTTGAGTGGAGAATGGATTAGGGTAGGGAGAGTCTTGAAGTAGGTAGACCAATTTAAAGGTTATTTCAATACTCCAAGTAAGAGGCGTTGAGGGTCTGAACTAGAGTAATGGCTGTGTGAGTGGAGAGGAGAGGACATAACGGAGATGTGTTGTGAAAGGAGAGATGACAAGAGTTAGCAACATAGAGTATATGTGGGGTGAGTTAGAATGAGAAGTTGAGGGTGACACTGAGGTGGAGGGTCTGGGTACTTAGAAGAGCAGTGATACCCTCAACAGTAACAGGAAAGTAGTGAAGAGTGGAGGGTTTAGGGGTAAAGTTTATGAGTTAGTTCTGTTTTGGACGTGTTGTATTTGAGATACCTATTCACTATCCTAGGCAGCTAAGTAGCATAATAGATAGAAGGTGGGGTCTGGAGTCAGGAAGACCCGAGTTCAAATCCAGCCTTAAACACTTACTGTCTGTGTCACTCTGACCTAGTTACTTAAACTTGTTTGCCTCAGTTTCCTCATCTGTAAAATGAGTTGGAAAATGAAATGGTAAACCACTTTAGTATCTTTTCCAAGAAAACTCAAAATGGGGTGAAGGAAGAGTCAGTCTTGAGTGAAAATGTGCGAACAACAACAACAATACATTATTCAGTTTTAAATGTCTAAAAGGTAAATGGTGATGCTGGAATAGTTGAGGAAAGACATTAGAGTTAGATACAATGATCTGGGAGTCATCTGCGTAGAGATGAAAACTGACCCCATAAAAACTGATGATGAGATCCCCAAATAAGATAGCCTAAAGGGAAAAGAAAAGAGGGTCCATGTCGGAAGACTGGACAACACCATGAGTTGGTAAGCGTGATATCAATGAAGACTCAACAACAGAGAACGAAGGGTGGCAGGAGAGATAGTAGGAGAGTCATGGAAGATCAGTGACATAAAAACTTGGTGAGAATACAGAATCCAGGAAGGGAGGATGATTAATAGTGTCAAAGGCTTCAGAGAGGTCCAGAAGGTGAGTGTTCAGAAATTGCTTTTGATTTGTCATTTATTTGAATGACAAATTCAGAAGCAAATTACAGAAGGTCTGCTATAAGACGGGAGAGAGTGGAAACCATAAATGTAGATGGGCAAAGGAGAGAACAATGGGACAATAGAAGAGGTGAGGGGTTTTGTTTCTGTCTTATCTTTTAAGAATAAGGGAGACATGGATACATTTGCAAGCAGAAATGAAAGAGTGGCTGGGGAGAAATTGAAATTCAGACAATGGGGAATACTAGAAGAGAGAGTCTTTCCAACTTGATAAAATAGGTAGGTAGGTAGATAGATGAAAACCCATTGGAGATTAAA
The DNA here is from genome assembly GCA_028646575.1 of Pseudocheirus occidentalis. Classification (NCBI taxonomy): domain Eukaryota; kingdom Metazoa; phylum Chordata; class Mammalia; order Diprotodontia; family Pseudocheiridae; genus Pseudocheirus; species Pseudocheirus occidentalis. Next base: position 61,563,497 of record CM053595.1, read on the forward strand.
CTCCACTGGCACATCCTTTGAGAACCCAGATTGTCACCATGCCGTGGAGAGTCATTGGAGAAGGGCTTTGTGGAGGCTTAATTGTTGTTGTGTTCAATTGTTTCAGTTGCGTCTGACTCTTTATGACTTTTGGGGGTTTTCTTGGCAGTGATACTGGAGTGGTTTGCCATTTCCTTCTCCAGCTAATTTTACTGATGAGGAAACTGAGGCAAACAGGGTTAAGTGACTTGTAGAGGATCACACAGATAGTAAGTGTCTGAGGTCAGCTTTGAACCCAGGTATTCCTGACTTGAAGTCCAGAGCCCTATCCAATATCTACCTACTTGTTCATGTCCAGAGATCAGCACAAGATGGAGGTCTCAGACGAATATAGGCCAGGTGCTCAGCAGAACTCATTCTCTGCTTAGTTCATAGCACTTTTTATTTCACTCCTGCTGTTCATATTTCCTGTTTTCTTAAAAGCAAAATTCTCTTAGCCTGTGTCATGTCTGAGTGGTAATTACCCTGTGTCTGTTCATCTGCCTTCAAGTTATTTTCCCATCTTCACTGCCAGGGCAACCTGTTTCTTATCTCTATTGTCCCCTTTTAAGGGGAACAGGGGACTTGTCTCTTGATTCTTACATTTTTGTTCCTATGTTAAAAATCCTCCTGAACGTGTGTTTTATGAACACAAGAACAGTCTAATTGTCTTTGTGTAACCTGAGATTTCCCAGTGGTGGGGCCCTTTGCCATTACTGTATGAGCTGGCTTTGGGGATCACACACACTGAAGCCCCAGAGAAAACAGGCCTCTCACAGAGCATCTTTGATGAGCCATAGGGTTATTATCATGAATGTTATGCAGAGATGCTGGTCACATTCTTATGACTGTAGCCTTTCTTTATCTTTCCTCAGCCCTTTATAGATACTAGTAGAACTCTTTTTGAGGACTGCAGGGAATAGAGCAATTAAATTATGGATTCATCCTATATTTGGATTCTCTGGGCACCCCTGAAGTTTTCCCTCCACCTAGCTCTTTATGCTTAATGAACCTTTTCTCAATGGTGAGTCTAAAGGTCTGTGACTTTAACCCAATTATTAGCATGTAAGCTCCTTCAGGGCAGGACTTTTTTCCTTAATCTTTCTATCTCCAGTATAGACCAAGCATATTTTTTTGCACATAGCAGTCCATTTTAGAAATATTTGTTGAATTGAATTAAATTGAATTGAATTGTACTGAATGGCATGGTGACAGCTCCCTATTTTCTGATAGTCTACACAAGTTTTGTTGTGTTTTCATTTTTAATGTGGTTCTTTGTAGTAGACGGTAGAAATGATTCTGAACACTTATAAATGTAATAAAATAATCTATTTGCCCACATCCTCTCTTTTTAAGAATGTTTTGTATCTAAGAAGAGTCATTCTGGCTCAGCTATTTTACTAGTTGTGTGACCTTGGACAAGTAACTTTCCTTCCCTGGGTTTTAGTGTTCTCATCTATAAAGGTGATTGGACTAAATAAATTTTAGGCTCCTTTACAATTCAAACATTATCTATTAATATTCTAATGTCCTACTAACCTTCTGTAATAATGTTCCATCTCTAGTATTCTACATTCTGCGTCCTCAGCTTCCTTTCATCCAGATCATTACATCACTTTGTAACGTGAGGTAGAAAACAGGGATTATTTTGTGGGGATTTTCACCTGGATCCTAATGTTAGGTTTCTCACATAAGCGCAGAATTTCAGATATGGAAAGAATGCCAATTGATGTCTAGTCCAATGAATATTTTATTGAAAATTGTCTCTATCATGCAGACTTCATGTGAAAAATCTACCAGGACAGCCTATTCCCCTTTTTGAATCAAGTCTACATATACTTCTCTGAAACCTCCACAATTTGTTAGTACTTCTGCTCCCTAAGGTCAAGCAGAAAAAGCCAAACCTATTTTTTTTCCATGACAGCACTTCCAGTACTTGAATAATATTATCCTAGGTTCCCTAAATCTTATCTTCTCCATGACAAACATCTCCAGTTCCTTCAACAGATCCTTCTAATCATGGTGGCTACTTCCCTCATGATCCTACCCATCCTCTTCTGGATTGGTTCCAGATCATCAATTTCCTTTTAAAATGGGGCATGAGGAATGGAACACAAAATTTCAGATATATTCTGACCAAAACAAGATGTGAGGATATTTTAACCTCTTTCATTTCAAACTCTACATCTCTCAATTCCATTTGTTGTTCAGTCATTTCATCTGTTTTTAACTCTCAGGGACCCCATTTGGGGTTTTCTTGACAATGATACTGGAGTGGTTTACCATTTCCTTCTCCAGCTCATTTTACAGAAGAGGAAACTAAGGCAAATAGGATTAATTGACTTGCCCAAGGTCACATAGCTGGTAAGTGTCTGATGACAGATTTGAATCAATTTCATCAGCTTTTTCAGTTTGGAATTATGCCCCCAAAGAAACCAAACTGTGCATACCCTTTGACCTATGGTGACAAATGTTTAACAATGGCTCTCCAGAGCAGGATACCCTCTTAACCTTAAAATATATTATTAACGTTTTTCTCCAACATCTTTTAAAAATTCCAGACAATCCCCCAAAATTAAACCACACTTCCAATTTGTAGCATTTGCTGATTTGAGAGGTACAAATGCCCACATTGAAAATTTAGCATTCTGATTCAGCTGCTTCCAGAGTACCCTTGTCTATTGCCCCCATCCCAGCCTCTAAAGACATCAAAGAAAAAGGAAAAGTCACATGTACAACAATATTTTTAGTATGTGGTGGCTAGGTAGTGCAGTAAATAGAGCACTGGCCCTGGAGTCAGGAGAACCTGAGTTCAAATCTGACCTCAAACACTTAACACTTACTAGCTGTGGGACCTTGGGCAAGACCTCAGTTCCAATTGTCCCTCCAAAAAAATAAAAAATAAAAAAAATTTAAAAATGTTTTAGCAGGACTTTTTGGAGTAGCAAAAAACTGGAAACTAAAGGGGTGCCCATCAGTCGATGAAGGGTTGAACAAAGCTATTGCTCATGAATGTAATGTAGTACTATTGAGCAATAAGATAGGAGGAACAGGAGTGTTTAAGAGAAACCTGGAAACATTTAGATGAGTTTGAATCATCTAAGTCAAAAGAACCAGAATATTCTAGGCAATGACAAAAGCATTATATAATCCAAGAAAGGAGAAATGACTTGGAAAGACTTACGATCTTCTGTACAGTACAGTGACTAATCAGTCATTATTCCTGCAAAACTTGCTGCTCAAGTCTTAAGAAGTCCTGGACTCAAGATGAAGAACGAGACCCACAATTCTGCATCTCGTGAATGAACAAAGGAAAGTCTATAATGTACATCACCATGAGAGTCCTAAAACCCAGTTCATGCAATATTGTCACATGCATTTTGCAGATGGGGAATCAGACTTTGAGAGATTGTGAGTCCTCCTAAATCACCCTGCTTCTATGTCAGTTGCCAGTTTTGATGTTGTTTATTCATTTCAGTCGTGTCCAACTCTCCGTGAACCCATTTGGGATTTTCTCGGCAAAGATACTTGGAGTGGTTTGTCGATTTTTTCTCCAGCTCATTTGACAGATATGGAAACTGAGGCAAACAGGGTGAAGTGTTTTGTGCAGTGTCACACAGCTGGTAAGTGTCTGAGATCATATTTGAACTTAGGTCCTCCTGCTTCCAAGACCAGAGCTCCATCTATTGTACTACCTAGCTATCCCCTGTCAGTTGCAAGACTTGAACACAGTTCTCCTGACTCCAAAGTCAATGCTCTTTTGAATAATGCTTAAAGTCTCAGAATTTAGTCATAAAATGTTGAACAGCCATTTGTAGATATAATACCAATAGTATTTATGAAATACTTAAATTTGTGGATTTAATGAATAATTAGGCTACCAATGGGCTACTTTCTAATATAAGACAAAATAATCAGCTGACAGTCATTAGGGAATGAATTTTTGTTTTTTAACAATGAGTTATTAAGGAGTTCAAGTTCAAATCTGGCCTCCAGAACTTACTAGTTATGTGATCTCCGACAAATTACTTGACCTCTCTTTCTCAGTTACATCATCTGTAAAATGAAGGATATTGATGGCATGAGATTATTGTGGGAATCAGATGAAATAATCTATATAAAGAACTTCGCAAGCCTTAAATACCTAATGCTTATGTTGCATATGGTTTATATGAGCCGTTCTCAACTTGTGGGTCGCGACTCGTTTGGGAGGTCAAATGACCTTTTCACAGGGGTCACCTAAGACCATTGGAAAACACATATTTCCAATGGTCTTAGGAACAGAGACACCACTTCTCTATCCATCTCCAGGCAGGTCCACCCACATGCAGATACACCCATATATGAGGATTAAAGGTTTGCGGCATTAGGAAGGTTAAGAACTACTGGTTTATATAAATATTAGCTATTATTTTGGAGTAGAATTTGTAGAGAGGTAAATTTAGCCTCCATATGGGGGGAGAGGGGGTCCGCGGTGAACCAAACAAACTTCCTAACCACAAAAACCATCCAAAAATGGAAGAGGCTGACTCAATAAGTGGGGGGTTCTTTTTCACCGAAGGACTTGAGACAGCCTGGATGACAACTTGTCTATTATATTACAATGGGTATTCCTTTGGTTCCAAGGTTCCTTCCAACACCCTTATTCAATGACCCTGTGCCTTCTTTGGTGCTTCTGCCTTTGCTACTTACTGTGATTTTGTATTGAATAGAAATTTTTTTGACTTTTTTTTTCCTCCAAAGAAAAGAGCAGCATACATTCGGGGTGTTCAATATTCTCTATCATTCTTCTCAATAGAGAAATAGACGACTTGGAGTCAGGAAGGCCCAAGCTCAAATATGGTCTTAGATATTTGCTAGCTGTGTGACCGTGGAAAAGTCATTTAATTTCTGCCTGCCTCAGTTTCCTCATCTGTAAAAGGGGGATAATAATTACACCTATATCACAGGATTGTTTGTGAAGATAAAATGAGAAAAAATATTTGTGTAGTACTTTGAAATATTTGCTGTTTTCTTCTAGTTTGAAAATCTATAGTTACATGATCGTGTGATTACAGTCCTAATGTTCTTTTTTTCTTTGCTTGTTGTTTTAAATGTTCCATTGATACCTTTTATTTTCACATCCCATCAGTGATTTCTGGAAACACAAATTGCTGTCCTCACCTCCACTTTGTAATGAAAAAGTTAAACAAAATCGATACACATAACGACTGTATCTGATAGTATATGAACCATTCCAAACCTACAGACACTACTATCTTCTTTCTGCCTTCTCCCCAAACCTCTCCATTAAAATATGGGAGATACTTCTTCATCTCTCTGGGGTCACAATGGGTCATTACAGAGACTCCCTTTTTTTACTTTATATCTAGTGTTCTTTTTGTTTATGTTATCATAGTAATTATTTCCTGCATCTGCACAATCTATCAGTGAGCATTTATTGAATGAGTAATGTATGCCACACACTGGACAATACAAAAACAAAAATGAAGCAGTCTTTGCTCTCAAAATGCTTATATTCTATAGGACAACATGTGCATATATAAATAATACAAGGTAGTTGAGGACAGAGAACACTAGTAGTGGGGGAAATCAGGAAAAGATTCATTAGATTTTACTCACAACATATTGAAGGATTTACATGAATTTATGAGGTGTAGGTGAGGAACAAGTGACTTTAAAGTACAAGGAACAAATTGTGCAAAAACACGGAGAAGAGAGATGTGAGAAACAGAGAGGACACTTTGGTAGGACTGCAGGATTGCAGGGAAAATGAGCAATGTATATATAATAAGAATGCAAAGAGAGGATGGACCTTGTGATGAACTTTTGAATCTAAACGGAAAAGTTTATATTTTATTCTAAAGGCAATCAGGACCCACAAGTAGAGAAATGACATGTGCCATGTCTGTGCTTAAGGAAAAAAAAATATATATGTATATATATATATATATATATATATATAGTGGCAGCAATGTAGAAGGTGAATTCAAATGGCAAGGAGATGGTTTGGAAGGCCATTGTAATAATTTAGGAGAGTGGTGATAGGGGCCTTGATCAGAGTGGTAGCTGTGTGAGAGAAGAGGGTCATGTTCTTTTTTTTTCTTTTTGGAGGGGGGAAGGTAAGACAGTTGGGGTTAAGTGAGTTGCCCAAGGTCACATGGCTAGGGTTTTTTTATTAAGTGTCTTAGACTGGATTTGAACTCAGGCCCTCTTGACTCCAGGGCCCGTGCTCTATTCACTGTGCCACCCAGCCTCCCTAAAGAGGGTTAATTCTTATTGGATATTTTGAAGGTAGAAACGGGAAGACTTAGAAACTGAATAGAAATGTGTGAGTCAAGAATATACCTGAGGTTATGAACCTGGGAGACCAGAAAAACAGAGGAAAGGAAATAGATTAATTTCTGTTTTAGACATTCTGAGTTTGAGATGTCTATGTGATATCTAGTTTGCCATGTCCAGAAGGTGGACATGCTGGAGTTCATGAGAGAAACACGGACTGGCTATATAGATCTGTGAGTTACCTGCATAGAAGTGTGTAATGTTAATGGAATTTAAGATCTTCCTGTCATTAATAGGCCTCTGGTGGAGCCCATCAGGGGAAGCTTGCTTAGGGGAGGCTTGCTTATAGAAAGGCTTTCACACCTTTTGCTAATTTCTAATTAGGCACTGAGTCTAGAGGGTTGTGATGGCTTCTGTCTCTGAGAAGTGT
>CM053595.1:61570726-61604316 GCA_028646575.1 Pseudocheirus occidentalis
ATATATATACTGAGTTGGTATTTTGCTTTGTGGGATCACTTATGAAAAGGTTCTTGTATTTCCATGGCCAAGATTCTACGTGTTCAGAGCTCCCTGACTGCTCAAAGGTAAAAACTCTCTCATTCCAGGGATGTATGTATAGTAAATAGTTGATTCAGGCAGTCAGAGCCCTGTCTGTTGGTCTTTATCTCTCTGCTTGTATTTCCTCTGAAGTTTAGGGTGCTAACTTTTCCCCTGATCTAGTGAATGTAATTAAAAAAGACTATTGAGTCCTTAAACAGCTATCTTTCCTAGTAAAGCAGATCTAAGAACCTGTGCTAACAGCTATCCTGGCACACTAAGTATGCAAGTGTGGTTTCCGCTACAAAGTTATCATTAAACTCATGGGAATTTTGTATCAGCAAGCACCCTAGCATACCCAGGATGGCTGCTAGCATAGGTTCTTAGATCTGCTTTTCTAAAGGAAAGCAACTCAAAATGGGTTAACAATCTTACTTTAATCAACCAAATATATGTCATTTACCTAATTCAGGGGGAAAAGTCAGCTCTCTGAACTTCAGAGAACACAAATTACAAGCAGAAGTTACAAGCAGACAAAGAAACAGACGGGCTTCCAACTAGACGTCTGATCATTACATCCATACCTAGTTAGTTACCAGAGAGGGAAGCACCAACATCTGGGTTTTTCAAAGCTGGGGGTCTCAATGGCTTCCTAGAGTCTCTTCTGGCCAAATCACACAACTCTTCCCAAAGTGAGCCCCAAAGCAAAAATTCACATCAGGATATTTATAGCATTCTCCTGGATCAGAAAATGTCACAGCCATCTTTGACCCACTGCCCAGTCACAAAGTAATAAGGCATGGGCATTCCTGAAGAACAAGCCTCCCACCACACCTCCATGTAACCACATTCAGCCTATTAGGGGGCAGAGTATATTTCAAACCAGGGAAGGTTCTCAGAGCCACTTAAGCCATTTAAGCAAAGGGTCCAGGGGCAGGGAAAATCTTCAGATTCCCATAACAGGAACTAATGAGGTCCCGATCAGGAGAAAATTGAGACAAGAAAAGAAGACCTGGGATAGAACCTTGAGATATGACCATAGTTATGATAGGTAAGAAAAATCAGTAAAAGTGGATTCAGACAGATAGAAGAATTGGGACAAAGTTTAGTCATGAAAACCCAGAGAAGAGAGGAATTAAGGAGAAGGTAGTTCATAGCATTAAGTAATGCAGAAAGAGATCAGGAGTATGGGAACTGATAAAAGACCATTATGTTTGGTAGTATCGACATCACTGGTAAATTTGGAGAGACCAAAAAAAAAATTCTGTTGATGAATGAGGTTAGGAGCCAAATTGCAAAGAATTGAAGAATGAGAGAAGAGGAAGTAGTGCCAATGAATGTAGGTTGTACTTTAAAGTAATTTGAGGAAGATAACAATAGGACTAAGGGAATAACAAAATTTACTATCTTCCTGAGTATCTCTGAATTCCTCATATTGTTCAATATAGTAATCTACCACATTCATTTACTATAACTTGTTTAACCATTCCCCAATGGTGAGAACCTATTTTGATCTTTTCATTCTATTTTTTTTTTTTTGGCTACCATTAGAAATACTTTCACGGAGACTTTAGTATATTTGTGGTCTTTCTGTCTTTGACTCCCTTAAGATATATGGCAGTAGTGGGATCTTTGGATAAACAAGTATGAACAATTTAATGACTTTTCTTGCAATCCATATTGTTTTCCAGAAAATTTGGATTTGTTCCACCAACAGTGTATTAGTGTACCTGACTTCCCATAGCTTCCACAAACACTAACTCGTTCTAACTTCTCTCATTTTTGTAATTTTGCTGGGTACATTATGAAATCTTAGAGCTATTTTAATTTGAGTTTGGGCATTTTATATGAATGTTTATAGTTTGTAATTCTTCTTTTGAGAATTACTTGTTCATATCCTTCGACCATATACTTAACAACAGCAATGAGATAATATAAAATGTTTCATAAACCTTAAAGTGCTATATAAATATTTATATTCCTATTACTAGCTGTGTGAACCTAGGATAAATTACTTAATATTTGATTACCTCAGTTTCCTCATCTGTAAGGAGGTAATAATATTACCTACCTCCCATGGTTGTTGTCAGGATAAAACAAGATAATATATAGTGCCTATGACTTAGTGGGTGCTATATAAATGTCATCAATTTTATTATTATCATCATCATCATCTTAGGTAATGACTCGTGGTACTATGCATTTTGTTAGTTTCTGAAATATCTTGTAAATTAGACTTTTAAGGCATTTTTTCTTAATTGACATTTCTCTATCTTATACTAGTTGCATTATTTTGTTCGTATAAGAGTTTGTTATTTTTATATAGCAAAATTTCCATTTTTATTTGTAGTAATATGAAGCAAGTGTTGCATACAGAGAGGTTAATTCAAAAAAAGTATTAGCAAATAGGACTAGGATCACTAATCCTAAAGTCTTTCTGGGGCCAATAAGTCCTAGACTCAGAAAAATGGAACCAGCCCTTAAGAACAAAGTATGGTTTTAGAAAGGACCCTAGGCATGGGCTAAGAATACCCTGGTTGAAGTTCTGGCTCTGATATTTGCTAGCTACATGAAAGTGAAAAAGTCCTTTTTCCCTCTGTGAGCCTCAATTTCCAGACCTGTGAATTTAGGGGGATGAATTATAGAACTTACTCGATTCTATTGATGGCACCCATTTCTGCTGTTTCATTTCCTTTGTTCCATGATCCAGAGAAGAAACAAATGGCTGGGAGTTGTCCCATCAAGAGAGCTCTATAAAGAGTTTGTTTCTCTTCAGAATGATGATAGGATTTAAAGCTAAGAGCTATCCCTTGCAGTGGTTCTCAACCTTCCTAATGCTGAGACCCTTTAATACTCGTATGTGAGCATATCTGCATGTGGGCATACCCACCTGGAGACAGATAGAGGAGGGGTGTCTCTGTTCCTAAGACCATTGGAAATATGTGTTTTACGATGGGCTTAGGTGACCCCTGTGACCCCTGTGAAAGGGTCGTTTGACCCCCAAAGGGGTCATGACCCACAGGTTGAGAACTGCTGCAGAGATCATCTAGTTAAGCTCAATCATTTTACAGAGTAGGAAACTTAGGCATACAGAGATTAAGTGATTCATTCTAAGTCACAAAAACAAGCAAAAATGGGCTTTGAACCTAGGTCCTTGGACTCCAAAGCCAGCATGCTTTCCTCATTATCTCAATTCCCTAGTAGGTGTGCCTAAATACCTATGAATTTATTATGTAAACTGGCTGGAAACTTCCCCTCAAAATTGCAAAAACAAAAACAAAAAACTGGCATTCAATTTACACTCTGAACTAAAGTGACTTTTCCAACATCGTCCCTTTTACTCCATTTACTCCATCATGAATCTTCAGTTTTAGTCAGGACTGTCTACTTATAGGATCAGAGATTTAGAGTTAGATATGATCTTCAATATCATCTAATCCAGTCTCTCTCATTTTACATTTGAGGAAATTGAGGCTCAGAGAGGTTAAGTGATTTGATCAAGGTCACATGGGTAGTAAATTACAGGGGCAGAACTTGAATGCAGATCCTTTGTCTCCAAATCCAACATTTTCCCACTGAACAATGATAGCTTGCTAAGGCTGGTGTAAATTTGCCTTATTTTTTCTCCTCTGAGTCTTTATTTATCCTTGTATCCCTATCCAAAACGTCCCTTTCTTCTCTCCTACTTTTATAACATCCCTGTCTGGCAAGACCCACCTCAGATCCTAGCTCCTCCATGAAGTCTCTTCCAACAACCTGGCCCAGAGGGGTCTTTCCCTCCCTCTGCCTTCACATATTTTCTGTACCATTCATTTAACACTTAATCATAGACTGCCTTCTAAAATTAGTTAACTTTTCATGTGGGTCTGCCTTGTGTCCCCTTGAAGGCAGAAATGTGTCTTCTCAAATTTGCCAAGGACATAGAGCTAGGAGGGATAACTAATTTATTGGATGATGGAAACAATATTTAAAAAGAGTTTGATAGGTGGACTGAACCAAGCAAAGTGAAAGGTAATAGGGAAAATGTAAAGCTCTGAATTTAGGAGAAAACATGAATTAAACAAAGACAAGATGAAAGCATATGGTTGAACAACCCTTCCATGAAGAACAACCTTGAAGGTTCATTTTATTGAAAATACAACATGAACCAAGAGTAGGAAGGAAGTGGCAACTAAAAACCATTCAGTTACACTGCTACAAGTCAACCATCCAGATCAAGGTTGCTGATATTCCCTTTTAGTTTGTCCTGGTCCAACCACATCAAAAGTTTAATATTTAGTCCCAAATGCCACATTTTAAGGGGAACATTGCTAAGATGAAGGAAGTTCAGAGGAGGGTGACAAGGAATTTGAAGGGCCCCCAAACCATGTTATCTAAGATGACAATAAAAGGATTTAGAGATGTTTAACCTGGAAAAACTTTGGAGGGGAAATGATTACTTTCTTTTAAAATGTGAAGAGGAGACCCATTCTCCAATGGATACATAGTCAAAAGATATGAACAAACAGTTCTCAAAAGAATTGCCAACTATTAAAAACCATAGAAAGTTCATTCCAGTAATTACTAATAAGGGAATTGGTAATCAAAACACTTCTGAGGTTTTACCTTTCACCCTGCAAGCTGAAAAAGATCATAGAAGCTGAGAAGAGTTGATATTTGAGGGGCTGTGGAAGAACTTTAGGGGACCTATTTCTCCCCTCCTTTCTGCTTCCAGGCCACCTGAACCTGTCTAATTGCTGTCTAATTGTGAAGCAAATTGGGATGGGAGGGCATTCTTCTGCCCTGTCATGCTCTCCAAGCTCCCTTCTCTTTACCCTCTCCTGACTAGACACTGATGCTCCCATCCTCAATTCTGCAGGAGGGAAACCAAAAATCTCCATTCCACTCAAACCCTCAGGTCCGATATCATCTGCCTCATGGTATTTAGTAGGGGCACCACTCCAGAACCCCTGCCCTACTGAGAGGGCACAACAGCCGTTACATGGATGAACAGGGAGTCACCCAAAATAATCCGTCTAGCAAGATTGAAGTCTCCCAGGTTTTATCATCTCCTTCATCTCTTTGACCTAAGGTCACCTGTACCTTCCCATCAGTCTCACAGCATCATTCTTAAGACTTCTGAACTTTTATATCTCTCCTGAAGCTGAACTCTCTTGTACATGTTGATATGTTAGAACTTGAACCCAATTAGACTGTCAGCTACTTGAGAACAGCAGCAATCACATTTCCCCATTTCTATCTCCAACGTTGTCACAAAGCTTGATATATTGTAAGCATTTTTAAAATGTTATTGTTGTTGTTGTGTGTTTTTCATTCAGTCATTCAAGACAGGCACACCTAAAATATTGTTGGCACATCTATAACATAATCTGATCATTCTGGAAAACAACTTGGAGTCTTGCTAAGAAAGTGATTAAAATGCTCATACCCTTTGACTCAGATTTTCCACTGCTAAATACCCCAAGGAAGTGAAACACACACACACACACACACACACACACACAGAGATCCCATATATATCAAACTATTTATAGAAGCACTTTTTTTTCCATAGCAGCAAAGACATGGGAACAAATTAGATGTCCATTGACTATAGAATGACAATACACATTGTTGTACACAAATGTAATAGGATGTTACTGAGCCATAAGAAATGAACAATAATAAAAATGACCATAATAACAATGATACAGAAAGGCATATAAATATTTATATGAATGGATGCAAAGGAAAGTAAGCAGAACTATAAAAACAATATACACAATAGGTATGGAAACAACAAAGTAAAATTGATTGCCACATAATTATCATTACAAAGCTTATCCCTGATAAAAGAGAAAGAAAAAAGTAGCTTCCTTCCTTCATTTAAGAGGAGAGGAATATGGGTGTGGAACATTGTATTTATCATCAGACTTGGGTTGATTGCTTTTACTGAACTGCTTTTGTTCCCCCCTTTTGAAAAAAAAAATATTTGTTAAAAAGGATGACTCTTTGGGTAGGAGACGAATGTGGAAGATTTGGAAATGGATATGATGTAAAAAAACAATAGGGATTTTTAAAAAAGGAAAATCCATCCTACAAAGAATTATTCAAAATACTGAAAAGAATAAATAAGTAGAAGCATGAAAGGCTTCTTCCTCTACTTCCCCTTTGTGGGGAAGGGAAATGAGGAGTTTGTCTTTGTAGCCCCAGAGGATAAAACTAGAACAGATATGGGGAAAATTACAGAGAAAATTATGAGACTTTAGTTCAAGACAACAACTTGAGCTGTATAACAATAAAATAACCTGTCACAAAAATAGCGAAATTTCATTTCATTAGGAGTGTTCAAATCAAACTTAGGTGCCCTGTCAGGGATATTGTAGAAGAATTTCTTAATGGGCATGGGGGTAGGTTTAGATGGCCTCAAAGATCTGACCAACTCTAAGATCCATTGATTATCCTTCTTTCCCTCAACCTTGCTGAGTTTCTACTATGTTTAAGAACACCAGACTTGGATTCAAGAGCTCTGGGTTTAAGCATCCCAGCTCTGATACTTATTAGCTGCATGCTCTTTGGCTAAGCTCCTGGGCTTCCCAACCTTATATTCCTCCTTTGTAGAAGTGGGGGAGGATTATAATAATTGCATTGCCTGTCCCACAGATACAAGGAAAAGATTTGGTAAACCTTAAAGGACTACAGAAATGTGAGCTGCGATGATCATTTTTGTTGTTGCTATTATAGTAAATATTAAGTGTTGATTGATTAATTGGATGGATGAATCAATGAATGAATGAATGACATTTCTGTGACACAGATATATAGGTTAGCTGCTTAGCAGGATTCCAGTGTGTATCTCTCTGTCTCTCTCTCATCTATCTGTCTATCTATCTATCCGTCTATCTGTATATGTATATACGTATGTGTGTATGTGTGTATATACATTTACATACATATACATACACATGCACATACACCCATTGTGTATGTATATGAATATGTGTATGTGTATGTGTATGTGTATGTGTGTGTGAATGTGTATGTGTATGTGTATATACGCATCTTGTCTCCTATAATTAGGTTAATTTATTCCCCAAACATGTTTCTCATCATAGTCACCAACTTAGTCTCCAGTCCTTAGTCAGACACACACATAGAAGAAAGTCTCTGCTATTCCCAGAAGTTAGCCTGCCCTACCTGGAAGGTAGCTCTGGGACCAGCAGAGACTCCCAGGGCAGAGTGGGGCTCAGAATCCAAGTAACAAGGGCTGTTCCTTTAGAACCTATTTGTGGCTTTTCCTTTCAACTAAAGTAGTAAGACACTCAACCCCCATGCTCATTTAACCCTTGTATAAACTGTCTGCTTGAATATCATCATAATTACCCTTTTCGGGGATCCAGGATTTTGTGAGATTCAAACAATGTCTGTGGAGTGCTTTGAAATCCTTCAATGAAAGGCCAAGGGTTATTACCACTGACAAGATCCCAATGAACATTTGCCAGTTATGGCTTTCTCAGAGCCAGTATGTCTGTTATTAGTAATTTGGGGGCTTGGCATGGAAGCCTGGGAAGTTTTTTAATGGCTTGTTTTCAACCCCAGAAATAGATTTTGAAGTTTTTATTTATTTATTTTTAAAAGAAAAGTTTGTTTTCTATTCTCTTTCTGTACAAATGGGTCTCCTCAGGGGAGAACTCAGGTTCCCTGAATGAAGTAAAAAGGACAGAAGGTCTAGTGCCTTGTTGCCTTCAGTAACATATTCCCAACTCCTTCTTCTAGAAATAGTTCTTATAGACATTCTTTAGTTGGGGACTCATTTGCATAACAGGTAGCACTGGCGCACTTGGCTGGGTAACTGAGGTAAAATTAGGGTGTGATGACTACAGCTTCATTCCTAGGACATCAAGAATTAGAGGGCACTAATTTCACTGAGGAGAGCTTCCTTTTCCTAGGACTTCCCTGCCTGTTTCCCCATCCCTGCCTAGTAATGGACAGTCTTTTAGAAACACAGAAACCCTAAGGTGTTTCAAAGAGTATTTCCTCACTCTGGAAATCCCAACCCAAGCAAACTCTTCCCAATCCTAGCTTCTCTTTCCCTTTGCCCCAGATACAAAAACTCCTCATTACGACTGCTGGGAAATGCTTCCGGGGTTACCTAGAACAGATGGCTTCTTCCAAAAGAGTACTAACACCTAAGAGGGATGGCTGGGAGCCTTCTCCCCAGAGAAATATTTTCAAAATATTTGTTATTGGTACAAGCTAGTTCATTTCTAAGCCAAAACAAAATTGCTTTTCAGGACTGTCTTTATGAGCCAAGAATAAAATGATTCCTGCCAGGGAAACCTGGGTAGTATCCAGAGAGAAGACAGTGAAGAATATATGAAATCAGATGTGATTATGTTGGAAGCCCTTTGCTGGGACAGTTGGATATTGAGGACTTATTTTAAATAAAGTTTCGAAATTGTTTTTTAAAGCCTCTTCTGGCTGTTACCTAAAAGAGAATCTAGTCCAGGTCATTCATTTTAAAGCTAAAGAAACTGAGGCTGAGAAGTAGGAAATCTCTTAGGAAGCAAGTGTCCAGGTTAGAATTTGAACCTGTGTCATCTGACTTTGAATCCATCATCTGCTGAATGTTTGCTTTTCATTTTCTTAATCTCGGTTCTAAATCTCCCTCTTTGGTCTCACTTGTTCCTCTTTCTATTCATTTTTTTTCTTCTCCTGTCGGTTGTTTTCTTACTAATTTTTTTTCCCCTCTCCAAGTTTCATATGAAAGAATCAGTGACCACCATGTTTGCACATTCTGGACCCCCCTTGGGTAAGATATACTCACATCTCACTGGTACTGGTTTACCTCTCTATATGTGCTTCAAGGATACCCCTTGCCTTTCCCATCTCTCTGTTGATAGTCAGCCAATAACAACCATTCATCCAACCATCTTGTTCTAACTCCTCTATACCCAAACAGAAGAAGTAGATTAGACTCATTCCTTTCTTCCAGTGATTAGAGAAAGTGTTGACAGAAATAACTAGAGTAAGTGTAGACAAAAATACCTAGAAGTAAGACTTCAAAAGAATTCTATCTATCCCTCTGTTTATCTCTTTCTTAGCTATTTCTAATTAGTGTATTCATAGGTACTAAAGAGATACCAGGGCAGGTAGGTGACTGAGAGAATAGACTGCAAGGCCTCAGGTCAGGAAAACTTAAAATCTGGCCTCAGATACTTACTAAGCTGTGTGACCCTGGGCAAGTCACGTAACCCTCTTTGCCTCAGTTTCTTCATTTGCAAAATGAGCTAGAGAAAGAAATGGCAAACCGCTCCAGTACCTTTGTCAAAAGAACTCCAAATAGGATCGCAAAGAGCTGGACACGACTGAGCAACAACAAAGAGTTGTTTGCCCTAGATTAGTGAATTATTAAGAGATTCTGTTTTCTTTTGTTACTTTCAGGATAAAACCCCACAGCCCTTCATATGTTTGGGTCTCCCAGAATTGGTCTATTAGCTTGATATAGCCTTTTGTTTGGGCTGCAATTATGTGTATAAATTCATTTCTTTTAATCAGAGCAAAGTGGAAATGCAAGATGACAGCAAGGCGGGGTTTCCAGATCTTGTACCCTTCTTCTGTGAGTGAGCATAGCCTCTAAATCAGTTTTATACCATCAAAGCGAAACTGCATCAAGTAGAATATAGAAGGTTGGGCGGCTTTGAGTTGAGAAAACCTGGCTAAAGCCCTCCCTAGGACATGTGTTAGCTTGTGGGCATGGCTAAGTCACTTAGCTTATTAGATCTCTTCTCTCCTTCCCTAATTCCCCATCCCCAACACTGCAAGTTAAGAGATTTACTGATTGCTTTGGTGAAATGAGTTTCCAAACTAGGAGAGGCCTGACATGCAAGACACAGATCTGGATCCAAAAAATTTATACATGTATGCATGCATGTATGTATGCATGCATGCAGGCATGTGTGTATGTATTTATTTATATGCACACATATGTACATATACACCTGATTATGTATATATATGCATATTATATATGCACACATTTATATATATAAATACACACATAAATACATATAAACTATCAATAAACTCTGTAATTAGATCAACTTAGTGCACAGTTTTGTCTCTGTTCCTTCAAGTTCCAGACCTGGCTAGAGGGATGACTTCAGAAGTCTGCGAAGGAGATACCATCATATTTTGTGGCTTCTAAAGGTCACAGAGGT
Organism: Pseudocheirus occidentalis; assembly: GCA_028646575.1. Classification (NCBI taxonomy): domain Eukaryota; kingdom Metazoa; phylum Chordata; class Mammalia; order Diprotodontia; family Pseudocheiridae; genus Pseudocheirus; species Pseudocheirus occidentalis. The sequence goes on from CM053595.1 coordinate 61,580,986, forward strand.
TGAGACAGATGCATAGTGGCCAATTCCCATTTGAAGACACAGCTAGAAGCTGCCATTATTGTTATACATTTCAAAAACAAAAACATAAACAAACCACACCACTGAGTTTGGAGCCAGAGGATCTGAATTCCTGTATTAACTCTGCTGCTTCTTGCAATCTAAGCCATTTATCCTCTAGGCCTCAGTTTTCTTCTCTATAAATTTAAGGAGTTGGACAAAGGAGAATTCTAAAGTCCCTTCCATTTCATGAACCTATGCTTGCAATCCTGGTATGGGTTCAGGCAGGTTGGATATGTAGGAGTGAGTTATGTAAGAAGGTTAAGCTTTCCTGAACCTCCCTTTTCCTCCCCCTGCAAATCATAGCCACAAGTAAAAGCATTTTCTCTTTCCTTTGAACTCTCAAAGTGTTTTGTTAGTGCCCCTCTTAAGACCTTTCAGCCACCTACTTTTTATTCTTTTTATATGCGTTCATGTATGACATCCCTTCCTAGAGACTGTGAGCTCTGTGAGTATAGGACCAACCTTACATTCATCCTAACAGGGCCCTTCACTTCGGATTGTGTAGCAAAGAATCTAGTAGTTCAATAAATGATTGTGGAATGAATAGACACATGCCATGGAAATATGCACATGTGAATGTCTGATGGAAATCTTTTCCCCAAACCCAAGGTGTGCTGCTCGAAGGTAATGAGCCTGACTTTCTTTTTTTGGCACATCTTATGTGCTTATGTGCTTACTTTTCAGACATTAAAAAGCACTTGGAACACATCTGAAAGGCAGTGTGGAGTAATGAAGAGATCCAAAGTTGGATCCTGCCTTTGACAAAAAGCTGGGCACACTAACTATGTGATCCTGGGGAAGTGATTTAACCTCCCAGCCTCAGTTTCCTCACCTATAAAATGGGTCTAAAAATATCTTACCTCACAAGGTCATTATGAGGTTCAAAAGGGGTGATGTATATAAAGCATTTGAAGACCTTAAGGCGCTGCAGAAAGTACAGTCATTAATTATCATTATTAACAATGGGAGAGAATGAGAATCATGATTTCAGCGCTGCATTCGTGGTTGCTAATACGCCAGTAGCTTTTAGAGGTGTCATTTATTATCTGGCTTTGGGCACATCAAATTGTCATCTGAAAAAGTCAGAAGGATCCTTCCAACTCCACATTCTGTAATTCAGCAAATGACAATTTGTTGAACTGAAATATTAATGCTAATGACTCACTTTTACACAATGTATTAAGGTTTAGAGAGCTCTTTTCTAGCAAATACTTATGGGATTCTCACTAGGTGGTCAGGCCCAGGCTCAGGCTTAGTTGGAGATGGACCATGATCTGCAAATCCCAGACTGATGTGGAGGTTGCACAATTATCTGGTAAATCAAACCCAGGCAATACAGTCAATCCAGAACACAGCAGTTCAGCCAGTGGCTATTTGTCCAACCTCAGGGCTATGAGTCTATGGAAATGCCTTTCTTGCATGTTTTCCCCATTGACCTCAACTGTGTCTCTCTCTCCAGCCTTTAAAGAAACCAGTTTTCTTATTAGAAACTCACTGAGTAATGAGACATAGGCAGTTCTGTATAAGAAAATGGATTATGCCATTGTTTTATGGCTAATAGTGAATCCCTACCATTAGGTAGCCCAAGGATCCTTAACATTGTTTGTGTGTCATGGTGAAGCCTATGGATTCCTTTCAGAAAATACATTTTTAAGTGTATGAAATAAAACATACAGGATGACAAAGGAAAGATGGAAGCAAGAATTTAGGAAGTACCTTCTACGTGGCAAGCACTGTGCTAAGGGCTTTGCAAATATCTCATTTATGTATGACCCTGAGAGATAGGTACCATCCTTATCCCCATTTTAGGGCTGAAGAAAATAAGACAAAGTGAAGTTGAGTGATTTTCTCAGGGTCACACATCCAGTAAGTATCTGAGGTCAGATTCAAACTCAGGTCTTACTGAGGCCAGGCCCAGCATTTTTTCCACTGTACCATCTAGCAGCCTCCAGGAATCTAATTATATTGAAATGCCATTATCAAAATATATCCTTTTTTTTAAGTTCATGAACTTCTGGTTGAGAACTTCTGAGTTAATCATGAGCTCTGCTGACTCTCTACTTATTAACCATGTGACCTTAGGAAGGTCATTTCTCCTTTGAGAACATGCATTTCCTCATCTGTGATCTGGGAACAAGGCTCTTTGCTCTACCTGCATCAGAGGGTTGCTCTGAGCTAAGTCTTTAGGAAGAGAAGGATGTGGGGTGGGGTAGGGTGGGGTTAATTGTTTTTGTTGTGATTTTTCTGGTTGTTTCTGCACCCTCTTTATAGACCGCCTCATACTTCACCCGTCTACATCCAGTTTACAGTTAGTCAAGGCTTCACCACAGAGAGAGGCTACAGCTGTGGGAAGCGTGTGGTTCGCCCTCTGCAAGCTGCTTCCCGTCAAAACACAACGGGGCCAAAAATTAAAACATGCTACTGGCATATTTGCAAGATCACAATGAGCTCCATTCTTACCAGTTTCATGACATTTTACGAATCTTTCCATTTGTATGAAAATTTCCTCTGAATTTTGCAGGATTATTATTGTTTCTCGTAATTACTTTATGTGGGAAGATTTGCCAAATCCATGGTACTCTTAATACACAGATGTAAGGCATTAGCCATTGCTACGTGTGCGTGTGTGTGTGTGTGTGTGTGTGTGTGTGTGTGTTCTCATGGTGGGAATGAGACAGACAACACCAGACAATTAGGTCATTTTTGCAAATAGTAGGAAGAGGATTGGATTCCGAGTCAAAAGACTCCGTGTTAAATAAAAGATCTGGTTTTTAGTAGCTATGTCACCTTGGCCAAATCACTCAACTTTCCTAGGTCCTAATTTCCTCATCTGTTAAATGATGAGAGTCATATTGGTGTTCCCCCTTCCAGAGGTTGCCAGGAGGAAAGTTCTCTGAAAGCCTTCAAGTCTTAGTGAAAGGGTATCACTACTTCTTCATTGCTAGGACTACAATTCACTGTAGCCCCAGGTGCAGATGGAATACTAATAATGATCTAGGATCATCTGAAAGTGTGGTAGATGTGTATACATGGGCCCAGCGAAAAATGCCACCAATTCTTCCCGATTGTTGGAAGGAGTGAGTGCTTTGCCTTACACATTTTGTTTAACAAATCATTATTCTAGAATGTGGTTTCTGAAGTAAGCTAACTAACATGGCATATTTATCAAGCATGCTATAGAAACCAGAGAGGGGAAACATTTTCTTTGGGAAGCTAATTCTAAGGTCCTGATTTTATTCACTATTGCCACTATGGGGAGAGAGAACTAGACAGGACCCAGAATTCACAGATGTAAGGCTTTAGCCATTGTTATGGGTTCATATTGGCATTGTTGCTTACTACCTGATTGACTTAAGCTCTCTGGGCCTCAGCTTCTCTTGTATGTATATTAAAGAGATTGGAATAGATAATTTTTTTCACCTTCATTTCCTTGTATATTTATTTTTATTTTATTTTAAAATTTAATATTTTATGTTCTCCCAATTACTTGTAAAAGTAATCAACATTTAAAAAAATTATTTTTGAGTTCCAAATTCTCTCTCTCCCTTCCCCCCTCATTAAGAAGGGAAGCAATTTGACATAGGTTTTACATATGTAGTCATGCTTACATTTCCATGTAAGTCATGCTGCGAAAGAAAACATAGACAACAAAGAAAAACCCTGAAAAAATAAATAAAGTAAAGAAAAAGTATCTTCAATCTGCATTCAGGCCTCACTAGTTCTTTCTCTGGAGGTGGATAACACCTTTCATCATAAGTCTTTCAGAATTTTCTTGGATTGTTGTATTTGAACTAGTTTATTTTCAAGTTTGATTTGTTTGTTTGTTTTCCAGCTATAAAATCCTATGGTTCTTTGACTATAAGTCAGAAGAAGTTCAAAGGAGGGAGAAATCTTCATGGTCTTAGAAACATCTCCCAGAGGAGATGGGATTTGAAATTGTTCTGGAGCTTGGGAAGGATTCAGAGAGGAAGAGTTAGGGGAGAATGTTCTAGATCAGGAGTGCTTAAACTTTTGTGGGGTTATGAATCTCTTTGACCTGTGGTGAAGCCTATGGGTCCCTTCTCAGAATGCTTTGAAATGCATAAAATAAAATATGTAGGATTACTAAGGAAACCAATTATACTGAAATGCAGTTATGGAAAAAAAAATAAGTTCATGGATCCCAGACTAATAATCCCTATAATTTAGATAATGATGTATGAAGATCTGGGACCTCTAAACATGAAGGTTTTAGGGGGCTTTTGTGGTAGTTTGCATTTTTTTAGACTGTAGGCTATATAAATTTTTGAATTCTTCAACATGGGTATCGCTAGACTTATCTGTTTTTGCCTTAGCTAATTCTTGGTGGGGTTGCCAAGAATAACCCTACTTAGTGGGGTTGTAAGGATGTAGCAATTGATTTACCCACCCATGGTCTCATAGTTAGTTAATATCAGAGATGGGATTTGAATCAAAGTCTTCATGACTCTAGGCCTAGCATCTGATTATCCATTGACAACAAGTCTGCTTCTGGTCTCAGCTCTGTGGTGGGGTGGGAAAGGAGACTGAAGCTAGCACTAAGGATGCAGCCCAACTGTCTTGGTGGCCCTCAGGCTATAAAAAGGAGAATTCATAGGCTCAGCCTAATCTCTACTTTTGGGTCCCGTGAGAGCCCCCAGGCATGGGTCTGGAAGGTTATTGAATAATCCAATATTGATTCCTGATGTCCTCCTCAAGGGGGGGGGCAGAGAATAATGACTGTCATATGATGGGTGTGGGGACAATGAGAAGGCCAATCTGGCTACAGCAGAGGGTGACTATTGGAGAGCACAATAGTGGGATGGATTTTAGAAAGGGTTTTGGTGCCAAACTGCATTTAGATTCAATGCTTAAACCAATGTGTAAACTGGGTCTGTGAGTAGACACATGATATAATCAGGGCTGTACTTAGAGCATATTAGGATCTTACATAGAATTAAAAGTCATGTTAGAGGCCATACAGTTCACCTTCTTCCTTTTACAGATAAGGAAACTAAGACCAAGGGAGGTTAACTGACTTACCAAGCTCACCCAGGGAGCCAGAATTCCAGGTTCACTGACCATAAATACAGGGTTCTTTTTATTCAACACACTGATATATATGGGATGGATTAGCTGGAGGAGTTTGGAGGTAGGGGGACCAGTTTGGAGGCTAGTATCATGAGCCATACTCCTTTCTATGTCTTTTAATATAAATTGTGACTTGTTTAGAAGAAGTTCAGAAAAACAAGTGGCATGAGAAGATTGATCTGACTTGATGAACAAAATTCAATTTAATTTAACAAACAATGTATTAGGTGACTACTAAATGTAACACTTACTGATGTTAGTCATGCGTGATAGAAAGGTATATAGTACTTAGACTGCATCCAAGGAGCTTACCATCGAATGAGAATGGGATAGAATGGAACAGCTAATTATGATACAAGGAAAATTAATACCAATACAGAAAAGGGAGTGTTACTCTGGGCTAGGGTTGAAGGGGGAGGGACTAATTAGGAAAGAGTTCAAGAAGTATTCAAGGTAGATAACATCCAAATTACATTACGGAAGGAAGTATAAGGTACAATAAGAGGGGACAGGAGCTTGGGAGTGGGTATGCCTTCTGGTTGTTTAGAAAGTGAACAGGCTTGCTCCTGTAAAGCCCAGGGGAGATACAAGGGTAACCAACTGAAGAAAGTTGATTATGTTTTCCAATGTGAGCCCTTGTCCCTAGAAAATGAGCAAATGTTACCAATCAGGCCTTGATTTATTGTTTTGTTGATTGCCTAGACTTAGGAAAATGATGGAGAAAATATTAATAATACAAATTAAGCTTATAAAATGCATCAAGTCTAAATTATCTCCCTAGCCCCAGAGAGCTGGTTGTTAAACATCCATGAGCATGCATGCTTGGATGGATGGAAGTGGGCAAACCAGGAGAAGGATCCCTTAGACAACCTTTATGTTGAATAAAATTCCTCCAGTATCTGGGAGTAAGGAGGGAAAGGAGGAAAAGCTAGTATCAGGAACTTTGGCCTTTGTTATGCCCCCAAGGGCACATGGTGTTAGTTCTCAGCAAGCCTGGCTCCCCATCTATAGGACTTGGTTTGGACACTAAGTGCCAAGATATGCTTGCAACCTCTCCTGGCTTTCATGCTGGTTCTCTCTGTGCCTTTCTGGATTGTGGGTCCCCAGATTTTATTAGGTGCTTGTATATATGATCTTGTCCCCATAATAGATCTCTGGGGTCAAGGATGTTGCTAACCCGAAAAAAGAACATGATCTGCATGGAAAATGGTTTTCCATCTAGTCCCCAAGTTGACAGTTTGGGAACTGGGTGTGATTTCTTCCTGGAAGTCCTCGTTAGAGATTTCTGGCTTGTCCAGGACTTGTCAACAAGTTCCCAGAGACTTTCCTTTCCCCTGCAGACCAGCCTTGGAGCTGTGTCATCCCAGCCCTTCTCTGCATCCAGATGAAGTCGGATGCCTCCCAGTCTCAGGGACTGGGGCCGGAGCTGTCAGCTGGGACAGTCACCGCCTGGCCTTTCCTCCCCCTGCAGAAGCCGGGCTCCAGGCCATGGGCTGGAGCAGAGCCAACAGTAGTCATTCGTCTGCTGCATGAAGTTGGGTCAGCCTCTTGCCTGCAGCAGGAACCAGGGGAGCTCCAGAGGCCGCGCCCCACCAAGTTTACGCAGGGCAGCCTCTCCCTGGCTGCACAGGTTCAGACAGAGGCCTGGGCAGACGGCTGGGCTGTGCCCGGGTCAGTGGGGGCAGCTCAGGGAGCTCGGTCTGCCTCCCCGCCCCAGGTTTCTACGTTTGTTCCAAGCCTGGCGTGTCTGTAGGGAAAACCTGTTGGGTAACCTTTGGTTTGTTCCCTTGAAATGCTGGGTCCTATAATCAGAGCGGCGAAGATGGGTGCAGGCGTGGAGGGAGATCTTCATTGGGTTTGACATTTACTTGAATGCGTGCCAAGCAATGGTTTGTGTTTCTGAAAGAGACTTTTTATCTTGGGGATCCAGCTTGCTTGGAAGGGGGAGGAGGCCCTGGTCCTGCCTGAGGGCGCTGCTAGCAGACACTCAAAGTACCTCTGCAAGAGGAGGAAGGGGAGGAGAAGGGAGGAGGTAGAAGTGGTGGTGATAGAGGCACTTTCAGATTCTATAGACCTATGTTGCCTTCTATAGGCCTAAGGGCTTCACTCCAACTCTTCGGTCTGACAGGCCTGATTTGGGAAGCATCTAGATTCAGTGGAAAAAACACTGACTCTGAAGTCAGGGGACCTGAGTTCAAGTTCCACTTCTGCCATTTCCTATGTGTGTAATCTCACGTAAATCACTTACCTTCTCTAGGCTTCAGTTTTTTCATCTGTAAAATGGGAGGGAGAGGCTAGACCAGCTGGCCTCTAAGATATGAGTCTAAGATCCTGTGAAACTTAGCATAGATTATTATTACTATCCTTCAGAGACATTTCCCTGGTAGCATGGGAAGTACTCTGGGCCCAAGAGTCGGGAGACCTCCGTTCTTAGTTCTCCAGTTCTTAGACTCCAGCACTTCATACTACAGTTATTGACCATGGGCCAGTCAATGCCTCTTTCAGACCCTCAGCCCCCTCAGAAAAAAAGATGATTATCAATACTGGCAGGACATGACATACAAAGTTACTGGGAGGGAATGGGTCGGCAGACTTTAAAACTCTCTTGAAACTGAAATGGTCACTGTGTGTTAAGCTCATCACATTGATAGAACATCCTGTGCAAATAATTTAAGAAAGTCCCCCAGAAAGCTGGGTGGACATCTTTAGCGGACTTAGAGAAGGCAGAGGTGAGGGGCATAAAAAATCCTTAACTCTGCTTCTTCCCAGCTGTGCAATCTTGGACAAGTCGCTTAATTTCTATGTGCTTCCATTCCTCTTTTGTAAAATGAATTTGAACTAGGTAAGTGACTGACGCACCTTCTAGATGTAAGACTGTGAGATCATGAGTCCTCCTGTACTTCTTGTCCCTCTTCCTACATTGAATTGACTGTTGTCTCATCATTTTGATCACCAAAACATCTCTCCCATCTAATCCCCACTTTCTGCTTCCAATGCCACTGCCATGCTTAGCTGAGATTCTTACAAGTCCTTACCTGGGATATATGTTGTAATTCTTTGCTGTTCATTTGTTTTTCAGTTGTCTGACTCTTTGTGACCCCTTTTAGTTTTTGTTCGTTTTTTGGCAGACATATTGCAGTAGTTTTCTGTTGCTTTCTCCAGCTCATTTTACAGACAAGAGAACTGAGGCCAACAGGGTTAAATGACTTACCAGGGTCACAGAGATAGTGTCTATGGTGGGATTTGAAGTCAGGCCTTTATGACTCTGGGCCTAGGTCTCTATCTACTTAGCAGTTTTCTGCCGATCTCTCTTATTTATTTTACTATAACACACTTTTGATTCTGATATTCTATGATTCTGAGAATCCAGATTCCCACTTTAGGGCACTGAACCCTCCTTATTGGGGGAGGTGGGGTTTGAGGACTTTTCCCCAATGGAAGCAACGTGATACAAGAGATACATGTAAAGTGAAAAGACTACTGACTCTGGAGTCAGAAGTCTTGGATTCAAATCATGCCTCTGACATTTGCCATCTGTAAATAGTCAACAAGTCACTCAACTTCCCCGAGTCTCAGTTTCCTCATTTGTAAAATGTTGGAGTTGGACTAGATGGCCTCTACTGTCCCAGCCAGGTTGAGTCTTTGTTGATCTGATGTATCCATCCTGCTCCTCAAGGTGGCAATGTGACCCTGAAAGCCCCTTTCTCCTGTTCTGTTCTTTACAATGGTAGTGCCAAGGTGAGATCCAAGTTTCAATTCTCCATGGTTTTCTCAGCAGCACCCACTTCTAGGCAGACCTCTCTAGGTACAAGAGGTAGAATTCTACTAATGCTTGCAAACATTCCTTTTGATTGGAAGAATCAGGCTATTCCCCTTGGCCTGGCTACTCTAAATACCATGAAGTTGAAAGGGAAATCTGATAGATTGATAGCATCCAAAGACTTACAGCTTGATCGAAGCAGACCTTTGAGATCAATTAGCCTGAGCAACTAATTTTTCAGATGAAGAAACTCAGGCTTAGAGGATCTGTGTATCTTTCTTAAAGTTGCATCAGTATAAATAGCAGAACTAAGTAGGAACTAAGGTCCTCAGATTTTAGATCATTATACTTTTGCTGGCTCTGTTTCCATATGGCAATGTCGTGGAAGCCATGGGGCTGCTCACTGGGTTGGTTTCAGGCTGACTCAGGATTTTCTTTGCCATGCCCCAGCTCTTCATCCTGAAGCTTCATCCTGAAGCATCACACTACTGGAAATATCCCATGACCCTGATTTCTTTTCCTCTGATCAGATAGCTCCTCCGGGGACCTCCATTGAAGGAGGGTATCCAGGCCAATCTTGTTTCATTCTTCTCTATACCACACTCCTGACTTGGCCTACCATGCTCTGAATCTATTTAACTTCCCCTCATCCCTTCCCCTTTACCAGCATCCATTTCTGTGTTTTCTTCACCCAGTAGAATGTAAGTTCCTTGAGGGCAGGGACCATCTTTCTACTTTCATTTGTATTCCTAATCCTTTACACAGTGAAAAGAAAGAGACTGATATTTCCCATAGAAAGACATTAATAAATACTTGGTTGTGGGTGGTGGTGTTAAGTGAGCTAGCATGTACCTTTAATAAAAGGTTATTGGATTTGAGATAAGACTTCTGTTCCCTGGCCCCCAAAATGTCCCCACCCTAGCTATGTCCAAGGACTGGATGTGCTGGCAGAGCAGATTGGATTTCATCTTAATCTTGATTAATTGATGATGGAGACTGAGCTCAGCTAGTGTGAAGTCAGAAGCTGTGAAAGTGTCAGACAGACAGACAGACCCTGAAATGGAAGCATTTTCACTCCCTAACGAGATCTAATTGAGGTCTAAATTGGAGCAGATAATCTGCTTAAATAAACTGCCAGGAAAGGAAACAGCTGCTAGAATATTACACTTCTGTAGATCCAACTCTAGTTACAGAAGAGAATATTATAAAATGAAGGCTTGAAACAACACTCTGTGTGTGGCAGTTAAGGGCAGCCAGGGGGGCAGGTAAAACAAGCCAGAGCTTTTCTATTTTCTGAGGTTTTAGTCTGGGGAGTTGCAAAGCAGGCTCATAATAATTCACATTTACCACTTTAAGGTTTGCATAATGCTTTCCTCACAATAACCCTGTGAGGTAGGTACTGTGGTTATTCTTACCCCTGTTTTCCAGAAAAAAAGGAACTGCTGTTCAGAGAGAAGCAAAGACCTACCATTTACACATAACCAGAGGCATCAAAGGGAAACTAGGTGTCACAGTGGACAGTGTTGGGCATGGAGTCAGGCAGGCTCATCTTGCTGAGTTCAAATCTAGCCTCAGATACTTAGCAACTGTGTGACCCTGGGCAAGTCACTTAAGCCTGTTTGCCTTAGTTTCCTCATTTGTAAAATGAGCTGGAGAAGAAAATATCTTTTCCAAGAAAACCTGTAATGGGAAGACTCACAAAGAGTCAGAGGAAGATATGACTGAAAAATGACTGGACAGCAAAGATACCATTTGAGGCAGGATTTGAACCAAGGTCTCTTGACCCTGACTCTAGAACCTTATCCAGCAGGCCAAGGAATCTGTAAAACAGTTCCTGTGCTTATGGATTACCCCTGTCCTTTCCTGGGCAAGGAGAATCAGAAAAACAACAGAATAGGGAAAGTCTGAGCAAGTTACACATGGGACTCATCTTCTTCATCTGTAAAGTGAAAAAAGTTCTATTAGATGATCTCTTACTAATCTGACTTCTAAATTCTCTATATACATGTACCCTCTAGCTCTGGCCTAGATGCTATGCTCTCACAGTCCTCCAGATTCTTCTGTTTTCTAAGGGCCCTTCTCAACTCTGCCCTTCTATGTCCTACGTTCCACGTTCCAAGATAATCTCCAAACCTGGGTATCCTTTATGTTCTGTGGTCCCTTCTAGATTTCATAGTCTATATTCTAAAGTCCTTTTATCCTATTACTTAATTCTTAAAGAGTGATTGGCTCCCATGAGTTCAATTTGGAAATAAGCTCCTTTTCCAAAACCCACCTTGGAGTTGAATCTGTGTTGCTTAAAATTGTTATTCTGACTGGGGAAATATTTAGGAGCACCCAGACCTAGGCAAGGCAGGCTATTTTAAGGAAGCAGTAACATTGCCTTAGGCTCACAAGCATTCCCGAGTTCATTTGGCAGTGGCCTAGTTGCACAACCAGGCCATAGACAATATTTGGCTCCAGTAACTTAAAACAACAGTCACCTGAGTTGTTTGACATGACAAGATGGGGTAGGTGCTTTCTAACATCACCACACCTGGGGTGTGGGCTGAGACCTGAGTCTGAAGTCTGAATGTCTTTATCCACTTTGGGGTGTGGTGGTGTCAAGTACTCTGTTACCTTTTGGGAGAACCTGGCTGTGAATCAAATTATTTTGCACATGTTTTGTATTTCTTTTCCAAGATCTTGACAACCAGGCAAACCTTTTAATAAAGACGCTAAGCCATAGCCCACCATTTTATAGATGGCATCAAGCTTCTATTAAATACCTACCGTGTGGCCGGGTATTTTGCTAAACTCTTTACAAGTTTTATGTTATTTGATTCTCACAACAACACTGAAAGATCAGTGCTATTATTATCCCCATTTTACAGTTGGGGAAACTGAGACAAACAGAATTTAAGTGACTTGCCTCAGGTCACATAGTAAATATTTGAGATCACATTTGAATTCAGGTCTTCCTGACTCCAGGTCTAGCACCAGACCACCATCTAGATAAACTCCATGAGGATAGGAAGTGTCTCATCTAAACTTTGCACCTCTCTCTAACACACCATATGAAGCAGGCATTTAACAAGACACTTAATGAATGTTTGTTGAATGAAGGAATGAAGAAATGAATGGTAAACTTGATCTAAGCTAGGTCTGATTTAGACTTTCAGATTAATTCAACTCTGCAGTTTAGTTTTGAGATTAGAATGAAATGTAATGCTCATAGACCTAACGAAAAAATAAATTTTAACAATAACATAGAGAAGGTAGCCGGAAAGATACAGTGTTGGTTGATTCAGCTGGGCACAGATCCACTTACTTAAGCATTCACCATGGGGACTGTTAAGAAAGAATATATTAGGCCCGAGGAAGTAGTGATTTCTCATGTGACAGGCTTAAGCCACCTTAACGGCCCAAGCTGTGGTGCCTTAGACCAGTGGTTAAATTACTCAGAATCTGATCAAAGAACTTCTGTTTATGTGAGTTATATCTGTATCTCTATCTTTCTATCTCCATCTGCCTATCTGCCTATCTGCCTATCTATCTATCTATCTATCTATCTATCTATCTATCTATCTATCTATCTATCTATCCATCCATCATCTATCTATCTACCATAGTAAAAATTAAAATGTCTTGTTATCATTTTTAGTATAGTTTTGACCTCATGGACCTTTTAATGGGGTCTCCACACTTTAGAGCTACTGCCCTAAACCAATCAAATCTTGTTTTTTGGAGGGGGAAGGCAGAGGTATTGGGGTTAAGTGACTTGCCCAAGGTCACATCGCTAGTAAATGTTAAGTATCTGAGGTCAAATTTGAACTCAGGTCCTCCTGACTCCAGGGCTGGTGCTCTATTCACTGCACCACCTAGCAGTCCCAACCAATCAAATCTTGATGACACTTTTGTCACCTTTTAGGGGAAAATGAACTCAATCTATATGGCAAAGGTATTAGGAGATGTTGTTTTTGTCACAGTAGGGCTAAATTTACTTCTTCCTCTCCCCACTGGAGCATACACAAGCATGCACTCTTCTTTTTTAATAATTATTTTACTAAATATACTTCCCCCAATGGCATGTAAAAACAATTTTAATATTCCTTTAAAAAATTTTAGTTCCGAATTTCTCTCCTTACCTCCCTCCCTCTCCCCTTTCTGCTTGAGAAGGCAATCAATTTGATACAGATTGATTATACATGTGTAGTCACACAAAACATATTTTCATATTAGTCATATTGTAAAATAAAATAGAAAAAAACCAAGAAAAATAAAGTAAAAAAAAAAGCATCCTTTGATCTATCTTCAGACTCCATCAATTCTTTTTTCTGGGGATGGATAGCATTTTTCATCATAAGTTCTACAGTTTTGTTGTGGATCGCTGTATTGCCGAGAATAGCTAAATCATTCCCAGCTGATCATTGTATAATGTGAGGGTCTGGGAAATACTTGAAGGTTGCAGGTGGTTAGGATGAGGCACGAGGAGAGTCCAGGCCCTGGAAAAGTCTGGGTAACTTGGAGTTCGGGGGGCGCTGGACTCTCCAGGTCTCTCAAAGGCTGTGGGGAGCAGCAGTGCTTGGAGTTCTAGTGCATGTAGAAACCAGGTTTTCTAGATGATGTCTCCTTACCCTAAGGCCACGGGAAGCCCCCGAAACCACAACTTCCCGCCCCCACATTTGGCTATATCCTGCTCCTTGCAGCCGGACCTTGTTTTTTTTTTTTTTTTTATCATGTGTAGTAGGTGCGTCTGGGGGATATGTAAAAGGTTTTGGGGCAGTCCGGGTTCTGTCGTCGGTCTTGAAATGTTGCTGTTAGGCTTCCCCAATGGAGAGGACTCAATAAAACTTCTGTTTGCACCTCTGAGCTTTTGAGACTCTTCTGTTCTAGAGAAGATGCTGGCGCCTTCTCAATTGAAGTGGTAAGTAACCGGTTGCCCCTGCCAGAGTCATCGTCAGGGAAAGTGGCCCTGACAGACCTGTCATCAGGGTGAGAGGACCCTGACAGTATAATATTGTTGCTACCCTGTACAATGCTTTCCTGGTTCTATTCATTTCATTTTTCGTCAGTTCATAAAAGTCTTTCCAGGTTTTTCTGAGAGCACCCTTCTCATCATTTCTTATAGCACAAATTCCATCACAATGGAATACCACAACTTGCTCAGCCATTCTCCAATGCATGAGTGTCCCCTCAATTTCCAATTCTTTGCCACCAGAAAGGTGCTACTATAAATATTTTTGTATATATATATATATATCCTTTTCCTTTTTGTTTTTAATCTCTTTTGGGATATAAACCTAGTAGTGGTATTTGCTGGGTCAAAGTGTATGCACAGTTTTATAGCCCTATGGGCATAGTTCCAAATTGCTCTGGATAATGGTTGAATCAGTTCACAACTCTACCAACAATGCATTAGTCTCTTTTTTTCACATCCCCTCCAATATTTGTCATTTTCATTTTTTGTCCTATTGGCCAATCCAATCAGAAGTACCTCAGAATTGTTTAATTTTGCATTGCTCTAGTCAATAGACACAGGCATTCTTTTAGAGTACCTTTATTCCTCTTAAATAGAATGAAGGGAATAAAGTAGACCAGAACATTCAATTTCTGCTTCTGGAAGCAAAGAAGACACAGGGAAATGTTTCAATGGTGGGTGGACATGGACCCCTGAGCACAGATCAGGGCTCATTCTACTGTCTTCCTTGGGTCCCATACAAACGGTCTGCAGAGGCCCATTTAGTTTTGTTTATTTGAAAATAAGCACATCTCTAATGTCTGTCAATGTAGAGGCAGCTCAAAAAGTATTAGGGAACCAGAAAAATTAGGTAAGAGGTCACAATTATTTTCATGTGCTCTCTGATTCCAGCTAATTCAACATTGTCTCCTGTACATTTCCCATCTAGAAAAGTGCCCTATGAGTAACTAATTTCTGTTTACCGATCCGTTCAGCAGGGGAGTTTGTTAGAGTTTAGCTGAAATAAAAGCCATTTATAAACGTCAGGTTTGATGGGCTCTGAACAATGCTAAGAATCCTCTGTAAATTTTGGCTGGTTGAATTAGCAGAGCTTTGGAGACATCTGCCCCAGGCTGTAGACTATGACTTTCCAGATTGATCATAGGCCTTTCAATTCCATTTAACAAATATTTATTGAGTGTCAACTGTGTGTAGAATATTCTATATTATACCATTCCAAGAAACAATTCATAACATATCCAGTGTAGGAGAGATTTGTATTTCTAAAGCCCTGAAAGTCATGAGGTGCAAGAAAACATGTTAACATCCCTAAATGGATCATTTCTGTTTGCTTTAGACTCTGGATGAAAAGTGAGGCCTCAGTCCAGAACTACTGGACATTATTAGAACAAAGATTATAAAAATATTTTAAAAATATTACTGTAGCAATCCTAATCTGCTCAATAAATTGTACAGTAATGCTAAAGAGAGAAGCTTAGCTATCTAAACTAATAACACAAAGTGGATGAAAAAGAATTTTATCTGTACCTATCTATCTATGTATCTCTGTGTGTGTGTGTGTGTATGTGTGTGTGTCTAGCCTGAATTATGATATATATATTTGGAAGGACTGAGTATTGGCTTGGCATAGCAATATAAATATCTTACATAGGTATTGGAAGATGGACAATGAACTGAATAGAGGAGGGTGAAATCAGGATAAATCACATTTGGAAAATTTCACACAAGCCTTATTTTTAATAATTCTAACCTGTTCCTTGAGCAAAAGTCCATGTTTTTAATATCTCTAGTCTCTTAGTGACTTTATATGACATTGAATCAGGTAATATCACAATTTCAGAAAAAGAGAATTGTAGCTTGCCTAAGGAGCAGAGGAAGATAATACAGGAGGTTCAAGGGTGGTAAGTAAACAATGACATAATACCAATCATTGTTTATGCAGAGGACGTATCATATAAAAAAAATCAAAGACATGCTGGACTGAAAAAAGGGAATGGAATAGTCATTAAGTGAGAGTGAAAGATGGTAGCTAGGTAGTCCTGGCTTTCCGTAGCTCTTTTGAGGGTGCTGCCATTCTTCAATCACCTAGGTTCACGATTTGGGAGACATTCTTGACTCTTAACTAACTCATTCCTCATATCTAATCAGTTGCCAAGTCTAGTCAATTCTTATCAACTAATCAATCAGTCTCATTTTTAAGCACTTATATTTACTATGAACTGTGCCCTTTTTCCTGCTCACACTATATCCATCCTAGATCAGGCCTTCACCATCATTCATCTGGATTCTTACAATGGTTTTCCCACTCTTGCCATCATTTCCCTTCCCCCCCACTTCAGCTCATTCCCTACCCAGTGGACAAATTAATATTCCAGAGTTGCAGGTCTGATCATGTCACTTCATTTCTAGATAAGCTTTAGTTACATTCCATTGCTTATCAGATAAAAATAAAACTCCTTTGTTTAGCATTTAAGTACCTTTGTGGATCTGACTCCTGTCTCTCCAGGCTGACTATGAGTTACTTTCTTTCACATGCTGCATTTCTGCCTATCTGGTTTGCTTACTGTTGCCCATAGATGAACTCCAATTCCTGCTTTGGTTCCCTATCCCCTAGTCTGTAATGTCTTCTTTTCTTTCCCCTTCGCTCGCCTCCCCTTCCCATTCTTTGAACTCTTGAGCTTTTCAAGGCTCAAGTCTTCAAGAAACCTTCCTTTAGTTCCCAAATTGTTGATGGATCTAGGAAGTTTTGATAAAAGATGAGATGGTAAAGTGGGAAAACATTGATAGCCAACTGGACCAACCTAATAATGTGGCTAGAGAAATACCATCTAAAACTGGCTTTGTGTATTGTTAGCCACAACCCATAAGCAGTGTGGGCTAGTGGAGGAGAACAATTTTCCTGTCCCCCCCCTTCCATTTCCTCTTCTGGAGAATAGGGGGAGAGGAGTGATACATTAGCTGTCATGAACATTGTGGACACTCAAGAAATATTTGTTGACTGAAGGAATGCCTTAGATATGTGATACATACAATACTTAGATGTTGTTTTACATGGACTCCCTTAGACAGTCAGGTTGTTGAGTCATACTGAGTCACGCACCTACAGAAGGCCTGAGGGGGTCAATAAGAAACAGCTGGGCCAGACAACACAGCTTCCACTGGAAAAATCAGAGGCCAATCAGGGAGGAGGTCGGCCTTAGAAAATATGAGAAAAACTAGAGTGGGGGAGGGGGCAGCTTAAGAGGGTTTGACTTCCCAGAAAAGAAAAACAAAATGGAATAGGTAAACTCAAGAGATCTGATTGAGCTTATGGTGGTTTCTGGAAAACAGCAATAGTTTATTAACATGGTAAACAATGAAACTTTGCTTATCAACTGATAATAAACTGAGAAGACTGAAGCAGTGAAAATGGAGGGAAAAAAACCTCTTTCTGGAAATAATGCTAATAACATGAATAACAACGATAACTTGAAGATTATATGAAACAGCGTGACATTAGACTGGTCTTACAGTCAAGATGACCTGGGTTCAAGTCCTACCTCTTACACATACCAACTATATGATCATGGACAAGTCACTTAACTGTTTAGTGTCTCAGGTAACTCTCCCAAACATTATATTGATAACAAATTGACGATCTGCCTCAAGGGAGAAAATTTCCACTCTGGGACTTCAATACACGGAAGAAATCACAGATCCAGTCCCCTCACCACCAAAAGGGATGGGCTTATATAATGAAAAGATAATTAAATTAAGAAATGATAGATTCTTCTCCCAATTTCCTGGCTAAGTTGGAGGGAGGAACATGATTCATTTAGTTCGGGATGAGTTGAGTTTGAGAAGACAGAAAATGGTCATAGTTGATTTTGACATGGGTCACTAATGTTCATAGACCTTGAAGCACTTGTGATATACTCATCTCATTTGAGCTTCACAGCAATCCTGGCAGATAGAGAAGGCATTATTGTTATTATTGTTATCCTCAAACCCTTAAGGAATAGCAGAGCAGAACCTAGGTCTTAGGAGCAGTCTTCTGACTCCAGGTCATTGGATCATAGATTTAATGTTGAAAGGATCCTTAGCAGTCATTGAAACAAGGTTCCTCATTACATGGGTCTAAGGAAGGTGAGGTTAGAGAACTGAAATGCCTTCTTGGCCCAGGGTTGCATAACAGGTGCCGTAGACAAGACACAAACCCAGCTTGTCCTGACTCCAAGTCTGGGGGTCTTCACTGTACTGAGCTGTCACTATCAGTAGCACCACAACCCACTGACTCTTTAGGGAGCTAGATACCTGTGTAGTGATTTCCTGAGGTCCCTTGGAGTTATGGACCCAGAGTTCATTTCAGAGTTAGAGCCAGCATCCTTATTGAGATAATACCTAAGGCTATGAGACAGCATCAGACAAGAGAGGTGAGAATCAGATCAGAAAATAAGAGTTCAAGCCCTAGGTTTAAATCTGGCCACTGATATTTACCTTGGATAAGTCATTTAATCTCTTTGGAGTCCAGTTTCCATATCTGTTAAGTGAGGGAGTGGAGTAGACTTAACCCTTTGGCTCTAGTTACTTTGTGGTGGGAAATAACCATAATTAGAAGTCAGAAGGATGAATAGAAGCCTATTAAAGAAAGGGAAGAAGAGTAACTGTGGGGGATGGGGGAAAGTTATTATTCTTGAGCAAATATATAGGCTTTGAGGGCTGAATGCCAGGCTCAGACCAATATGGCCATCAACTTGAATTTTCCCAAAGTACATGTTTTCAGTGTCTTTTTATTACTTACTATATGAAGGCATCTGCCTTCCTGGTTCATCATTTCTGGTAAGACTTTGGAGGAGCCAAAAAGCTTTCTTAGCTCTGAGGTCTGTTGGCTAAAAGGCCTTGTCCCTGGAGGGGGTTGCAATTGCCAAAGTCACTCCATCCCAAACCAGAGGAGAATTTCAGGGAATAAAGAAAACGATTTTACTGTGACTTAGCAATTAATTGGTTCATCTAGCAGGGCCTTGATATACCCATGTGTGATTTGCATCCTTGCTTTCTCACATTTTGTGATTCTGTTGGAACAGGGGGTCATTGTATTGGCTGAAGACCATCCCATTGGTCCATAAGAGTGTGCTAAGTGACACACTGTCCCTTTTCAGGGTGGTCTGTGGTGAAGCAGCTTCATTTCAAACACGGCTGAGATGACAGGGCATTGAAACAAAAACATATTGTCTGCTCTGACCAGGGAGAGCCAAGCAGCTCAACTTTGGCACCAAACCTTATGGACTCTGGGCCAGGCTCAAGGAACTCTGTAAGAAGATGGCATTCTTCTCTTTCCTTTGGGATTAGCTGAGCATGATTTGCCTTCTGTTCCTCTTCTAACCTCTCTAGAGCACAAAAACTGACAGTTGAGCTCAAGAACGCCCAGTTTGGAACTGGCAGAAGGAGCTACACATTTATTTAAAGCCAATGAACCTCTTCCTAGGGGTAGCTGCATGAAAATGCCCCCAAAGGCCTTAGGGCCTTCAGAGACTGGGAGGGTTAAGCTGATTAAAGCTTCCTGCCAAATCACAAAACCCAAAAAGATAGACTGTGGCCACTGATGGGGGTTTGAGATTAAACACTAAACTGAGCTGTCTCTGTGGTATTGTGGTTACTGTATTTTTGGAAACTGGGTATTTAAAAAAAATAACAACAGTATTTCTATTTTCTCATGGCTAGGGCCTGTGGACTTCATTAGTTTTGCAACATCTTTGCAGGAAAACAATTGCCCCCAATGCCATCTGGCAAGGTTCTGAAAGTTAAAGATCCTCCCGCCTCCCCCCTACAAACAAACGCAGACACACGCATATGCAGACACACCCATATACCCACACAGAATGATACAGCATCCACACTCATTTATACACACATACACTGTCTTCATATGCACATGACAATTATAGATAATATTTATTTTAATTTAAGGTTTGTGAAATGCACTTTATATATTGGCTCATTTCATCTTTACAGTGACCCTGTGAAGATGGATTGGAGTAGGAATAGAATTCAGGTGAGGAGGCTAATTAGGAGATTATTGCAATAACTCAGGCCTCATGTGATAAGGACCTGAGCTAAGGTAGTGGTTGTGGGAATGAGAGAAAGGATCACGTATGAATGATTTTGTGTGGATAGAAAGTACAAGATTTGGTGACTGAATAGATGTGTTGGACGAGAGAGAGTAAAGCATTGAGGACAGACTTGGGGCTCTGGAAGGATGGTGGTGTCCTTGACTGTGCTTAAGGAAGTTCATAAAAGAGTGGGTTTTGTGGGAAAGATAATAAGATGTTTTGGACATACTGAGTTTGAAATGCCTCTAGGATACCCAATTCAAAATGTCTAATATACAGTTGTAGATGTGGAACCGGAGCCCAAGGAACACCAGAGAAGGGTCATCCCAACCTTCTTTAGAAAGGCAAGATGGCACTGTGAAGCACCTACAACTGTTCACTTCTCAGCCACTCCCTCCAATGACAGGAGCTGGAAAACTTTGGATCTGTGTTTCTGGATTTCAGATACTCAACTCCTGTCCTTGTCACAGGAACATAAACTTTTACTGGTAGAAGAGAACCACTCAATCAAGAAGCTTTTACCAATTGCTTAATGCCAAGCATGGTGCTAAGGGCTAGGGACATAAAGAAAAGGGGGAAAAATAACAAAAATAATCCTTGCCACCAAGGAAATTACATTCTAATGAAGGAAATAATATTTTGATAAATAAGGAGATACATATAGAGGAGACGGAAGGTAACCTCCAAGGAGGCAATACTGGCAGCTCAAGATATTAGAAAAATGCTCCTGCAGAAGATGGCATTGGAGCTGATTTTTGAAGGAAGCCAAGGATTCTAAGAGGTGGAGGTGAGAAGGAGGAACATTCCAGGGATGAGGGACAGTCATTGCAAAGGCACAGATGAGGAACACAATGGTGTGTGTGAATAATGGCAGGTATGCCAGTGAGGCTTAACTTCAGAAATCTTCTGGTGCCTCTGGTCCTTATTAAAGACAAGGAAATTATGTCCTAGAAGGAAGAAGTCACTTACTCAAAATCATGCAGAAAGATATAGGATTAGAACTGGCACAGCCCCATCCAGGGCTTTTTCTGTTGCTTTGTGTTACTCCTAGGATGAGAACTCAGTAGTCTTCTTGTAAGAACATCTATGTAATAAAGACTGGTTATCACATCTAACTCCATAACGAAGAGCTTCCTCAATTATCCACTCCAATAAGACTCAGTCAGTCTCGCCATCCTTTTTCCAAGTATCCAACAACATGACTCAAAGTAAAGGATTCCATGTTTTTCTGAATGCATCCTTTTTGGCCAGACAGCAATTCTAGGTGGCTCTGATGAAGAAAACTGACTAAAACTTTGAAACTAAGGCCAGAGTCCACAAATCTTTACTAGATACCTACTATGAGCCATCCCTGTTTGACGTGGCTGAATAAAAGAGAGAAAGAAAACATAGCCCTTGGTCTCAAGGAGCTTGCAATAAAATCAGTGAAATCTCATGAGGCCTTCAAGACTTTGTTCCAAGATCTTTGGCACAAAAACAGTCTTCTAGGAGCCACCAATACTTTAGTGTAATATGTACAGGCCCAAATGTGCCTTTGTCTCCGTGCTCCATCGCGCCACCTTGTGGGCAGTGGGAATTCAAGTGCTGTTTGGAGTTGACTGCTATATAGTAAATTATGTGATTCTAAATAGAATTATTTTCTATTCATATTTATTTAGGGAAGGAGACTTTGGAGGTGAACTTCACACAACTCTTCTGTTCTGCCAAAGAGTAAATTGAGTTTCAGGGATGTTTAAAAACTTTGCCACTACTTTCCCTCTTCTCAAAGGCTATCTTATATGAAGCCTTTTTCCATCCTCTGCTGATAAAGCTTCCCCAACAAAAGTATCCTGTATTTATTTGATGAATATATATATATATATATATATATACATACATATATATATATATTTGTTTATGTAGACGTGTATGTGTGTGTATCCATCTGTCCGTGTTGTTTCAGCTGATAGAATATACTTTTCTTGAGGACAGGCAGTCTTTCATTTTTCTCTTTGTATCTCTAGTGCCTACCAAAAGTGCCTTGCACATGATAGACACAATAAATAAATGCTTGTTAATTGATTTGTTGATTGATTTTCTCCAAGCTCACAGGGGGTAGTTAGACCTTGTTTAGAAGCCTGGTTTGGCTATTGTGTGTCCATATGATCTTGAGGAAATCATTTAACATCTTTAGACTTAGGTTTTGTCACTGGTAAAATGTGGGAAAAGGATTGTATAGTATCTAAGGCTCCCTTTAATTTCAAATTCATGATCTTAAATGATGCTTAAAAGTGGAGTTTTTTATTTGTTTTCATCCCCTATCTTTTTTCCAATTTTTCTTTTACCCTATCATATATGAATAGCTTTCTAGGTGGACAAGAAGTATGTATTGGAGAATGAAAGTAATATTAAAAAGCCAAAGATACTAGTACAAATTAGTCTTTAAAAAAAATTTATTCTTTTATGATAAGTTAAACATTCCCTCTAAAATATGATTTATAATATTCCTTTGGTAAACTCTTTTTTATATACAAATTAATATTACAAAAGAAACTCTGGCCTGTAACTTCCTATCCAGTAAAATATTTTACCATTATGTAACCATTGATAATTCATTCTTTCCCAGCACTAAATTCCTTTCCACCTTACAGACTGATAAGATCATTTTGTTCTCAATGAGAGCCCTGCTATTCAAGATCTCTCTGTGTTAGATAATCTAGTTTTCTTTAACTTTTTCAACCTTGTAATGCTTCAGTGCATTTCTCAGAGAGGTGGTACAACCAGAGAAAAGTCAACAGAAAAAGAATAAAGAAATCTTAGTTCTAGATTAATTGTCACTACTCAGCTCCGTGACATTGGGTAGACAGTGTGACTGCTCTGGGCCTCAATTTCATTAGAAAAAGTTGGTATCATACCATTTTCCTTGCCCGCCTCATTTGGATGTTGTCAAAATAAACATGTAGATGAATATGTAATGAATATACAAGCTATTATTACCTTGCATTCTCCATGTCCCTATCAGAGATAAGCCTTGAACTATGACCAGTATGCCAGCCTTTACCTTCCACTTCTAGTCTCCACATCCTATTAGACTCTAGGTTCTAATAATGAGCATTCATTTAATTATGGCCTGGTCTCAAGTGAAAATTTTCAGTAACCTCAGAGTGTTCAACTTTTCCTTCTTTAGATTTTAGTAAGTGTTTTGGTTTTTCTCTTATTTTATCTGCTCTGGTCTTAGACATTTTTTTTTATTTTTTTTTAAATTTTAATTTATTTTCTTGGTTACATCATTCATTTCCACAAGGTTTTGAGTTACAAATTTCCCCCCTTTTTGTTCCTACCCCCAGCCCAGAACATTGATCCCACTGTAAGACCCCCTCCCACAATCTGTTCCC
>CM053595.1:61604816-61621533 GCA_028646575.1 Pseudocheirus occidentalis
TTCTGACTGGGTTGTCTTCCTCCCGTTCCATGCTTTGATCCTTTTTGTCCACAAAAAACATTCTAGAGTTTTATTGCTGTTCTCATTTTGTTTCCTTTTCCTCATGTTGGCCAGTCAATTAATTGGTTGGATTTTTTAGCTCTGTGAAATTCTGCTTCCAGGGGGGGAAGTTCTGTCCCAAATCGCTGGGGTTTTTCCAGCTGTCAGAGCTATTAGGGGGGTGTTTCAAGTCTCCCCAGCTTTGGCTTGCTGAAAGCATACCCCAGGACCAGCACCCAAGACCACGATATGGATCCAGGCTGCTCAGTGCAAGAGCACTTGGCCCTCATCAATTGATTCACCCCCCCCCCCTGCGGAGTTAGCAGTCCAGGGGCTCTGAAGCAGCCTGGTGGGGGCTGCTGGTTCCAGCAGATCCCTTCCCCCACTGCTTCCTTGTCCCGGGGGCAGATTGGTGGAACTGCTTTTCCTACCCCAAATTAAGTTTCAAAGCTTCACTTTCACTGACTGTCTCTGATTCTGGTTTGTTGGATTTTAAGATCCCCTCAGGCAGGTGCTTTAGATATTCTCTGAAATAGACTCACGCTGTGGTTTGGAAGGCTCAGCTCCTCTTGGCCACCCTGGGGCCTGGCCTGGCCACGGCTGCTTGACTGCGGTTTGGGGTTGGGCTGGTCTCTTCTCTGGCCTGCTGGATGAGCCCCTCCTGCTGCTGCCCCTCTCCAATCCCTGTTTTTCATGCTCGAGGCTGTAGATCTTCTCTCCTGAAGACTGGCTGCTGCATGGCTCGGATCGGCTTGGCTCAGCTCAGCTCCTTCCCACACCCTGGGTCTGGCCGCAGTCTCGGCTTCAGGATGGGCCAGCCTGTGCTCCCAGCCCGCTTCGATGATCCCCTGCTATCTTCAGCGAGAGATGTGTTTTCTGTATTTTTATGAGTCTGAGAGTCCTAGATTTTGTCTGGGGTCATATTTTATGGGTGTTTAGGGTGGTTGTGTGGGAGCTGCAAAGCCTTGCTGCTTCTACACTGCCATCTTGGCTCTACCCCTGGTTCCTCTCAGTTCTGAGGTCCTATGAACCTATGAAGTTTAAGACCAGGGATGCTTTACCCAAAGGCAATAGATGATCAGGAGCAGAGCCAGTATTCTGAAGAGGTAGGAGCTTTTCCAGAGACTCCCCACCCCTGCCCCATCCACACATCCCCTTTTCTCACTGTCAATATTATCTTCCTGGTGGAGAGACCACTTATTTTTAGGAGCTCAAGGGATCTTATGGAAAAAAAGAAAGAAACTGAATTTGAGATTTCTTTTATCATCTTCCCTCCCCCCACCACCATGTGCACCCTTCTAACCCCAACCTAAATCTGCCCTCTTTCTCCCATTAAACCCCACCTCTATCTCTTGGGCTGGGGGCTTTTTGACCAAGTGTGACATGCACAAGGATGCCAATAGAAGCAAGTAAATCTTGAAGATGTAAAACCTTCAGAAAAAACCCTGACAATGAGAGGACACTAGTCATTTTCAGAGCTGCCCCAGCAGAAAGGCAGGGAGATTAATGGCCTGCTAAATATGCTGAAGAAATACACTGGGAAGGACCTCCCTCTCAGAGGAAGCAACTGAAAGCCCTGAAGCCAGGCGGTCAGCCGCTAGTAGAGATGTGTCCGTGGAGAATTGTGTATATATTGAAAACCGTTCCTGGATGATTTGGGACACGCACACTTAGCCCTGGATCACTAATCCGTTCAAACGGGGGATTGTATTTTCATTTGTTGTGACGTTTCGGTCACACCATATTATTCCACATCATGCCTTGCCACACTAGGCTGCCTTCTGTTCAGTGACAGAGGGGCTGTCAGCATCAGACTAGGTCCCTCAGAGAGAAAGAAGTATGGAGTGGGTGGCTTCTCTGGCTTGGGATTTCTCCTAGCCCTCTGCACTTAGCTTACTTTCCTCCCTTTCACTTCTATGAGCCTTTATCTTTTTCCTCTGCTTACTCCCTATTGGATTGTGAGTTCCTTAGGAACCAAATTTGGTTTTTTGTGCTTCCAGCCCAGAGTATAGGGCCCATGATACCAAAGGTTATCAATGAATATTGGTCGAAAAATGAAAAGTTGTGTAATTATTGCTATTAAGAATTGACCAGAAGAATAAGCAGAAAAGGCAGCCCCACCTACCCCCATACATACCTTTCTTTGCAAAGGTGGAGAAATATGGATGCAGAGCATCATACTTACTGTCAGACTCAGATGATGTTCTAGGTAATTTTCCTGAACCAGTTTTTTTTTTCTTTCTTCATTGTTCTTGTTTCAGGGGGAGGCTCTCTAGGGAGGGATAGAGGAGGAATATATTTGAAACTGAAGGTGATACAAAAACAATGACAATAAGAACTAGCTCTTCCTCATAATGACTTTAGGTGACTAATAGAGGGAAAGATCCAGAGTCAAACATTTATTAAGTGCCAGCTATGTGCCAGGAACTGTGGAAAGTACTGAGGATATGAAGAAAGGTATAAGCCATTCCCTAACCTTGAGGAGATCAACAAATAATAAATATAAAAAAAAACACTGAAAAGATGGTGAGGAGATTGGGTAAAACTGGGTGAGGGTTGAAATGATCTGATGGAGATTTTCAGACTTGATGAGTTCCTGGAGATCATGAAATCCAGGAAAGTAGATGACTAGAAAATGATGAGGTACCCTCCTTAGATGAGGGTGGATCTGGGAGGAACTCTCCAATGTCCACCCTCCAATCAGAGAGAGGGAAGGCCCCAGGGGCCGGTCGAACCAATGAGGTTCAAGTTTTAGAGTTGATTTCATCTTGCAGAATGATGACTCTCTAGAAATCATGATATCCAGGAAAGTATTGTCATTATAGTTATTTTTGTTTTACAGATGAGGAAATTGAAAAATTAAGTGACTTGTCCAGAGTCACAGTTAAGTAAATGTTTGAAGTGGGACTCAAACCCAGGTCTTCCGGAACTCCAGTCCAGGACTCTATCATCCTATCATCATTCCACCTTAGAATTATATGTATGTGTGTGTATATATATAAAATTAAATATTGGTTGGACATCTAGATGTTGACTGAATTGAATCAGATCTCCTATGATCCCATGCTTGAATCCTCTGAGTTTTAGTTTTATTGTTGAGCAGCTGTTTCGATCATGTCTGACTCTTCATGACCTCATTTGGGATTTTCTTGGCCAAGATACTGGATCGATCTTCCTTTTTCTTCTCTGGCTCATTTCTCAAAAGAGGAAATTGAAGTAGACAGAGTTAAGTGACTTGCCCAGGGTCACCCAGCTAGTAATTTCTGAGGCAAGATTTGAACTCAGGAAGATGAATCTTCCTGACCTCAGGCCTGTCATACACTGTCCCACCTAGCTGTTCTTCCACGTAGCTGAGTTTTAATATTGACTCCATTATTTTTTGAGCCACTACAATTAATATTTCAAGGATTGATTATTTCTTCATATCCCCTCTATGACTTAAATTTTTGGAGTTTCCACAGCCAAAAATTTCAACCCTGTGAAGTTAACCTAGTGACAGGCCTTTCCGAGCCTAGCTGAATTGATTCTGAGACAAGAGAAACACAGTCCTCACTGGGTTTCATGTTCAAAGTCCTTCTTCTATTTTCATGAAAGGTCCTAGAGTTTGGGGTCAAGCAAGCACGGTCTTCAGGAATACAGGGCCAGTACCATGATGTGGTTAAGCCTCTAAAGAGGACTTCTGTGTTTTACAAAATAAACACTTAGTGGGGTGAAAATATTTAGGCCATGATCTAAACATAAACTTTCTGCCAGTAAGCGAGCAACTGTGTGCAAGAAGAACAAGAGATTTGGAGTAAGAAGACCTGAGATTATGTCTCAACTCTTCCAATTACCACCTGTGGGATCTTGGGCAAACCACTTCCCTGGTTAGTCCTGACCAGGCAAACATTCAATTTCCACCCCTAGAAAATGAAGGGGTTGGATGAAATGATCTCTCAGGTCTCTTTGAGCCTTAAAATAATAGGGTCTTAGGTTGTAGCTAATCTCAAGTGACCCCCTACTAGGCTAAGAGGAAGGGAGGGGTTCCCAGTTATAAAGGGATTCGAAACAGGGCCATCCCTTGGAATTTTGAAAATTGAGGCTAGAATTCCAAATCTATCCCTAGGCACTCTGGTCTATATAAGGTAGCTTAGTATATTAACTAATTGCTTTTGCTAACTAAGTACTGAACTCTGTTCTTTCTGTGGTACTAATGGACTATAAGTGTTGTTAGAGCCTTTTAAACTCAGCACTATCCAAATATGGTCCCCCTAAAATCATCATCCAGGGGACAAAGGCTTAGTTACCCTACCTAGGCCCCAAAAACCAACTTGGAAATTGCAATCAGGGATAGAGCAAGGGCTTTATCTCAGTCAGGTGTTCAGTTTTCTCTCTCTTCATAAAAATAAGTACCTATAAATAGCCCTTCAAAAAATTCAGTTTCCTATGCTTTGGAAAGTTAAAAAAGACAACATTTTTTCTTAATCCTGCTACCCCTATCTATGCCAAATAACTTCAACTTTGTGACTATCCTTGGGCCTTTTTGCTTCCCACCCAAACTCACACTTATATTTCTTGGAAGCTTGTGCTCTGATTGATGAGTTTACACCTGATTTAACCTGGTCCCTAGCAAGGGACACCTTTTTTTCTCCATTCCCAAACCATGACATTCCCCTGGTACCCTTCTGGCCTTCCCCCTTCCACTCCCCTCTCTCCTATGCTGTTTTCTTCACCCCTCCTTGAGTTTTAGGTTTTCACGTTTGGACCCTTTGATGGGTTGTCTTCCTCTACTAGAATGTAAATCCCTTGAGGGCAGGGATCTAGTTTGCTTTCTAACTCCTGTGCTTAAGTAGGGCTTAGAACTTAGTAACTGCTTAAACAATATTTTTTCTTTCATTCATTTATCCCGTCCTCCTCACTCTCAAACCTACCCTTACTCCAACTTTTGGCAATCCACAAAACTCATTCCTTTGCCTTCTGTCCTTAAATACAGAATCGTAGAATCTCAGAGGGGAAAGGAGCCTCATCAATCACCAATCCAACCATACCTGAACAAGAATCACATCCATAATATACATGACAAATGGTCACCCAATCTTTGCTTAAAGGCCTGACAAACCTGCTACCTCTCTTGGCTGTATTTTTTGAGAGCACTAATGGTCAGGAAACACTTCCTTATGTCAAGTCCAAATTTTCTTCTATGCAACTTCTACCTATTCTAGTTGCACTTAGGAGGTATGGTGGATTGTGAGCTGGGCCTAGAGTCAGGAAGACTGAATTCAAATCCTGCTTCAGATATTTACTAGCTGTATGAGGTCCTGGGCAAGCCACTTACCTTCTCTGGCTTCTCACCACCACCACCACCATCACCATCACCACCACTACTAACTACCATGACCACCACCACCATTGTCATTGTCATTATCATCAGTTTTGCCTTCTTTATCCAAGCACAATAAATTTAATCACTCTTCCACATAACAGCCTTTCATATACTGGAAGAGAGTTATCATGCCCTCATTAACCTCTCTCTTCTTCAAACTCAACATCCCCAGTTTCTTCCATTCTTATAAGAAGTGGATTGAAGGGTCTTCACCATCCTGGTTGCTCTCATTTGGATACTCTAGTTTGTCCATGTTCTACCAAATACCAGAACTAAACATTACTGTACATGTGATCTAACTTGGTGAGAGTACAATAGAATGAAGAACTCCACATTTCCAGAAACTTCGCCTCTCTTAATGCAGGCTGAGATAATATTATTAGCCTTTCTGGTTGCCATTTTCATGTTGTTGTTATATTGGTCTTTCTGTCAACTCAGCTAAGACCTTTTAATGATGAATTGCTATCTAATCATGGCTCTGCCATCTTGTGTTAGTGAACTTGATTTTTTTTAGCCCGTCTAATACTTTGCATTTATTCCAACTGAATTTTTAAACTCCTCCCCTCTTCCCTAATTTAGTCCAATATTCTAATCCAGAAAAATATTTTTGGAATCCTATCTGGCTTTCATTGAGTTAGCTATCCATCCCAGTTTTGCATCATTTACAAATCTGATATGCATGCTACCTATGCATTTATCCAAGAGATTGATCAAAGTGTTAAACAGTATGGAGTTAAGCATTGATTTCTGATGTATTCTATTAGAGGCCTTAACCCCAATTGCTTGTCTCCCCCCATTCCCAAAACAAAACAAAACAAAAAAACACACACAAATTGTATTACAATTTGTACTTAGAGTTTGCCAGTTCTCTTTCTGGAGGTGGATAACATTTTTCATTATGAGTCCTTCGGAATTGTCTTGGATAGTTGTATTGGTCAGAGTAGCTAAGTTATTCACAACTAATCATCATTACAATATTGTTGTTACTGTGTACAACGATGTCCTGGTTCTTCCCTTCATTTTCATCTGTTCTTTTCAGGTTTCTCTGAAAGCACCCTGCTTATCATTTCTTATAGCACAATAGTATTCCTTCAAAATCATTTATTACAACTTGTTCAGTCATTCCCTAAGTGATGGGTATCCTTTCAATTTCCCATTCTTTGCCACCATAAAAAGTGCTATTATAAATATGTTATATATATAAATTCTCTTCCTTTCTTTGTAAATTTCTTTGGGATACAGACCTAGTGGTATTGCTAAGTCAAAGGGTATATACAATTTTATAGCCCTTTGGGCTATGAAATGGTTGGATCAGTTCACAACTTCACTAACAATACATTAGTGTTCCTATTTTTCCACATCCCCTCCAGCATTTGTCATTTTCCTTTTCTGTCATGTTAAGCAATCTGATAGGTATAAAGAGGTCCATCAGAGTTTTAATTCACATTTCTCTAATTAACAGAGATTTAGAGAACTTTTTCATATGATTATTGATAGCTTTGATTTCTTCACCTGAAAACTGCTTGTTTATATCCTTTGACCATTTGCCTATTGAGGAATGCCATTTAAAAAAATGACTTAGTTCCTTATATACTTGAGAAATGAACCAATTATTAGAGAAAGTTGCTGTAAAAATTTTTGGCTGCATTGGCTTTGTTTGGGCAAAAACTTTTTAATTTAATGTAATCAAAATGATTGATTTTACTTCCTGTAATCCTCTTTATTTCTTGCTTGTTCAAAACTCTTTCATTACCCATAGATCTGACAGGTAAAATTTTCCACGCTTTCCCAATTTGCTTATGCTATCACCCTTTATGTATAAATCATGTACTACCTCCATAATCTTTCAAAGATCACTGGCAGCACTGTCCAGAAATTGCTCTTCATTCTCTCTTGAAGAACTGATTTGTTCTCATAGATTCAATGGTTTCCTGTATTTAATTGACTTCTGGATCAATGTGGAGATCAATGGTATCTCATCTGTGTCTGAGCCCCAGATCCTTGACAGCTCTTTGGCCATTGTGTCTATTCTACCCCTGCCCCCTCAAATTTCTGGATGCGTAGTGTTGTTACTCAACATAAACTTAGCATTGTTGCTGGTGTCATTTCTGATCTCATAGCTTACTTCAGGAAACTAGACTTTTGGCTTGTAACCTCATTCTAATAGTTAAATAACAGTTCTCATTTATGTTAGTACGTTAAGGTTTGCAAAGCATTTTTTAGATATTTCATCTTATCTTCACAATAACCCTGGGAGGTAGGTATTATTATTATCTTCACTTTACAGATGAGGAAATTAAGTTTAAATGACTTGCCCAGGATCTTTCAAAACTCTACCTCA
The DNA here is from genome assembly GCA_028646575.1 of Pseudocheirus occidentalis. Lineage (NCBI taxonomy): Eukaryota > Metazoa > Chordata > Mammalia > Diprotodontia > Pseudocheiridae > Pseudocheirus > Pseudocheirus occidentalis. The sequence goes on from CM053595.1 coordinate 61,612,559, forward strand.
CTTAAAACCAATTCATGCTCAAGTCAAGACATCACCCCTTGAAGTCACTGGTCCTCTTTGAGATCAAAGGACAAACAGCTGATAAGTGTTTGAGACCAGATTTGAACTCGGGTCTTTCTAACTCTGAGTCCAACAGTATATTCACTGTACTCCCTAGCTGCCTAATTATACTACCTTACTTTCTTTTGCCCTTCCCTCCATATGGAAACCTGTGCCTTGATTTCTTTTTCAGAATTCCAGTTTTTAAGGACTAAGATACCACCTCAATATGAGTTCATTTTTTAAATAATATTTTAGGGTTTGCAAAGCATTTCCATCATAATAATTCTGTGAGGTTAAGTAAAACAAGGATTATAATGCCAGTTTTACAGATAAAGAAATGGAGGCTCAAAAAGATGAATTGGCTTCCCCATGATCACACAGCAAGTGAGTGTCATGGTCAAGATTCCAATTCAGGTCTCCTGACAGCAAGTTCCACATTCTGTTTTCTGTGTCTGAGTTAGTAATTATTCCAATCCATCTTCCTGGGGACTAGAGTCCTTCCTCCACACCTAAAGGCAGAATTGGGCTTTTTTGTCCTGTGGGCAGATTGTGGTAAAAGAGGCGGCATGATGCAGAGAAGCCCACTCTAGGTACAGTCACCCTGGAGCAGGGCAGTAAAGGGGAGGAAGAGGCCTGAGTTCCAAAGAAGCTATGCAGTCCCTTTGGCAGCATTGCCTCCAGTCCAAAGGAAAATGCAGAGGCAATGGGGAAGGTAACCGTTTGGTTACCAAATTATCTATTTCAGTCCAGTTTCTGGTGCATTTCATTGGAAAAACTGTTCTGATGGACCTATTATTATTGTTCATTTGTTTCAGTCATGTCTGACTTGGTGTAATCCCATTTGGTATTTCTTGGCAAAGATCCTTGAGTGGTTTGCCATTTCCTTCCCCAGCTCATTTTACAGATGAAGAAACTGAGGCAAACAGGGTGAAGTGACTTGCCCAGGATCATATAGCTAGTAAGTATCTGAGATCAGATTTGAACTCAGGTCTTCCTGACTGTAGGTTTACTCCTCCATCCACGGCTCTGTCTTAGCTTTAACTACGCCACCTGATCTTTCTTTGACATCCCAGATATTATCTCATTATCAAATAGGGATGATAAAGATACTTCTATTCCTTATTGTTGTAAAAAGCACAATTTGTAAATATTGGAACGCTAGGGATATTTAAACCTCTACTATTTTATCTCCATTATAGCCACACAGCACATGTTTCTCAAGCGAGTGCTTCAGACTCCTAGTATACTCTAAAAATATACATATACATTTTTGAATTTGAAGGTAGGGTGTTCTTGTCTCTCTGATGTGTCAACTCTAAAATTTGCAGTTTTGGCTTTCCCTCAATCCCAAAAAAGCTGGCATATTTTGTCTCAATTCAGTAATACTATGTTTGTGACTATAGCTTCTACATTTGAGGATAATCCATGTGTCAATGCAAGACTTAATCCCTTATCCTCCAACAGAGTGGGTTCAGTTTGGGGGTTTTCCCTCTAGTATTAGCCTTTCTGACTTATTGTCCCTATCAAGAAGTCTTCCTTGAGAACACAAAGAATATGTGGCTCCTAAGCCTCATGATCCCCTCCTCATCCCTGGGAGCATCAGCCTTCCTAAGCACTAAAATAGAAAAGGTTGATAAAAGAAAAAGAACTGACTCATGTTTGTGAGTCAAAGGCTTCAGTCAAATAATGATTATATCCACCTTTCCACCAATGAGCTTAGTTTTTCCAGAGTGTGAAAAATGCACAGTGTCAGTAAGTGAAGTCCTGTGTTACTAGGATTAGGAGAGGGTGGGTAGGTGGCATTGTGGATAGAACACCGAGCCTGGAATCAGGAAGACTCATCTTCGTGAGCTCAAATCCAGCCTCCCACACTTACCAGCTGGATAAGTCACTTAACACTGTTTGCCTCAGTTTCCTCATCTGTAAAATGAACTGGAGAAGGAAATGGTAAACCACTCCAGAATCTCTGCCAAGAAAATTCCAAGTGGGATCACGGAGAGTCATATGTGACTGAAAAAAAATGACTTTAAAAACAAAAGGATTAGAAGAAGAAATAAAGACTTTGGTGAAAGGAAATACTTGTGTCTAGTTATTTGCCTGCTTCCCTCTGGAAACTATTCATCTGCATAGATGAAGTGGCTGTCTCTGAACGTGGAAACAGAAGTCTGTGTCTAAGACTGGTACCTTCAGATTGTATGGCTCAGGAACTTCTCAGGAGTTCCTTAATAGCCCCTGCTTCTACTGTCACTGACTTCATATTTCTCTCTTCCCCCCAAAGTCTTCCAGCTAGAAGATCCTCACCTTCCTCTTATCTGAGCTGATCCTGGAGACCCTTCTTAGTGATTTTTATGTCCTTAGTCCCTCTTCCAGTCAATACAATCAGGAAAGAGAGAAAAGGTTCAAACTTCTCTTGTAACTGTTTGGGTACGTTCGGTATGTATTAATCCTCTTAACAGGATGCTTACCATACTTGGGTAGTGCTTTAAAAAGAAGCTAATGGATTAAATGGCATGGTCTGAAACCCATACATACACTTTTTACATATTAGGAAATCTCATCTGCGAAACTATAAGTGTTCCAGACTGGTAATGTAGACCTAGCATCCACAGATGATGGGGGATTGTGTCATTTTATCACTGTCTCTTTGATACAGTGGAATTTTGCTTTCCTTCTAAAAAAACATTATAGCAGTTGTGACTATAAACAATCAAGTCAAGGGAATGTTGTCTTCCAAAGAAGCCCTCTTGGGAAAGCTCACACAAACTAGCAGTTTCTAAACTCCTTTTTACATGTGACCTTCAGTACCACAAGAAAACTAAACCCATTCCTTTAGAGTCTTACCCCATGGGGATATATTTCAATCATTCACAGATATTTATGTTTAGATCTTATGATGGAATGTAAAATGCAAACGATAATGCTTTAAACTTAAATTGTTTCTGAGAATTTTATGCTATTCCTTAAGAGCACTGGAAAAGTTGACTGGTAGATTGGATTTCACCAATTAATCAATCAATGACGTATTTACAAAGTATTTAATAATAATAATCACTAACATTTGTACAGCACATAGTGCTAGGCTCTTTACAATTATTATTTCATTTGAGCTTTACAACAAGCCTAGGAAATATGGGCTATTATTACCCCAATTTTACAGATGAGTAAATAGAGATTAAGTGAATTGTCCAGGGTCACACAACCATTAATTATCCAAGACTGGATTAGAACTCAAGTCTTCCTGACTCCAGGCATGGCTTTTTATCCACTGTGCTACCTAGTGTGAGTTCTATTATGGGGGAGCTAGAGCTGGTGGCCTGGAGAGACCATATGGGAAGGGGAAAGAAAGGCAGGCAAATCTTTAAGCCCCGCCCCCCCCATTGCAGATCTCAGAATAAATACCATGATGACCTGGCTCCTTTGACATCCAATGCCTCCAGTCACTACTCCAGGGAAAAGCACAGTGGAAGTCGGCTGGGCACTGTCTAGGTAATAGTTCCCAGGGGCACTTAATGGAAGAGGCCATGCCACCATTCTGACATTTTTTTTTTTTTTTGCTTTTTGACTTTTTGGAGAGAGGAAAGCAGGGCAATTGAGGTTAAGGGACTTGCCCAAGGTCACATAGCTAGTGCTAATTATCTGAGGTGGATTTGAACTCAGGTCCTGCTAACTCCAGGGCTGGTGCTCTGTTCATTGCACCACCCAGCTATCTCTACCATTCTGGCATTCTGATCAGAGAATAATCTCTTCTATGATCCTTGCAAGGCAGTGTCTAACATTGTTGATGAACCAAATGGGATTCCTCATATCTCAGCCTTGGTGGCTTTCTATGGGATGGAGTTCAGTTGACCACTTCCAACTTCAGGATTTTTTTTAAAAAAGACGTAATACCATATTCATTATATATCTTTTGACACAGTAGAAACTGTGAGTGTAGGACTGTTGGTCTGTACCCATGAGCTCCGTTGTCCCTCACACTTTCTCTGGCCAAGAGTCATGGTTACAGTAAAAGCCCAGCTGTAGCCCAAGGCCAAGAATGTCACCACAACTGATGTATTTCTTAATCATTTAAAATGTGTGGAAATGTGCTACCACTTTTCATTAAATTCATATCTTTTTTAAAAAAATTGTCACTGATGAAGTTTTTTGAGTGCTATTCCCCTAACTCCATTTCACCCATAAACCCTGTGGTTTTTATGGCTTAATTTCATGTAGCTTGGTGATTTTTTAGGAAACTATATGTCAGATCATTGCAGAACTCACACTAGTTGGCACAGTAGATAGAAAGCCATATGTCTCCATAAATATTTTGAAATTAACAATGCCAGGTTTTTTAAGACTTAAAAAAATGGAGGAAACTGTGACTAGACATCATTTTGGCTTGGTCATTGGTTAAAATGGATTTTGCTTATTCAAAAGCTGCTATAGCATTAGTAAGCTTTATGTTTCAAGAGCAGTAGGCTCAGATTTGCATCAGGTCCCAATTAGCCAGTCATTGGACTTAAAACCAAAAAAACTGGGTTCAAATCCTGCCTTAGACACTACTTAGTGACCATGGGCATATGACTTTATCTCTCTTTGCTGATAATGGAGTACTATTGCTCTATAAGGAATGAGGAAATAAATTATTTCAAAAAGGCATGAAAAGATTTATATGCATCCTTGTAGAGCAAAATAAATGAAAACAGAATAATTGATACTGTAACATCAATAAAATAAGTAATTCTTAGGATTTTAATAAACTCATTAAAAATGAAATAAATAGAACCAGGAGAACAATTTATACAATAACAATAATACTATATAGACAAACTTCGAACCTTGGAAGAACTGTTATCAAGGAAATGATCATCGGTGATTCTAAAGCACTGATGATGAAACATGTTGTCTATGTCCTGACAAAGAGTTGATAGATCTAGGGTGCAGAATGTGTGTATATATATATATATATATATATATATATATATATATATATATATATATATATGTATGTATGTATGTATGTATGTGTATATACAAATACATGTATAATTATATTAAGTCACTGAGGGAATTTGTTTTGTACAAAACATTGTTTTTCTTTTCTTTTTTCCTCAATGGGATGGAGGGTGAGAGAGAAAATACATTTGTTAATTTTTTAATAGAGAGATATATGTGTATGGGGGGTGGCTATAGATATGAAATGTCACATGCACTGTTTGATGAAGTTATTGTATTATTAATTTCATTTAGCTGTTTTACTTTGTCATAAGAGACCTCTCAGGAAGGAGGAGTAATTTGTAAACGTTGGTCACATAATATCAAAAGACATCAATAAACCTTTTTTTTTTTAATGATATCATTTGTCAGAGGGAAGTTGGGTCAGATTCCCTAGATCTCTGTCTGTCGGTCCTCAGTGACTAATAATGACAGGTGGGGCCTGAAGGAATATCTATTCAGAACCTGGTTTCTGTGCTGGCCTTTTTCTCCTATATGATTTATGGTCCTGTGCCAACCATTTAAATCTTCGAGGGCTTTGCAAACTGATACAAAGATATTTCTAAACACCTTTTGAACCCCCAAAGTTTTCCTCTTTGTTATTTCTATAGGATCATAGATACAGATATAGAAGGGATTTATAGATGATCAAGCTCAAATTCATCATTTCATAGATGAGAAAACTCAGGTTGAGCAACTCATACAGTGTCACTCAAGGAGAAAGCAGTATTCAAACTCAGATCCTGTGGCTCAAAACTTACTTTTATTGTCTAGACATTTAAGTTGTGTTTGATTCTTTGTGACTCCATTTGGGGTTTTCTTGGCAAAGATACTAGAGTGGTTTTCCTTTTCCTTCTCTAGCTCATTTTACAGATGTGAAAACTGAGGCAAACAGAATTAAATGACTTGCCCAGGGTCACACAGCTAGTAAGTGTGTAAGGATGAATTTGAACTGAGGTCTCCCTGACTCCAAGTGAGGTGCTCTGTCCACTGCCCAAGCTTAGCACTTAGTACTAAAAGTTCAATATTCATCCATCTATACCATACTGCTTCCAATATGGTGCCACAAATATATGATGTACCTGGGCTTGGATTCGAGTCATAGATCTTTTTTATTTTTTGACACTCTCTCCAAGAGGATGAAGACTTCTTAGAGATTGTGAATTGAGTTTTAGTCTGTTCCTTTGTTCTCCAATCATTTATTTGTTCATTAATTTAATATTTCATAGGATTCAAAGTTGTAAGGGACCTTTGAGGTCATAAAATTCAATTTCATCTTTTTATAAATGAAGAAACTGAGTCCCAGAGAAGTTGTTTCTTGCTCAGGTTCATATGGGGTAAATAGCTAAGGCAGAATTAGAACCCAGTTCTTTCTAACTCTAGGTCCAGCACTCTGTCATACTGTGAGTGCCCATTACATACAACATTTTGTACTACAGAACCATGGATTTTCAGGGGATCTCATAGGTTATCCGGTCCAATCTAACCATTGCTCCTGCTATATTTCCTGCCAGTGTCCATCCAGATTTTGTCTAATATTCTCTCTTCATCTGATGCTCTTTTTCTAGATATTGGTCTGTATCTTTTCCTAAAATTCTGTACCCAAAAGTATATTACTCCACTTTGAGCCTAAATGGAGCAGAGCATACAGACACCTGGGGAGCATAGTTGATAAGAGTTCTTAGCTTAGAATTGGGAAGACCTGAATTTAAATTTGGCCTCAGATACTAGCTGTATGATCTTGGGCAAATCACTTGACATCTATTATCCTCAGTTTCCCTAACTATAGAATGGGAATAATTCTATCTACTTTCCAGGATTGAATGAGATAATACTTGTAAAGTGATTAGCAAAATGATTGGCACATAGTAAATGCTAGTGATGATGATGATGATGATGCTGACGACTATTACATTCATTGTGATGGATGTTCTAACCTCTGTAATTGCAGCCCAATATATCTGCCATGTCACATGGCTGCCTCCTTCTTCATTATACGAAAACTCTAATAGCTTTTTTTCAAAAGAAATCTTGTGTAACCATGTCTCTTGCTGTCTTTAACTCATGGTTATTTTCTAAACCTATATGTATAACCATATATTATCCCCATTACATTTAATCTAATTTAATTTGGCTCATTATTTTAACCTGTTAAGGTCTTTTGGGATCTGGACTTTGTCATCAACCATGCCAGCTATCTTTCTACCTTTGTGTCAACTGCAGATTTGCTATATATGCCATCTATATTTTTCATTCAAGTCATTAATATCAATGTTCAACAGCATAAGGGCAAGGACAGATGGGGCACTCACCTGAAAAATCCTCTCTCCAGGCTGACATTGACTAATTAAGGATTACTTCTTGGAGTTAGTCATTAAAATGGTGCCAAATCCACCCTGTAGTAAAATGACCTAGCCCAGATCTCTCCATCTTGTTTACAAGCTTAGCAAGAGGAACTAGGCACTAGGAGAGATTTAAATCAGGCCGAGTCACAGTCTCTAACCTCAAGAAGATTATCCTGCAGTGGGGGGAGAAAAGATGCATAAATAAATAATAAGGTAGTATGTCATATGCGTCACATGATTTATGCAGGTAAGATAATAAGTGAGGGGGGAGAAAAATTCATTCCTCACAGTGGTGATCAGGGAAAGTTTGGTAGGGTGGTGGTGGCATTTGAGATGGGCCTTGAAGCATAGGTAGCATTTTTATATACAGAAATATAGGTGAGTCAGGACAGGCCAGATAAAGAGGAGAGTATGAACAAAGATATGAAGGCTAAACATAAGATTTGAGTCAGAGATGGCAAAATAGGTGATATGTATCATTGGAGTAGAGGTAGTAGATTGATGAGCAGTGGGAGAAGAGTCTGGAAGGGAAGGCTGAAGAGCTAAGGAGGTTAAGTGTTATTGGTCACTAGTTGTGAGATGATGATGGAGATGATGTTGGAGATGATGATGGAGATGATGATGGAGATGATGGACAGATCTGTTTATTAGGGAGATTAATACAATAGAGAAATATTCGAGTAGGAGGAAACTAGAGAAAGAGTGCTTTAAGGTCTAGGTACAAGGTGTTCCAATCCCTGGGCAAGAGAAAATAATTGAGTAGGGGATAACTATGTCCACAACAGCTAGAGAAGGAAAGGAACTTGCTAAGTGAACAAGAATAATTAACTGGAAGCAGCCGCCTCACTCATACAAGGGCAAGATCTGCATCAAGGTTCAAATAAATGAGCATTGGTATGGCTAGGGATGGAGGCCTGGCTTTGAAGGAGGGCTCAGGACTCTGTAAAAACCCTTTCCCAGTTCTTCTTGGCCTTGCTGCCTTCCCTCTGAGATTGTCTCCAATTTACCACTGTATATACTTGTTGGTTTGAAGTTGTTTGCATCTTGTTTCCCCCATTAGAATGTAAGCTCTTTGAAGGCAGGATTTGTTTTTTTTAATCTTGTTTAGTTTTTCTTTTCTTTATATCTACAGCACTTAGCATGGTGCCTGACACATAGGTGCTTAATAAATGCTTGTTAACCTGTAGTGAGACAAATAGCTGGGATAGCTAACACACTAGATAACAGCATCAGGGTCCAAAAAAGATCTTGAGAGAATATTAGGTTATCTCTAATATGATGAAATTCAGAAGGGGGCTAAATGTGATACATTATACTTGGGTACGAAAAATCATATTAAAACATATTAATAAATTTAGGACTGTGAATTCATAAATAGACAGCTATTTGCCTCAAAAAAGATGAAGAGGTTTTAGTGCTGCAAGCTCAATACCAGTCAGCATTATGATATGGCAGACAAAAAGCTGGCAGGACTTCAGGCTGTATAATGAGAGACATAGATTCAAGAACTAAGGAGATAATACACCCCCTATACTTTGCTCTGATCAACGTATGAGAGAGAGAGAGAGAGAGAGAGAGAGAGAGAGAGAGAGAGAGAGAGAGAGAGAGAGAGAG
>CM053595.1:61621633-61634508 GCA_028646575.1 Pseudocheirus occidentalis
GGAGGGATCGATAAATACATAGATATAAATAAATATACATACACATACATGTGTATGTATGAATAATGTAATCTCCTAGATGTATCAGTGTGGAAAGAGAATTGGATTTGGTATCAGAGAACCTGGGTCCAAATCCTGGCTCTCTAATTTATGAGATTTGTAAACTTGGGTAAGACACTTAGCTCACACACCTTCTTCACACACCTTCAATTTCTTTTGTATATAAAGTGAAGAAATGAAACTAGTCTTATATCTCTTCCAACTAGAAATTTTATGCTTGTGCTTTTGAAAACAGTTGTGAGACAGCTGGCTCCTCTTAGTGCCACATGACATATCACTTTGAAGCAAAGATTCTAAAACAGTATTTTCCATTGTAGAATGGGTTGAAGTGATAAGAAATTGCTACTGTCCCACAGTTTCAATATATTACTTTGTACTGCACTGGCTATTGGAAAGCTTAGACTGTCTTATCTTGTGTCTACACAGGGAAGAACACTCCCATGGCCAATAGCTAGGGCTAGGTTGGCCAAGAATTCAATTTAATTCAACAAACATTTATCAAGGACTTACTATGTGTCGAGCACTTTTCAGCATGCTGGTGGTACAGGGGCTAATGAATTTATCTCTCTTTGCTGCGCCATCAAGGAGACTATATAGTACTGGAAGAAGGCACAAGACTATGTGACCTAAATCAGGTGTTAGATGGAGGTGGGAAGTATGGTGACATATACAAGTGGACTGTAACAGCCATGCAGTGGGATGACGACAACGATGATGATGACGATGATGATGATGATGATGACGACGGAGAAGAAGAAGAAAAAATTATGGTATGGTGTGATAGGGCATTGTGTTGTGTTTTATCATTTCACATCATGTTGTTGTATCATAGTATTGCATTGTATCATATCCTATCCTGTTATTTATTGTGTTGTATTATCTCTTCTTGTCTCATCTCATGTTGTATCATATTTTATATTATTGTGTTGTGCCATTTGTATTGTATTTCATTGACTTATATATCATATCCCATTATATATATAATATCCTATTATAATATAATAATAATATGAGATATTAGTTATATGTTAATAATAGGAACAGTATTATATGGTGATTTAAAGTTTGCAGAGTACTTCATAAATATCTCCTTTTATCTTCATAAAAAACCTAGGAGGTAGGTGTTATTGTTATTCCCAACTTACAGATGAAGAAACTGAGGCAGATGGGTTAAGTGACTTGCCCAGGGTCACATATCTGGTGAATGTCTCAGGTTGGATTTGAACTGAATTGCTTTTCCTGACTCCAAGTCTCATCCTTCATCCACTGTGTTACAGATTGCCTTCTGGCCAGATCTTATATTTCTCACAATGAGAGAATCATAGATTTTGAGATGGAAAGAACTTCCAAAATCATCTAGAAGAGTCTTTTATTTTACAGATGAGGAAAGTAAGGCCCAAAGACATTTGTAGTGAATCTACTTAAGGTCACTCTTATTACCCAAGTAAGAAGAACATTAACTAGGATTTGAACAGAGTTCCTCTAACTCCTCTGCTTGCCCACTGTTTTCTCCTGCTTTTTGGGGTGTACAAGGACCAGCGTTGGTTGGCATGTGCTGGGAGCTGGGTTCAGGTCTCTCCTCCTAGCTCTCCACATGGATAGGAAAGCCACCTAGGGTAAAGTTCCAGGTTGACCTGACAAAAGCTATAGGTCAAGGCTAAGGACATATAGTAGATTTGGAAGTATCAGGTGAATATAAAAGTTTAGGTGAACTACAAGTTAGATGAAGCAGCAGTGGTTGGCAGGGGAGGTCTACAATCTAGAAGATAAGATGCAGTGGCATTAGTAAGAAAGGGACTAAGTCACAGTTACAGCATCAGATAAATTTGGGTCCGGAAGGGACCTCCAAGGGTATCTAGTCCAGTCTATATCTTGGGTAGGAATTCCTTCTATAATATCCAGAAGAATTCACCTAGCCTATATGGGAAAAACTTGTGAGGATGAAGAGCTCACTAGCTACCCAGGTAGTCTGTTATAATGACAGATAATTATAGACCTGCATGGCCTTGAGAAAGTCACATAACCTTCTTAGTACACAATTTCCTTAGCAATAAATGTGTGTGTGTGTGTATAGTTGGCTTTTCATGTTCCTTTCAACTCTATTTATCATTCTATGATCTTAGGAAAGTTTCTTTTTATTTTTCCCCTTCTGCTGAACTGAAATGGACTTTTTTGTAGGTTCAACCAATATTGCTTCTAGTTTTAGCCTCTGGGATAGAATCAAGTCTGACCTCTTTGTCACATGACAGCCCTTCACACACTTGAAGGCAGCAGTCTCGTAGCCCCTCAGCTTTCTCTTCTCCAGGCTAAACATTCCCAGGTCTTCCAACCAGGTCAGTTTCAAGTCCTTTCACTGTCCTGGTTACTCACTAAATCAGCAGTTCTCAACCTGTGGGTAGTGACCCCTTAGGGGCTTGAACGACCCTTTCACGGGGGCCACAGGGTTAGTCTAAGACCATCGGAAAACACATATTTCTGATGGTCTTAGGAACCGAGACACTGCTCCTCTATCTATCTCCAGGTGGGTCCACCCACATGCAGATACGCCCGCACACACGCATTAAAGGGTTGAACATTAAGAAGGTTGAGAACCACTTCACTAGATGTTCTCCAGTTCATACTCCAAATGTGGAACACAGTGCTGTGCCTTCCCACATCATAGACAAGATGGCACTCTCAAGGCAACTGAAATGGATTACCCTTTTTCGGCTGTAACATCACACGGCTGACATGCAGTCTACTAAAAAACCTGAGCTCATTTTCACACGAACTGTTGTCTAGCCACACCTCCTCCGTCTTACACTTGTGCAGTGGATTTGTTTTTTAAACCCAAACATAGGAATTCACACTTATTCCTATTACATTTTGTCTTATAAGATTTGGCCCACTCTTCTTGTCTGTCTAGAACTTTTTGGATCCCAGCTCTGTCATCTGGTGAATTAACTATGCTGCCCAGATTTGTATCATCTGGAAATTTGATAAGTGAGCACATAAGACCACATACTCCTTAGTCAATGGATGGATTTGGGGTCTGGACATGTATGCTCAAAGCCAGAGGGAAAGAGACATCTGAACACCAAACAAGGATAAGAATTCCTTTGGAACAGAAGCACTATAAGAATTTCTCAGGAAGTCTAGCTCTTCCAATTAAGATCCCAGGTGTAGGCAGATGAGATGGAATGGGCAAAGGAGACTTCTGGAGGGAATGAAGGGGTTTCTCCTTTCCTTAATTTCTCCTGCACTTAATATCTATAGCATTCATTTCTCCATGAATCTTATATAGTATTGTGACATCTTGTTTATTATTATTCTGGACTTTACTGAAGTCCATTTTGAAGTTATTTTTAAGTCATTTAACTTTTAAAATCAGTCTTATATCCCCAAATAAACAGTAAATTCCTTGGATTTAGGGAAGTACTGTATCTATAGAATCTTTAATATGGTATGCATCTGTCTGTCTGTCTGTCTCTCTCTCTCTATCTCTGTCTCTCTTTCTCATCTGTCTTTCCTCTCTCTCTCTTTTTTCTTTCTTGGAAGAGTCTTCTAGACCTTTGATTTTCTTGGAGCCTCCCATGTTATAAACTCCATGAGATCACAATTTTCTGGTCTTGGTCAAGTCATATTGGATAACAGTTTCTTTTTCTATAAAATTGAAGGTGTGTGTGTGTGTGTGTGTGTTGTGCTAATCACTCTTTAAGGGTCTTACAGACCATAATACTCTATAGAACCACTGCTCTATAGGGTCCTCAAATCTTAGCACAAGTACTGCCTTCTGGGTAAATCCCTTTCTTTTCCTCTTACCTCCCCCCCCAAGCTGGTAGTGCATCTCCCTTGAAATAACTTTGTTTTATTTGTATATACTTTGCAATTATGTCCTCAGCCCAATATATAATTCATTCTTAATAAATGTTAATGGATTAATTGGTTCTTGTCATTTAACAGAGAGAGATAATTGAATAAAAGAAGATTTTGTGACTGACTCTTACAATGACTTAACAGTAGAGTTGGGGATGGGCTTGGGTTTCCTGGTTCATAGTCCACAGGTCACGTATAAATCATAACACTTTCTAGCTGTTCATTCTAATAGTTGGTAATTATTTTTCTAGACCAGCATGAGGAAAGATTGCCAATTGGTGGGCTGTCAGCCATGCTGATGCTATCAACAAAATGTGCTAGGAATGGTAGGTGGGCATGTGACAAGAAAGATGGCTTCAAAATCTTTCCCTGAGCCACTCTGAGCACTTGTAATCATATAGTAAGATCATTCTTTGCCATTTTTCAATTTTTAAAGTGATTATTATGTGCCATGGCCTAGGTTGTGTTACAAAGGAGCTGCCAATGTGCGTTAGTGGAAGAAGTTGCCCACACAAATGAAATCACAGTTTTGGGCTGGAGACAGAAGAGGGGGAAGGGAGAGAGAGGGAGGGAGAGAGAGAAAGAAGACAAGACACAGAAAGACAGACAGAGGGAAAAGACAGAGATGGAGATGGCAGAAATAGATAAAGCAGAGAGACAGAGACCAAGAGACAGAGATATACACAGAGAAGACTGAGAGAGTGAGAATGAGAGAGAGAGAGACTGATAGATGGACAGTGAGAAATGAAGATAGAGACAGAGACAGAGACAGAGACAGAGTCAGCAAGAATAAAGGAGTGTAATGGGCTCTCAAACCAGGACAATGAAGAGTTAAGGAGGATGTTTGGGACTTCACCACCACAATCTCTTGCCTTGGTAATTCAACCCACATGGCCTGCCTGGTGACTTGTGTACTTCTCTGGGGTCCTTGCCATACAGGCGTTGTAAGTACTACATGGGGAGGAAGGCTCCAGTTTCAGTTTTAACTTGGAATTTCCTGAACTGGGGACGTGGAGGGCCAGGATCTAAAGTCAGAACCTTTGCTGGAGCTGGAGTTCAGCTGCCAGAACCAGGCCCATTTCATTTTCTTGGACCGCCCACCATGAAAGGAACCAGGCCTCCTTCTGGAACAATTGGACCTTGGCCCTGGCTTTGAGAGCACTCTTACTGTTCCCTCCTCTGTGTAAATTCATGTGGCATATAAATAAACTGGCTGCGAGGGAACTCTTCATTCCTCAGACCTCCAGTCTGTCAGGGGGATTGAGTCCTCCTGCATTGAGAGGACAAATACTTGGAAGAGGCAAATCCTCTTTCTGCCCACTGGGCTTGAGGACCCACGATCTGGCCCCATACCTCACATTCACAGCTGCAGCTACAGCTGCTGCTTGTGCCCAAATCTTACAGGCCATCATGAGGTCCTTAAGCGGAAGGGGGTGGGAGGGCTGGAGAAGAGGTGGGGCTGAGTTTCTTGGCCTACAGATGTGCAGAGCAAGGGGAATTCCCAGCAAAGAGCCTACAAACATGTGGTCCCTTCAGAGGACTAACCTAAATGAGATGGGTTTGCCTACATTGATTTAGGACACCCATAACCTTTAGCCTTAGCCAAGAACAAGCGATAAGGAGAAGTAGAATCTTTGGCTTGACAAAGATAGTGATGCCCCTAAAAGGAAGATGATGCCTATGGTCCTTTTTAATTTAGTTATGGGCTTTCAGCAAAGCATACCCATGGGGAATGGGGTGAAGGGCTAGAATGGAAGACAGGGTATTTAGGGATAAGGTAAAAATACTATTTTTGTTTATATATACGATTATATATAATTATAGAGTTGGAAGGGACTTTGGAGTCATAGAATTAGAGTTGCATGGGACTTTAGGAAACATTCTAATCTCTCATTTTCCAGTAGGGGAAACTGAGGGACAGTGAAGTGAGGTGACTTTGCCAAGATCATACAAGTACTAAGTGACAGAACCAAGATTTGAAATGAAGTCCTCTTCCCCCCCCCCCAAGACCTCTTTCATTGCCTCCTGACAATCTCATTTTTCTGATTTGGAAACTGAGGTAGAAAAAGACAGAGATGGAGCTAGAAAGACAGAAACAGAGAGATGGAGAGAGAGAAAGAGATAGCAGGAGATGGAGGAAAACAGAGACAGAGAGACTAGAAGATAGATATGGAGAGAGCAAATGAGAGAGACAAAGAGAAAAGACAGAGAGTGGGATAGTGAGCGAGAGAGACAGAGACAGAGGAAGAGAGAGAGAGATGGAGGGAGAGGGAGGTACAGAAACAGAGAGACAGAGAGATAGAAAGAGAGACAGAGAGAGAGAGAGAGAGAGGGAGAGGGAGAGAGAGAGAGGAATAATGAGATACAGAAAGAGAGAGATAGACAGAGGTAGAGAGAGAGAGAGAGAGAGGTGGGGGGGGATCTGTTTCCCAACATCCTTCAGCAGCAGAGGTGGGTATATCCTAAAGTGTCTCACTTCTCGTCGGCTGGTCATTCAGTCAGGTGGTCCATTGGGCTGGAGATGCGTGAACCTTGAGTTGACCTTTTGAATGGCAGTGACAAGTCAGAGGACACTGATTTCACCAGAGGGTGAATAAACCTCTTGGGAAGGGGTTGTTTTACTAATTCATTCAGCAGAAAGGCTGCCTGCCCCAGAGGTCACACAGCTGTACATCCTTTCACTTGGCCTTCATGAGAAAGAGGCAAATGATCAAAAATCAGGCTATGACGGTTTTATTTAAAGCTTGTTCTAGTGTTTCCCCCAAGATCCATGCCCTGTCATTCTTGTATTCTATACCATTTGCATCTGCAGACCTAGAAGTACATTATAACTAATGTCATTGATGATGATTCTGAGTCCTTGAAATTTGACTTAATTGGATTTCATAGAGAAGCCATGGGATATATGGATAAATGCTGAACTTAGCATCAGGAAGAACTGGAATCCCAGCCTGCCTTGGACACTTTTTAGCTATGTGACCTTGAGCAAGTCATTTGTCTTCTGTGCCTCCGTTTTCCTCAGCTGTAAAATGGAACAATAATACATACAGCATCTACTTCCCACTGTTAGACTCACATGAGATAAAGCATGTAAAGATGATACTTACGTGTTTGTTGTTTTTGTCTGTTTTCCAAATAACTACCCACTTCTTTGCCTATTTATGACTTCTATTTTTAAATGGTATAAAATTTTTCAGTGCTTATTCTGGAAAAGTCACCCCAAACCCTTATTCCCCAACAATACTAATAAGGTAGATATGGTGTTAGAAGAGCATCTGCAGGGGAATTTTTAGATAGAGAACTTCAGACTTGAAAAATAGCTCTCTGATTAAGTTTGTGACCTTGGTCAAGTCACTTAATTTCTCTGTGTCTGAGTGCTTTCATCTCAAAAATAAAGAGGTGGGGTCAGCTAGGTGGCACAGTGGATAGAGCACTGCCTCTAGAGTCCCAAGTTCATATCCAGCCTTAGACACTAGTTGTGTGACCCTGGGCAAGTCACTAACTCTGACTGCCTCTCTGCCTCCCCCTCCCAAAAAAATAAAGAGATAGGATTAGATGCCTTTTGAGGTCCCTTCCACCTGTAGCTCTATGGTCTCCTGATCCAATGGCTAGATGACCTCTAAGGTCTGTTCCATTTCTAAATTCTTTCAACCTACACGTTGCTCCATCAAATGATCAGTATCATGTAGATGAAGCATTATCGTGTTTCATCCAGATATTTTGCTTTGGGTAGACACAGTGAAAGGTGTCTGTGTGAAAAGAATTTAATAAAACGTGGTACCATGGCTACCAAAGACCCTGAAAATAAAGTTCTTGCCACCAATGTCCTTGACACAATCAAATGGTTCAATCTTGGACACAGATACGATTATGAGTAGAAATGACATTAAAGAAGATACATTACCATCAAATTTGCTGCTGCACCCTGAGCATGATGGGCCTTTTCCAGCTGACTTACAGCTAAGATTCTGTATGTATGTTGTCGTTCCTTATTGACTAATTCATTGTTGGTGGAGCTGTGAACTTATCCAACCATTCTGGAGAGCAATTTGGAACTATGCCCAAAGGGCTATAAAAATGTGCATACCATTTGACCCAGCAACAACACATCTAGGGCTATATCCCAAAGAGATCATAAAAATGGGGAAAGCATCCAGATGTACAAAAACATTTATAGCAGCTCTTTTTGTGGTGGCCAAGAACTGGACATTGAGGAGATGTCCATCAATTGGGGAATAGATAAACAAGTTGAGGTATATGAATGTAATGGAATAATATTGTGCTATAAGAAATGATGAACAGGCAAACTTCAGAAAAACCTAGATTCATATGAACTGATGCTGAGTGAGGGGAGCAAAACCAGGAGAACATTGTACACAGTAGCAGCTGCAGTGTATGAGGACTGATTTTGATAGACGAAAGTTCTCAGCAACGCAAGGACCTAAAACAATTCCAAAAGACAAATGATGTAAAATGTCAACCAGATCTAGAGAAAGAACTATGGAGTCAGAATGCAGAATGAAATAGACTATTTTCTTTTTTTGTTTTGTTTTATTTTGTGTTAGTTTTTTGTCTTTCTCATGGTTTTTCCCATTTGCTGTAATTCTATGCAACATGACTAATGTGAAAATGTGTTTAATAGGAGTGTATGTGTAGAACTCATATCAGATTGCAAGCTGTTTTGGTGAGGGAAGGGGAGAAAATTTAAAACTTATGGAAGTGAATGTTGAAAATAAATAATATAATAAAAATAAAATTGCTAAAGAAAATGAAACAATGTGAGTTTCTTAGAGCAATAGGCTTACATTTCTAATTGTAACCCTAGTACTTTCTATACAGTAAACATTTAATAAATATTTTTCACTTATTCATTCATCTTTTCATTTATACTAAGATCTAGAATTTCCTAGTGTAATTGTTCCTTTAGAGACATTTTTTCTGGGACCTCTTCTTTGTGCTGCATGTCCTCTTTCTTGTATATGAGTTATTTGTTTAAACATCTTTACCCCATTTGGACATAAGCTCTTTGGAAGGAGAACCTGCACCATGTAGCTCTCTTCATTTTTGGTGCTGCACACCAGGGTCTTACACATGGAACACATTTAATACAAGTGCCTTGACTTGAATTGTTAATAGACTGGATTATATGACCCTAGGTTTTATTTTTTTTATATCTTCTTCATCATAAACTTAAATCATCAACAAGCAATCATTCCAATATTCAGAGAACAAAGGTACATTATATATAAAACTGTGAACTTTTGCTATATCATTTGCTTTTAAGTTTATATTAAATTTTAAAAATAGCAATAAAATTGACCAGTTTATTTCCCTTTCTGATCTTTTTGATATCTTATGTGTATTTTAAAAAGGTTTTCTGATGCTCTTTTTTCCTTCCTTTCTTTCTTGTATCTCTCTCACTACACATTAACTTATACCCTAATAGTAATTCTTTCTGGTGTGTCTCTTGACTGTGTATATATACATACATGTACAAATGTATATGATATGTATATGTACATACACATAGTATATACAATATACACTATGAAAGGGAACATTTCCACATATATGTATATGCATGTATATATACATATGTGTATACGTATATATGTAAACACCCCTTTTCTAATAGGGGTTAAGTTAATGGGTAATGAGAAAGGTGGAAAGACAGGAAGGCAAGAGAAAGGAAGGAAGGAAGAGAGGAAGAGGGGGGAGGGAAGGAGAGAGGGAGAGAGGAAGAAGAAAGAGAAAGAACAAGAAAGAGGAAAGAGAGAGAGCGAGAAAGCGAGAGAGAGCAAGAGAAAGAAAGAATATCAATAGATCATTTAAAAACATGCAGAAGAAACTCAAAAAGTCAGAAAAGGACACAAACTGGCCAATGTTGTTACATTTCACCAGCTACACCTAAGAACATTTGTCATTGTGCATCTCTAGACCATCACTTCGCTGAAACAAGCAGGAGTCAGACTTCATCAAGAGTCCTCTAAAATCAAGATCTGACCCTTGATTTCTCAGGAGATCAGCTCCCCCTCTCTTGATGCTGGGACGGGGCCAAGGATGAGTGGAGAAAGTGAGCATGGGACAGACAGAAAATGAAGTGGATCCTTAGGCTCTCGACGTTGCCTGGCAGCACGGTTCCCAAAGAGATGGCGCCCTGTCCCTGGTGTTTTATTTCCCGTCGTTTCTGTAGCTCCTTCCTCTCTCTGTAGGTTAATGAAGACTTAAGCACTCAGTCTCAGCAGCGTGGATGTAAAAGAGCTGCTTATTGCTTGTTCCATCTCACTGACTTTTATTGTGATACTTAAGGCAAAATGGTGAACTATTACACTTCATAGCCTGCAAATAAAAGTGGAATGTTCCGAAGCAGGGGCTATAACCTCTGATCCAGTTGAAATTGCTCTAAACGTCTGAGGCTCATAATCCTGAGACAACTTGACTCAGCTCACAGGGGCCAGGGACTAGGGCGCTTTGTCAGCCCCTGACTATGATTTCTCTGAGTGATAACAGCCTCATCTGGTCTACAGTCCTGCCTACATGCAGACATTAAGCGAGCATCCTTTGGTAACCATATTTTAGCAGTGGAAGACGCTGTTAAATCCAATATGGCTACAAAGATTGGGGGAAGGGCATATACAGAAGAACTCTTTGATTCCTGGGGTTGCTGGACCACATGCTTTCTGTGGTTCCATTCTAATAATGTACTACTACTAACAACAGTTCACACTTGTCTTCTACCTTAAGCCTTAGAGGAATCAGAGTAGGGCAGTGGAAAGGGCTCTAGATATGGCACTGGAGGACCTAGGTTCAAAGATTGGCTTTGCCATCTGCGTTCTGCCAGGTCGTTCAACTTGTCTCTGCCTCAATTTCCCCCTTTATAAAATGGGGGTGGGATAGAAGAGAGCATGAAACAGTAGAAAGTAGTTAGAAATTAGAAGGCCAGGTTCAAATCCTGCCTTAGGGTCTCAGTTCCCTCATCTTTAAAATGAGGAGGTTGGTTTCTGGCATATAGGTGACTTCTCGAGTCCCTTCCAGGTCTCAGCATATAATCATATTATGACTAGATAACCTCTATATTTGGAGGAAGAAAGGGCAAATGACTCCAATATCTTTGCCAGGAAAACTCCAAGCGGGGTCATAAAGAGTTGACCTTGACTAAGAACAATGGAACAATGGGAACAAACCTCTCTGGTATCAGACAGATAGAAACCCGTGATGCTCATAGCAGCCCTACATGGAGTAACAGTGTGGTAAGCAAAGGGGAGGCTGAAAAGAATTGATTTCAAATTCTTGTTCTATTTTGAAAAATATATTTTATTGATTCTTTTTTACTTTATGTCACAACAGTTTCTGGACTCCTAGTCCCCTTCTCACATACAAATCTATAAGAGAGTGACAAAGTATAATAAACACAGTGCCTGGTAGGAAGAAAATAAATAAGTATTTATTTAGTGCCTACTGCATGCTAAGCACTATGCTAAGAGCTTAAAAAAATGCTTTATTTGATCTTCCCAACAATCCTGGGAGAAAGGTGCTATTATATTCCCCATGTTGTTGTTGTTCAGTTGTGTCTGATTCTTCGCAACCCCACATGGAGTTTATGTGGCAGAGATAAGGGAGTGGTTTGTTATTTCCTTCTCTAGCTCATTTAACAGATGAGGAAACTGAGGCAAACAGGGTTAAGTGACTTGCCCAGGGTCACACAGCTATTAAGTATCTGAGGCTGGATTTGAACTCAGGAAGTTGAGTTGACTCTAGGACCAGCACTATAACTACTATGCTATACTATCTCCAATACCTTCTTTACAGATGAGGAAACTGAGGCAAACAGAGGTTAAGTGGCTTGCCCAGGATAACATAGCTAGCACGTGTCTGAGGCTGGATTTGAACTCAGGTCTTCCTAACCCTGGCACTTTATCAACTCTGTCACCTAGCTGCCTAGTAGTCCCCCTACCTCTCTGCTGTGAAGAGGGCAGTTAATTGGTTTATTTCTTCTCTAAGAGTTACAGTTTGTTTTTTCAGTTATAGAGTTCAGATAACTTGTCAGTGATTTTTTCATTTACATTAATCTTTTATCATTGTACATTTGTAATTCATATCAATATATTATTTGCACATTTTTACATATACATATTTTGATTAATATAAATGACTGAAATAGTATATGTGTGTTGTGTGTATATATACATACATATACATAATATATATTTATGTGTATATATAAATATATACATATTTATAATTTGTTTGATAGAAAAGCTCAGTGGTGCAAAGGATAAATAGAGCCCTGAACCTGAAGTGTCAAGAAGACCTCAGGTCAAATCTGGCCTCAGACACGTACAAGCCATACCTCTGGGACAAGTCACTTAAACTTTCTGTGCCTCAATTTTCTCATCTGTAAAATGGGGGATAATAATAGCACCTGCATACCAGAGCTGTTGTAAGAATCAAATGAGATATATTTGTAAAGTATTTTGCAAATCTTAAAGTAATATAATTTTACCCTGTATCAGTTTTTTTAATTTTTTTATTTGTTTTCTTGTTTACATCATTCATTTTCATGACATTTTTGAATTACAAATTTTCTCCCCGTCTTGCCCCTGCCTCAACGCTAAAACAGCAATCCCACTGTAAAGGCCCTCCCCTGCTCTGCTCTCTTACTTTCTGGTAGGGCAGGGAGGGTCTCCCTATCCTGACCCCTGTATATCTTAATTCCTAGTTGCAGGTATTGCAGAACTTTAAATTCTAGATTCTTTCTATTCCTCCCTTGACCCCCACCCCCACTGGAAGGACAATCAATTCAATACAGACTGTGGATGCGTGATTATACAGGACGTCTTCATAGTGGACATATTGTGACAGTGATCATCTGTCTCTCCTTCCTATCCCTACCCCACCTTGTACCCTGTCCCTGCCCCTTTACTGAAGTGTGTGCTTCCAGCATCCCTCCCCCAGACCCT
>CM053595.1:61656754-61674855 GCA_028646575.1 Pseudocheirus occidentalis
CAGGGTAGAGAACAGAACAAGGGGGGGGGAGGGATAGGAAGGAGAGACAGATGATCACTGTCACAATATGTCCACTATGAAGATGTCCTGTATAATCACACATCCACAGCCTGTATTGAATTGAGTGTCCTTCCAGTGGGGGTGGGTGACAAGGGAGGAATTGAAAGAATCTAGAATTTAAAGTTCTGTAATACCTGCAACTAGGAATTAAGATATACAGGGGCTGGGATAGGGAGACCCTCCCTGTCCTACCAGAAAATAAGAAAGCAGAGCAGGGGAGGGGCTTTACAGTGGGATTGATGTTTTAGGGTTGCGGCAGGGGCAAGACGGGGAGAAAATTTGTAATTCAAAAATGTAATGAAAATGAATAATGTAAACAAGAAAACAAACAAAAAATAAATAAAAAAAAATTGAGAGTCTGGCATAACGGCCTTAACAGAAAGAACATTAGATTTGAAACCAGATGCTTGGGGTTCTATTTCTAGCCCTTTTATCCACCGCTTGTGGAACCTTACAAATCTCTCTAGATTTCAGTTTATTTTTGTGTGAAATGTTGATCGTTTGAAAATAAAACCAAATTTGATTTTTTAAAAAGGTGAGCATTCAACAAGATGATCTCTAAGATCTCTGCTAACTGTGAATCCTATGACTGCAAGACCCTTCATTTCTCAAAGATCAGATACTATGGACTCCTTGACCTAGAGATGTCTTGTGGTCTCTGTGTGGCCATTAATTCCAGGGCATGTAAATCACACACACTAACACAATAATCCGGGTTGTTAATCTCACTCCCTGGATCCAGATTCCCTCCTTCTGTCTGTCTTTCCTAGTACAATATCTTCACACCTCTTCTCTCCTACCTCTGATCCATCTTTTGACAACTCATAATTCTCTTCTTTATATATAAATCTGGTTGTGTCAGTACTCTTCTCAGAAAGGTTTACTGACTTTCTTTTCCATACCCAATAATGTCACTCAGCCTTGTGCTAGCATTCAAAGTCTACAAATCTGAGTAATAGAGTCTATAGCCAATCTTTTCTCATGTCTCATACCTCAATGGCATTCGTGTCCCAGTCTAGTAAAGTTGGGACAATACTCTGTCTTGAATGATCTCTGTACTTTCAGTCCGTATTTTTTCATATCTGAAAAGTCCTCTTTATTTTGAATTCCAATCCATCCATTAAAGCCCCACTTAAATGCATTTTATTTCTAGCACTGTACTTGTCACATATTATTGCACATTATGTTTATCTGTGTTGGTGTCTTATCTCCCTACAAGACTGAGAACTCTGCAAGGGTAGAGTTAGTGTATTATCTAAAAGTTGCATCTGTGTTAAGACATAAGCATAAAAATACATTATTTTCCAATGTAGTTATATTTTAATGTAGACACAGGTCCAGATGGCTCGTATCCCTATACCCTGAAAGAAATTTAAGTTTTCTAGTATCTTAGGATCATGAATTTAGAACTACACGGTATAAAGGGCTTTGAGTCCAACTCCTTGTTTTGCAAATGAGAAAATTGAGTCACGGAAAGAGAAATCTCTGAATAAGAGTATTTTCCTAGCATGCCACATTCTTGCTTGAGCTTCCCCTTTGGGATAGAGTAGGGTGGGCAGAGAAGCACAAAGGGCTGGGGAGCATTTAAACCTGTGGCAACCCTGCCATAAGAAACATGTGATTATATTTGTCTAGTTATATTTTCCCCTTTGGTGGAATTTGATTTTTCTCTGACGGACACTTTCCAAAAAAAGCAAATATGTCCCATTTTCAATGAAGTGTGAGGCAGGCCTCTTCTCCCCAGCACTAATGGCTTTCTCAGATGGGAGGAGCTGTACATAGAAGGACTGAATGGTAAGAAAGCCAAACAATGAATGGGCCATATACATTGTTCCTTCTGTGGCTTAATATTTGAGTTTCCCATTTTGTAGCTCTGAGGGAAATCCTATACTTGGATAATAGTTGTGACTGGAGAATACTAAGAGAAAGTTTGTGTGTGTTCAGATGGCAATGGAACTAAGTGAGATTTGGCACTTATTATAATTTTAAAAAGTTTTTAGAGGGAGCTTTGTACTACATACCATCATGCGAGGGAGGAAGGGAAGGCTGGCACTTGTGCTACCTCTGGGATTCAGGTCTCTCAGCACAGGCTCAGTAGAAAAGCCAGTCCAAACAGTATTTCTCATGGCCTGCTGGGGAAGTGTTAGAAGGCCATCCTGCTTTCCTTTGGGGAAAGAATCAAATTAGACAAGAACTATAATTATGTTTACAAATTATCTTCAAATGAGTTACTGGGTGAAAATTACTTCTGTTAGAAACTTAATTTAATGAGCAGCAGTATAGAATGTTGCCCAGAGGGTTGGGCCTTGAAGTCAGGAAGACCTGCATTCAAGTTATGTCTCTGACATAGAAATCACAGCTAGATGGGCCAAATGCTAACATTCCCAGAATGCTGACAGTCAGTAGGATGCCTGTCCTTTCTTCAGTGTCCACTGTGCCCATCGGACACTCCTCTGCTCTGATAAACCCCATCCCCTAGCCTCTACTCTATTATTTTTATTCAAATGAAATAATTTCTATCCACAGCTCTACTCTGACACATATTTGTTGTGTTACAGTAGGCAATTCACTTAACCTCTCAGAGATCCAGACAGATCTCTAAGATGATGAATTGCCTATCTGCATTGGTGGTCAGAGTTCTGCCATACTGATACAATCAAAGGCCAGATTTCTCTGTGTGTCTCTAAAAACATCCTATTTCTAAAGAGCTCTAAGGTTTATAAAATCCTTTTTCACACCAGTTTTGTGAGGTAGTGAATGGAAATATAATTAGCTCCATTTAAAAGATGAGGAAATGGATTCAGAGAACTAAAATACCTTGCTCACTCACTGAGCAGGTAGGAAGGAATCTAGAGTTTAGAGCTAGAAGGGGCCTTACAAATCATCTAGGTGGCTTAATAAATAGTGTACTGGGCCTAGACTCAGGAAGCCTCATTTTCTTGGGTTCAGATCTGGCCTCAGATATTTACTAGTTGTGTGACCCTGGGCAACTCATTTTACTTTGTTTACCTCAGTTGCCTCATCTGCTAAAATGAGCTGGAGAAGGAAATAACAAACCCTTCTAGTATCTTTGCCAAGAAAACCCCCAAAAAGGTCATAACAAGTAAGACACAATTGAAAAATTACTAACAGCTCCCCAAAACCCAAACAAACTACAAGCAGACAAATTTAACTATAATATAGAATTTCATCAAAGACAGTAAACTTGGAAACATAGAATGGAGCCAGATTGTAAAAGGCTTTAAGTGCCAAACACAGGGATTTGAATTTCATTCTATAGGCTTTAAGGCGCCATGGAAACTTCTTGAGGATAAGAGTGGTATGACCACACCTGTACTTTAACAATACCCATTTGGCAGTTTGTCAACGATGCGTTGGACAGGTAGACTTTAGGCAGGAATATCAATCATGAAACTATTATAATGAAAGAATAGATAAAAAGCGATGAGCTTCTAAAATAGAGCAGAAGTTGTGCTATTCAAAAGAAGATGGATTCAAGAGAAGTTAACATTGCCCAAGGTCAAATAGGCACTGAATAGTAGAGTCATAATTTGAACCCAGATCCTCTTACTTTTAATTCAATGCTTCTGCCTCCACACCCCACCGTCTTCCACAATATTAAATTGCAGCTAAATTTCCATTAAGCATGAAAATTGTAGAATCATTTAAAATGCCTCCAGGGCAGCCCAAAAGTTCAACCTGATCAGTGCAAATTTGTTCCCTGAATAAGGAAATCCAGTGCTGAATTGGGCTCTAACTGATATGACAAAGAACTTCTGCCATTCTCTTGGGAGATACAGCCTAATAGGCTATTAATTAGATTGAATTTAATAGTCATTACATTTTATGTTAAGTAACTGTCCACTCCTAAAGTCCAATTTGAGGCCTAACTAGTGTCTCAAAGGAAATCCATCAATTATTACTTTAGAACATGCTTATGATAAGCTACTGATTCTTTGGCAGCTAGGTGGTACAGTGGATAGAGCACCAGGCCGGGAGTCAGCAAGACCTGAGTTCAAATCTAGCTTCACACACTTACTAGCTATGTGACTCTGGGCAAGTCACTTAACCCTGTTTGCTACAGTTTCCTCATCTGTAGAATGAGCTGGAGAAGGAAATGGCAAAACACTCCAGTGTCTTTGTCAAGAAAACCCCAAGTGGGGTCACTAAAACCAAAAAAAGACCGAACAATATCAAACCAACCCTTTGTATCAGATGACACCCAATAACAAAGGTGTTATATACTTCATGAAGCCCATTTCTTCCTATTTAGAATCACTCAGTGGCTCTAAGTTGTCAGTCTATGGAGGCTTGGAGTTCAGCTCACTTCTAGACCAGAAGTTCCTTTTTCAGTTATAAGTCACGTTTTGCTGAATCTTCATTAAGACAGAAAGTCTATGGTGTCCTGTGGATACTAGCCTTATTTTCCTGCACTTTTGTTTGTAAAGTCCTGTCCCCAGCATTTGTTAGGGAAGGATGGAATTTCATTACAAATTCCTTAATAAGAGTCATCTCCTTGGTGCAATGGAAAGAATTCTGAACCCTATGATATGGCTTCAAATACTTCTTCTGACCCTTTCTATGTGTGTGACCTGAGATTAGTCTTTTACCCCGTCTGAACCTCAGTTTCCTCATCTGTAAAAGAAGGGAGGGGTGGCTTTTGTGGTCCCTTCCAGCTCTGGATTTATGATTCTGTGAAACAGGCAGTACTATGGGTGCATATAGGTGTGACAACACTGCCAGCCCATGGTCTCTACACATGCCCATAAGGGTGTAGTGAATAGAAAACCGATTATAGAGTCAGGAAGAACAGCAGACACATTTTTGCTTCTGCCAGACTCTCTGTATGGCTCTAGACTAGTAGACATTTAGCTTCCACATGCCTCTGGCAACTCCCTGGGCACTGTCACCAAGGTCTTGGGGGATGGGAAGAGGGGTGGTATCTGCTTCCATGGAGGAAGGCCCCACCCATGAGGTTCCAGGATCCTTGGTGCATTCATTCTCATAAACCTATCATTTAGAGCCTTGGATTGGGAATCAGGAGACTTGGATTCCCATACTAGAGTCTACTATTTAATACCTGTCTAACTCTGAGAAAGTGCTGTACTTGCTCCCCAGTGTGGAAAATAAGGGATTGATGATAGGGTAATAATCATGAATGACATTTCTGTTCTTTTCAGGTTTGTAAAGCACTTTATGCACATTTTCTCATTGGATCCTCATAACTATACATGATAGCAAAACAATTGCAGCTGGTGTCTCCATTTTACGCCTGAGGGAATTGTGACTCTAGGAGACCAAATGACTCAATGAAATCAGAAATGGGATTTGAACCCAAAGCTTGGAGATTTCAAGTCCAACATTCTATGACCTGGGCCAAGTCCCTATTTACCTCTAGAAAGAAATAATAATCCTAGAGGATTTTGTATCTGTAATTCCATGCTCCTGTTCACAGAAATAACTCTACCAACAGCTCCATGGGAGGATTTCAAGATGCACTGATACTTCTCCCCTTTTTTTCCACATCTTGGTTTTTGAAGATGCGTGTTTGAATCCTAACTCTGCCACTTAGGAATTATATAATCTTGGTGTAAGCTTATTTGTGGGAAGGAGTGAACCAGGTTCTTAGGACAAGGTTTTGTACTAATTATCTTTACTGTGTTATCTGAGAATAGTAGTCATTGCCCTTTGGGCACCAAATCTGCCAATTGGAACAGAACTTGGAAAATGTTGCTATTATTTCTCTCCTCTTTTTCCACCTTCATTTTTTACCTTTTATTCTCTGTACTTTAAAAAAAATTCTTAAAACATAGCTCTGAAAAACAGACTTTTAAAAAAAGTATTTTAAATATTTTATTTAAAAATATTTTAAAGATTTTAAATGGAGCAACTTGACCAAGGCCTTTAAAGCCCAAATCATTCCAGCTTTCATTGAATGGCCAATAACAGTCCCAGACCAGGTTTGATTGCTTTGAATAAGTATAAATAGCAACTGTTTTCTCTTCTAGCCAGAAATTCTGATGGTCTTCCCCTCCCAGAGTGGCATCTTTGGGAGGGTAAACACGGCCATCTTTGTTTCAATTCTCACTTAGCACTTCTTCATTGAATGGGTGTGTGCCCTCAAATAAACTGAGACCTAGGAAAGACCTTAATTTGAAAGACCAATGTTACCCACTGCATCCTGGACCATTGCCAGCCATCTTGACCTTTATCTTTCCATTGGACTCCAATGACTCTGGAAAAGAGAGAGAGCTAAGGACTCTGTGAAACTCTCCTTCACTCGGTTCAAATTCACTTGCAAGTCAAGATGTCACCCTTGTGATGTCATTAGTCCTCTTTGAGAATGAAGGAATGAAAACACGATCATGGATAAGTCAGTTAAACTTTTTGAGCCTTGGTGTTCTCATTTATGAGATGGGAATAACACTTGTACTACCTACCTCCTGTGATCACATAAGTAAAACATTTTGCAAATTTTCAAATGCTATTTAAAAAGAAACAAAACCCATAAATGATTATGAGCAGAAAGAATATTGGATTTACAGGGACAGATTGTAATTCATTTCATACATACTTATTACTACCTGTGTGACTCTAGGGAAATCACTGTCCTTCTCTGGACCTTGGTTTTATTCTCTGTCCAATGAGGGAGTTGGATCAGTTGATCTCTAAGGGCTCTTCTGGTGCTGAAGCCAAATGATACTACAAAAGCAATCCTGTCTCCCATTAACAGAATCTTTGGCTCTCTAAATGGTGGCATACCTGTGTCATAAAAAGAACAGTGTAAAAGGAAGGAAGGAAGGAAGGAAGGAAGGAAGGAAGGAAGGAAGGAAGGAAAGAAAGAAGGAAAGAAGGAAGGAAAGAAGGAAGGAAGGAAGGAAGGAAAGAAGGAAGGAAGGAAAGAAGGAAGGAAGGAAAGAAGGAAGGAAGGAAGGAAGGAAGGAAGGAAGGAAGGAAGGAAGGAAGGAAGGAAGGAAGGAAGGAAGAGGGGGACAGAGGGGAGGGAGACAGGGTAACATTTTCTTTTTTTTTTTTTACTTAATGTAAATCAGGGACTTCCTGATTTTGTGTAACTGAGGGCCATGTCTTTTTGTCCTATGTACTGTTTACCATGTCTGATTCTCCTGGACCCTGAAAATGAGCAGCACTGTCAGTAAGGGCCTAGGGAGCTTGCATCTTTAATCACTGGCAGGATGGGAGGAGGAGGGGCCAATGGAAGAAAGAAGCGGCAAAGAAAAGAACGCAGCTGACGGAGATTGATCACATCATTTGAGCCAGGCCTGTAGCCTGTACACCTCAATCCAGTACTGACGCTAAGTAATGGGCAAGGCCGAAATTATCGATAGGCAGTGGAGTGCCGGGTCTGGAGATGGACTTTATCAGCAAGAGCCCTGTAGATTAACCTCTTGGCCTCCTAATCGTGAGTGTTCTAGTCTTGCCATCTATTACCTTGAAGGTCTGGAGGGAGACAAGGGCTGTCAAAAAAGCTGAAAAGGCTTCTGAGGTGCTGTGTTTATCCTGCCCTGGCCTAGAACATATGAAAGAGGTATTCTTCTTTTCACAAGCTATGAGGGACAAAAACTGATTTGGGGGAATTTTTCTGATTTCATTCCTGTTTGTGTCCAGAGGAAGTTGTGTTGCCCTTTGCTAGAATTCTGTGCATTTCAGGAGCTCAGTGATGCTGCTTAGGAAGTCCTCTGAGCAGGGGAGCTTAATTTAGGTCGGGATTGCGCTCCAGAGCTCTCTGTCTTCTTATTAAGTGCAGTCTTAATCATTGTGGTGCCCCTCTGAGCTTCCTCCTCCGCCTCCCTCTCTAACAACCTGAATCTGGCACACTTCCTTTCCCCTTTAACCCTGCAGAGCTAAAAATAATATCCTCTTGGAATGAGCCAAAAAAGAGTGAGTTGAAGGTGTTTAATTAGCAGGAGTGCGGAGGAGACAGAACCAGCCATCCCATTTTGCAGCATTTTCTCTGGGGAGTCAGAGCCAAACACCATTTGAACAAAATCCAAGTTTTCTTGCCTAGAAGACGGAGAATTCTGACTTACAGCAAAGACCTGCCTGGTGACAAGACAGAAGTCAGCTGCTGATCCTCGAGAGAAGGAACGTTCTAGAGGCTGAGACAGACAGAGGGATGAGTCTTATTGGTTCCCACAGGACCATCAATGTAAGGGACCTGTAAGGGACCTCAGAGGTCATCTGGTCTAATCTCCCTCATTTTACAGCTGAAGACATTACGCACAGGGAGGCCCAATTGCTTGCTCAAGGTCACACAGGAAGTCACTGTCAGAGGCAGAATTTGAACCCAAGTCTCTGACTCCAGAGTCAGTGTTCCTTCTGTCCTGTCACACTGCCTCCCATTTCCTTGTATTCTCTCTCTCTCTCATAGTCACCCTTGATTTGTATGACAAATAGGTGTCACTTATATAGTGCTTCCTAAGTTTATAATGAAGGTTCTTAATCTCCTCAACCGACATCAGGGACCCATTTGGCACATTGGTGACAACTATTGTCAAATGATATTTTTTGTTTGGTTTTTAAAATTCATAACTGAAGTAAATCATACATTCCAGTTACAAGCTAGTGAAGATAAAGATGTGTGTGTGTGTGTATTCATCCAAGTTCATGTGAAAACTATCCATGCACCTATTGTCCAACAAGTAAAGAATTTCTGGTTTGTAAAATCCTTTACGTACATATCTCCTGTGATTGCCACAGATAAAAGAAATGTCTGTTTCAAAGATAAGAAAACAATGATAATGACAAAATAGATAACATTTATATACCGCTTAAAAATCTGCAAAGCACTTTGCAAACATCATTTCATCTTCACAATAATTCTGAGAGGCGGGTGTTATTATTCTCATTTTACAGATGTGGAAACTGAGGTACAGAGAAGTTAAGAGACTTGCCTAGGGTCACACAACTGGTATGTCAGGTCTTCCTAACTCGAGATCTGCCAGTCTAACTAACCATTGCACCACCCAGCTGCCTCTAAACTGGAAAACTAAGTTGCTTGTCCATCATTACTCACCTAGCTAGTAAGTGTCAGAGGCTGGATTTCATCCCAGTCCTTTCCAAGGACAAGTTCCAAGTCCTTTCTCCAATAATATAATCCTTCCCCTCATACCTACATCATTTGTATGGCTTCATCCTTTAGTGAGGCGGCTAGATGGTTTATTGAATAGAATGCTACACCTGGAGTCAGGAAGACCTGAGTTCAAATCTAACCTCAGACTTTTACCGTGACCCTGGGCAAATAGTTGAACGACTATCTGCTTCAGTTTCCCCATCTGTAAAGTGGGAATAATAATTGTATCTCCCTCCTAGAGCTGTTGTTAGGCTCAAACAATGTATTATGTATAAAGTACTTTGCAAACCTTAAAGAAATGGCATTTATATAGATGTTATGGAGGATGATAATGATGGTGGTGTTCAAATTAGATTAAAGAGATCTTGGGTCAAAGTCTGGTCTTTACCTTATCTGCATGGTGAGTAACTCACTTAACCTCTTCTGAGCCTCAGTTTTCTTATCTGTAAAATGGGAATAATAAGATTTCTACAACTACTGTTGTAGAGTCACTGGAAACCTTGAAGCTTTTAGAAAAGCAGCCTATTAACACTCAATCAGGTCTCTACTATAAGTGGTGAAAATAACCACTTAAGTATTGTGGGGATTTATTTTAGTCATGCTTGTTACAATGGAAAGAGTCCTGACTTGGAGTCATAGGAGCAGGGTTCAAAGCCAAATACTCTTACTACCTCCATTACCTTAGCCAAGTCAAGAACTTCTCTAGGCTTTGGTTTCTTCATCAGTAAAAAAAAATAATAATAATTTTGGAATTCAATTGTCCAGGAAAAAAATCCCTTTATTCAATTCTAACTAGTTAGATCTTCCCTTCCCATATTGTTCTTCCTTCTACTAAATCTGAAAGATTGAGGTGTGCCCCCAGGTCCTTTAAGCCTTTAAGCTTTTAAGCCCAGGACTTCAAAGTCACTAGATAACCAGGTCAAGCTTTATTTTCTAATTCTATCATTTATTCTCTGTGCATTAGCAGGTGTGAGTAGTGGCCAGATAAGTTTTCTGAGTCCTAGGAGATTTAGGTCTATCATGCCATACTGTATCCTTTTGTATCCTATTTTATTCTATTCTATCCTATTCTATACTTCCTTTTCCGTCCCCTCCCCTCCCCTCCCCTTCCCTTCTTTTCCCTTCCTTTCCTTTTCCCCACTTAACTATTCCATCCTATGCTAACCTATTCTATCCTGTCCTAGTTTATTGTCTTCTCCTATCCATTCTATTATGTTTAATTGTATTTAATTCAATTCTATCTTTTCCAGTTCTATCCTATACTATTCTATCAATCTATTCTACTCTATCCTTTCCTATCCTATAATATTGTGTCCTATTTTATTCTATTTTCTCCTGTTTTATCTATCCTATCCTATCCTATCCTATGCTATACTATACAATCCTCTTCTCTCCCCTCCTCTCTTATTTACTCTATCCAGTTCTATGCTATCCTATCCCATTCTATCTCATCCTATTCTATTCTCTCCTGTTCTATTAAATCCTATCCTAGCCCAGCTCATCCCATTCCTTTCCATTCCATCCCATCCCATCCCATCCTAGCCTAGCCTAGACTAACCTAGCCTAGCCTAGCCTATTCAACAAGGATTTTAAAATAAACTACTATGTCATAGTTACTGTGTGGGACACTGAATCTGCAAATTAAGAAATTAATTAGTCTCTGCCTTCAAAGGGGTTACATTATGTTGGGTAGAAATAACATGTAGCCAGATGAATAAGTTCAAAAGAAATTATTAGTGCTAATACTAATAATAGTAAGCACGTATTTAGCACTTTAAAGTTTATAAATCTCTACAAATATCATCTCATTTTGTTGTCACAATAACCATGGACAGTAGGTACTACTATTATGCCCATTTTATGTGTGAGGAAACCGAGGCTGAGAGAGATTAAGGGACTTGCCCAGAGTTATACAGCTAGAAAGTATCTGAGGGCAGATTTTGAACTTAGCCTAATTCTAAGTGGAACACTCTATCCACTACATCACTTAGCTACCTACAATAATACAGAGTAATTTGGGTGGGGGTGAGGGTGGGGTGGGTAGGTGGGTGGGTAACACTAAGAGCTGGGAAATAGCTGAGGAAATTTCATTATGTTTCTGATACACACTCCAGGACTATATCCCTACATTATCCTCAATCAGTCTATATGCAGCTTACCTCTGTAGCCCACAAAGACAGTCAGTCACCAACCAGCCTTGCCTTTTTCTACCCTGGGGTCAGTATCAGAACTCTTCCTACTTGCTAACTGACTTTTCATATGATTCGGTGGCACCTGGGGACTTCTATACAGAGGACTGTCACAGATAGACATATATGTAAACCTGGAAGAAGCCTTAGACTCTAAGTATCCCAGCCCTCCTCCTTTTACAGCTAAGAATACTGAGACCCAGACTGGAGAAGTTAATTGCCCAAGGTTATACAACTAGTAAACCACAGAAATGAGACATGAATTCAGGTTTTTTGGCTCTAATGCAGTGCTTATTCCATTGCCCTATATTGCCGCTCTGGGCAGAGCCTCATATCTGTTGTATAACCTCACTGAAAAAAAAATTAAGTCATCCTTTCTGAGCTTTTCCACTCCTCTCCTATTCCATACTTAAAATTTCCCTATTATCAATCTGATCATTTTTTTCCTTTGCTCCAATCTCAGATGAAGTGGTCCTTCTCACTCTTGTACTGGATCCCATCCCCTCTTATCTTCTCCAGCTCCTTCCCCTTTTGATCAGTCCCTATCTATCCCTAATTTTCAACCTTTTTCTGATTTACTAGACTTTTTCTTCTGCCTTCAAACATTCCAAGATCTCTGCCATCCTTATAAATAAAACAGGTCTTGATTTGACCCTACTATCCCTTTGAGCTATCATGCTATATATCTCTTTTCATAGCTGAACTTTGAGAAAAAGCTAGCTATACTCTCTTGTATCCACTTATCCAAGAAAGTGGTTTATCCCCTTTTTTCATGTCCCATTCATTTTTGAAACCCTTAAAAGCTGGATATCATGTACGCCATTCAATTAAAACTGCTCTCTGAAAAGTCACCAAATGATCTGTTTGTTAATAAATCCAATACACTTTTCTCAGTCTTTGTCCTTCTTGACCTCTCTTCAGTATTTGACATTTGACTGTCCTTCCTCCCCTGGCA
This sequence comes from Pseudocheirus occidentalis, assembly GCA_028646575.1. Lineage (NCBI taxonomy): Eukaryota > Metazoa > Chordata > Mammalia > Diprotodontia > Pseudocheiridae > Pseudocheirus > Pseudocheirus occidentalis. The sequence goes on from CM053595.1 coordinate 61,669,050, forward strand.
AGTATCTCCCCCTTGGGTTTCTGTGATGCTGCTCTGTTGTGGCTCTTTCCTACCATTTTTTTGGGGACTCCTTTGCAGATTTTTCTATCATCTGTATGATGAACTCCTATACTTCACCCCCTCACTCCCCACAGCCAGCTCCCTGAAAGTGTATAACCCAGCAATCTGTTTGGGACCCTTTCCTCTTCTCTATCTGTACTTTCCTGGTAATCTCATCTTTCCTATGAATTAAACTATTATCTTTACTAAGATAGCTCCTAAATCTGCATATCTAGCCTTCATTTCTCTTCTGAGTTTCATTCCTGTCTCTCTCTGCCTGCATAACATTTCCATTTAGCTATCTAATAAACATCTCAACCCAACCATGTCCAAAATGAAACTTATTATCTGAACCACCTCTCCTCTTAACGTCCCTATTTTTATGGAGAGCACAGAATATGAGTCCTTTGTACTCTCTGTGTTGGTACCCTGATACAAATCCTTGTTTGGTCCATAGCAGTTATAGCTTTACTAATGCCACCATCCTTCTAGTCATCCAAGTTTTCAAACTAGGAGACAGTTTCAACTCTCTATTTTCACTCACTGCTTAAATATGATCAGTGGTCATTTCTATAAACATGCTGGTCCTACATACATTCCTTCTCTCTAATGATGCAAAAACACCCTAGTGTGGGATCTCATCACATCTTTCTTGGGCTGTGACAAAGACACATTGTATTGGAACTCCCTGAGTGCAGACTTTTTAAAAAATCTATCTTCTATATAGCTACCAAAGTGAAATTCTTAAAACGTGTCTGTCTATGTCACTTTGGCTGAGAATCCTCAGTGGCTTCCCATTTCCTCTGGGTTAAACTAGAAATTCCTATTTTTTATATAAAGCCTTTCACAAATCTGCCTCCAGTCTATCCATCCAGGCCAATTACACATTACTCCCCCAAACACACTCTTAAGATCCAGTTAAATGGCCCTCACAAGGCTCTTCTTCCTGGAATCCCTCCTGGATTATTCCTGCCCTCCTGTCTAGGAGCCTTTCATCTTCCCTAATAAGCCAGAGCCTAGGGATGTATTTCTTCAGGTCTTTCCCCTTCTTCTCAAGCAAGGAGACCAGCTGGCGTTGACAGTGAGCAAGAAGGAAGAGGCGCCAGTCAAATGAACCAAGGAAGACATGTGAGCCACTTTCTGTGTGTAGACATAGCCTTATTGCCCTTGCTTCCTAGCAGAGCCAGAAAATGAGGTTCCTCTGTCGGTCCCTTCCCTTTGTTTTCCAATCTTTGAACTTGGCATTGTAGTCAAAAAAACTCCTTGCATGTGTTTGGCCCTTAGGGATGAACCATTAATACATGGTTGCACTTGAAACATTATAACATCTAATCCCCTCTGACAAGGAGCCCAACCTCCCAAGTTCATTATCAACTATTTTCAAGCCTGCAGTGTCAAAAAGCAGCAAAGGATGAGGGACTTTAAAGTAGTTAACTTTGTGCATTTCAAAACAATCTCAAAGGAAATCACACGTATTAAAAATCAGTTCATTATTCATTGTCTGTAAGTATGACCATAAGACAAGCTACGGCTGTGCTGGGAAGAGGGGAGGAGAGGGGAGGGGAGGGGAGGCAGGCTGACTTCTCCACCATAATGATCCCCACATCAAACAAAAAGGCGCCTGCTACTCAGGGGAAGCAGCAGGCACCTGGGGCCCTGGTAATGAAGCAAGAGGTGTTCCTTGTGCACATCCAACATCTAGCCCGTTTGTGTGTGACCTGAAATGGAGCCTGTAACAGGATGCTTTCGTGTGTGTGTGTGTGTGTGTGTGTGTGTGTGTGTGTGTGTGTGTGTGTTTGGAAGGGAAGAAAGGAAGGAGGGCAAGGAAGGTATAATAAAAGGGGATAGTGGAAGAAGCCAATGGGGGAATGGGGCCACATCAGTTGTTCAATGAAAAGTTTGGTATTCTGTTGGACAGTATCAGAAAGACAGACCAGAGATATTCTCCTCTCTCTCTCTCTCTCTCTCTCTCTCTCTCTCTCTCTCTCTCTCTCTCTCTCTCTCTCTCTCCCTCTCCCTCTCTCCCTCCCTCTCTCCCTCTCTCCCTCCCTCCCTCCCTCTTTCTCCCTCTCTCTTTCTCTGTCTCTCTGTCTCTGTCTCTCCTTTCCCCATCTCTCTCTCTCACTCGCTCTCTCGCTCTCTCTCTGTCTTTCTCTATCTCTCTCTGTCTCTGTCTCCCTCCCTCCCTCCTGGGTAGAGGTGAGTCATGATGTCATCTCAGCTAGTGGTTACAGAGCCTATGTTTACATAAGGGTTAGGATGATTTCATGGTAAGACCATTGAACATGGCATCAAGAAAAATGTTTTTGAATCCTGATGGCTTTTTCTTACATGTGATTTGGGCAAATCAAGGCCCTGAGTCTCAGTATTATTATAGTAGGTATTACATAATTATATAAATATTAGTTATTATTTTTGTTGTTACTATTGTTATTATCTGAGAATGAGAGGAGAGGAATAAGAATGCCTTCCATTTTTGTTGGGAGGTCCCAGTACAACAGTGTTTGCAAAAAGAACACTGATTTTGGAACTAGAAGACCTTGGTTCAGATCTCACTGGTGCTTCTGTATCTTCCCCTCTTTTCAACTCAATTCAATAGACATTTATTAAGTGCCTACTGCATGCCAGTCACTGTGCTGAGCTTCATGGGGACAGGGGAGAGGGGAAGAAAAAGAAAGATGGATTGGATTAAATGAACTCTAAAGCCAAGGACTATAATTACCAATATTTTCACCAGTTTGGAGTTGGGTTTGTTATAGAACACAATGTAACCATTAGTAAAATCTGATGTTTGTTCCCCTAAAGGTTGAGGGCATTAATAGTTGTGTCATAGTCCTGCAAAGTAGAAGGAATGCAGGAATAGTGGCTGTCCCAGGGTGGAAGCATGCCTCTCTTTATGTTGATGCTTTGGTCCAAAATCCTGTTTGCTTCATGCTTGCTTCTGCTTTATTAAAGCATCTTTCAGTTCTATATGAGATGATTTCTTTCTCTACAACACCTCTCACTATAGCTGTGCACAGGGCAGCTTCAAGCTTTCAACATCCAGTACATGGATTATAGTCTCCTTATGAGTAAGAAGCTTCATTTCAAGGATTACACTGAGAAAATTACCATGCAGATTGACTAAGATACATAATAAAGAAAACAACATCTCTCTACAGTATGCTATGGGCTACAAAGAAGCAACTGTGGGTTAGTGGCAATATCCCTGGATCCGGAGCCCAATCTTGACTTCGCGTACTGGCTGTATCATCCTGGGTAAGTCACTTAACTCCTGAGTACCCCCAGTCAACTCTCTAAAGGTACGTTCCACAATAGCTACCAATCTATACTGATAGAGGGCGTTCTCTGAGGGTTCCCCACAGAAATGAAATCATAGATTTTATCACACAGATACACAAACACATACATAGCTTAAAATTATACTAAGATTCTTGGAACACCCTGAATATATAATATATGTGCGTGAATTTATGTATATGCAGATGCTTATATTAGATAATCAGTTCAACAAACATTTATTAAGTAACTACTGTGTTTAGGCACTGTGGTAAGTTCTACAAAAATAGTCCCTGCCCTCAAGGAAATCAATCAATCAATAAACAATTATTAAACACCTACTATGTACCATGCTAAGAGCTGGTGATACAAAAAGAGGCGAAAGACAGTGTCTGTCCTCAAGGACCTTACAGTCTAATGGGGTTCACCATAGGTATCCAAATATATACAAAGCAATCTATATACAGGATAAATAGGAAATAGTTAATAGAGGGAAATAAACAAAATTAAGATAAAATTAAGAAAAGCTTCCCAAAGAAGATGAGATTTTAGTTGGACTTATAGGAAACCAGTGAAAATGGAGACATGAGGAGGGAGAACATTCCAAGCACAAGTGATTGCCAGAGAAAACTCCCAAAGCTGACAGATGAGTGTTGTGTTTATGGAACAACTGGGAGACTAGTGTCACTGGATAGAAGAATACACAGTGGGAGTAAGACATAAGAAGACTGAAAACGTAGCAGGGGTGGGATTATAAAGGACTTTGAATGCCAAATATAGGATTTTATATTTGATTCTGGAGATCACTCAGATCCTGAAAGCCACTGGAGGTTACTGAGTGGGGAGATGACATAGTCAGATTTGTGCTTTAGGAAAATCACTTTAATGACTGAATAGAAGATTGATTGGAATGGGGAGAGACTTGAGGCAGGCAGACCCACTGTAGCAGCAAGCACCCACATACCCAGGTTGGCTACTAGCACACGTTCTTAGGTCTGCTTTTTTAAAGGAAAGCAACTCAAAATGGGTTAACAATCTTACTTTAATCAAACATATATCATTTACCTAGTTCAGGGTAAAAAGTCATCACCCTGAACTTGAGGGAATACAAACAGAATACAAACAGCTGTCTGACCATTCTATACCTACCTAGGTAGTCAGTTACCAGAGAGGGAAGCATCAATATCTGGGTTTTCAAAGTGGGGCGGGGGCGGGGGCGGGGGGTGTCTCACTGGCTGCAGCTGCCCAGAGTCTCATCTGGCTAAATCATATAACTCTTTCCAAAGCGAGCCCCAAAGCAAAAACTCACATTGGTGTATATATAGCCTTCTCCTAGATCAGAGAATGTCACAGCCATCTTGACCCACTGCCTAATCACAAAGTAATAAGGTGTGGGCAATCCTGAAGAACAAACCTCCTGCCACAGACCCCATGTGATCACATTCAGCCTATTAGGAGGCAGAGTATATTTTCAAATCAGGGAAGATTCTCAGAGTCACTTAAGCCTATCAAAGGGCCTAGGGGCAGGGAAGATCTTCAGATTCCCATAACACCCACCAGCAATTATTGCAATAGTTTAGGAGGACCTGAACTAGGGTGGTGGTAGTATTACAGAGAAGGAGACAGATTCCAGAGATGTTGTGGAGTTGAAATCAATAGGTCTTGATAACAGATTGGATAGGAGAGATGAAAGCTAATGAGGGCAACTTATAGGTTGCAAACCTGAGGACTGGGAAGATGATGTCCTCTATGGTGATAGAGAAGGTAGAAATAGAGGGAGAGTTTAGGGGGAAACTTTTTTTTAAAAAAAATTATTTATTTATTTTCTTATTCACATCATTCATTTCCATGAGATCTTGAGCTACAAATTTTCTCCCCATCCCCAAAACACCCCAAAACAGTCATACCACTGTATAACCCCTTCCCCAACCTGCTCCCTCCCACGTCCTCCCCCTCACCCTCCGACTTTCCAGTAGGGCAGGATGGGTCTCCCCACCACAATGCCTGTATAACTTAATTCCCAGTTGGATGTAGTTGTTAATAATAATAATAACAATAATTAATGATGATGATAATAATAATAATAATAATAACATATATTTTAACATTTGGTTATAGAACTTTAAATTTTAGATTCTTTCCCTTCCTCCCTCATCACCCACCCCCACTAGAAGGACAAGCAAATAAATACAGGATATACATGTTTAATTCCTCAGAACATCTCCACAGTGGTCATATCACAAGTCCCTCCTGTATATCCTGCCCCACCCTTGTTCTATTCTCTATCCTGTCCCTGTCCTGTCCCTGTCCCTTTACAGAAGTGTGTACTTCCAGCAACCCTCACCCTCACCCTGCCCTCCCCTCCATCATCCCACCTCTCATCCTCATCCCCCCCTACTCTCCTGTGTGGCAAAATACCCAGTTTAGAATTTATGTTATTCTTTCCCTAAGCCAAATTCAATGAGAGTAAGGTTGACCCTTTCCCTTT
>CM053595.1:61675355-61698878 GCA_028646575.1 Pseudocheirus occidentalis
AGGAAGGAGGGACATACAATTAGCCTCTCACAATTTGCCCACCATGGAGATGTCCTGTGTAATTACACAGGTACAGCCTGTATTGAATTGCTGCTCCTCCTAGTGGGAGTGGGTGACAGGGGAGGAATTGCAAGGATCTAGTATTTAAAGCTATACAATCAAATGCAACTGGGTAATAATACATTCAGGGACGGGGGCAGGGAGCCCCTCCCTGCTCTGCTAGAAAGCTAGAGGGGTGTTGGAGGAGGGCATAAAAGGGAACAGACTGTGGGAGGGGCCTTACAGCGGGATCAATGTTCTGGGCTGGGGGTAGTGGCCAAAAGGGGAGAAAATCTGTAACTCAAAACCTTGTGGAAATGAATGATGTAACCAAGAAAATAAATTAAAATTAAAACGGAAAAAAAAAGAATTAAAATCTCCCTTGGAGGAGGTTAGGAAGAAAAAAGGCTAGAGATTTCGATTTTAATATCCCTTTAAGGCATATAATGACACCCCCATATTATATGTATGGGACAGTCCTTTCAACATGGGTAAAAGGTGAGGAGTACCTGGTGCCTCTTGAGTAAAAGGGAGGAGAAGGGAAGGGAAAGAGAATTTATTAAGCGCCTACTAAGTATTTCACAAATATCCAGCTTGATCCTCCCATTAACCCTGCAAGGTAGATGCTATCATTATCTACATTTTACAGTTGAGGAAACTGAGGCAAACAGAAGTGAATTGATTTGCTCAGGATTATGCAGCTATCCAAGGCTAGATTTGAATTAAGATCTTCCTGACTCCAGGCCCAGTGGTGAATCCCCTGCACCACCTAACAGAGAAAAGAGAATAGGTAAAAAAATAACTCCCCAACATTTATGGAGCTTCTATAAAGTTTGATGAAAGGTGCTCTCCCCATGCAGTAAGGATAGCATGTTTTCCCAGGAGCCTACTAAATACTCCTAAGTTGCAATCAAAGACCAGCTGAGGTACTGGGAGAACTGGACTTGTTATTATGCATGTCTACTGTGTGATGTTACTGCATCTAGCACACTGCTTGGCACCTTCTCTAGCATGAACTTGGAGTATTGGCTTGCCAATGGAAGACACTCAGACACAATTCATTATGATACATTACTGGGATACTTCCTCTTCCCTGCAGCTCCAGTCTGAAAATAGTTTGTCCCTAAACAGCACTCTGCCCCTCCTCAGCTTTGTACTGAGAGTAGATAGCTGGATCCATGGCCTTATCACACTGCCTGATTAGAGTTAATCATTACACCCTTAAAGAATATCCACTGAATTTTAATGTGAATTGTTGCCATTTACTAAGGACTTCAGGCTATGCTTAGTATTTCAATTAGAAATGGAGGGAGGCAATGCCAGGGGAGCAAGCATTTGACAAAACCAAAAGGCTGGAGATGCCAGGGTCCAGGGTGATGTTTAATTAAAGCCTTGCTGGCAAAGGTGTGTCCTTTAGTCAGTGATATTAGCATCCACTTAGGGCATGTAGGTGGTATAGCTGATAGAGCACTGGACTTGGAATCAGGGAGAATCATCTTTTTTTGTGAGTTCACTATGTGACCCTGTTTGCCTCAGTTCTTCATCTGTAAAATGTACTGGAGAAGGAAGTGGCAAACCACTCCAGTACACTTGCTAAGAAAGCCCCAAATGGGGTCACAAACAGTTGACACTAGACTGAACTACAACAATAACAAAGAATTACTTATTATGACATTATAATCTGAGAAGCTGAGGCCTTCAGAAATCTTACTGTATTGATGAGCCAAAAGGAAACCACCAGGCTAACCTGAAAGAGAAAGGAGAGGAAGGAAGAAAAGGAGAGGGAAGAGAAAAGCCAACTCAACACTTCTGCTTGGAAGGGGAAAGAAGGAAATTTTATTCCAGATGAATGGAATAGGTAGCATGCTGTAAAGGAAAGAATATTGAAATTATAGTTAATGGGACTCTAATGCTTCTACTAATATGAACTTGGAAAAGTGACTTAACATGTTTGAGTCTTATCTGTAAAATGAGGGTTCACTTTGTAAGCTTCCAGAAATTTTAAGGATTAGCATAGGCCCGAAAGCCCACAGTGATAATGGCATGTCTCTAGGTCAGTGACACCATGTCCTTCACAGTATCATCTGGGCCCTGTCCTGCTGTCTCAGTCTCACCAGAACTAGGTGTCAGAAGACTCTGAGCTTCAGTTTTCTCATCTGTCAAATGAAAGTCCTAGAAGAGCTGTTCTCCAAGATCAGTCCCAATTCTGACTGCTTGATTCTGTGCTGTTATGACTCTGGCAGGCAAAGCAGCTAAGGTGACTGAGCGAACGGATCTGTATAGGCCTTGCAGTAAATGAAGGTGAACTGGGGGCTTCCCTCCATTGGAGATAACTTTGGAGAATAGAAATCTGTGGATCAGAGGGCTGGAGGAGGGGGAGAAGCCATGCTAAGCATTGGGGAGAGCCTGAGCCTCCTGTAGGGTGATCTAGTTTCTCCAAAAATAGGACCTGCATTCCTTCACAGCTTGGTGACTTTCTGAACTTAGCACATTCATGCCTCCCCCTACCTTTGCCCAACTCCCACATTCTGAAACTGACTTGTTCACTAGACCATCTCTCAGTCACTTAATTTAAACATTAAGTTATGTAAAGCCCACCTTTTCACTATGATTTCTCCTAAATCCTAATAATATAATTCCTAATAATGGCTTACATGTGTATGGCACTTTAAATGAGATAATGTATGTGGAAATTTTTTGAGTGCTGTAATCAGTCAGATGGAATTCCACTCAAATCCACATATAATTTGGGGAGAGTGTTTGTTTTATTCCCAGGATCTGCCCTTGGCAGTGACTTTCAAGGAGAAAGAATAAATCTACTGTCATAAAGGGGCCTGAGTATTAGGACATGCTCCTAGTCACTTAAAAGCTGGGGGGACGGGGGGGGAAGAAAGAAGGGAGTGAGAAAGACAGTGATTCTGAGCCAGATGTGGGCAGCCCTTCTACAGACACCTCTGGACACCACCATTCACACCCAGTATTAATTAATGTTAATGAAACTAAGACATATCCATTAGGAGGGTAAGCATATTCCATGATGAGCAGCAGGGACCACTTGAAAATGATCTCATTTAGCAAACATCACCAGGAAATCACACCCTAACTTCACACATCTTTCTCACCACTCTCAGTCACAGTCAGTACATTGGTCTATGTATTTATGATGTCCCCAGAGAGCAGAGACATACATACAGAGCTACAAACAGCTCCGCAAAGCTACTAAAAATAATATTTCAGTGGCTAGTTCATAGCAGAAAGACAAGAAAAAAAGAAGTTAATTTACCTAAACTGGAGCAAACTATGAGATGGATAAAAGCTCTGCTCCAAGAGCAGACATGAGTTCTTCTTGTATGCAAGGATAGGTGCTCTAACAGTATTTTACCAATGTGTTTCTCATGTATATAGAGTCCTCCCCCAAACACCAATATTCCCAGGTACCTTTAAGTATAAATGAACGTATGTAATACATAGAGTTGCAGAGCTATGGCAAGGTAGTGGAGAGAGGATTAAAATGGTACCATCTAAACCTGAGTTCGAATCCCATCTCTGCCACTTACTACCTGTCTAACCTAAAAAAAGCCCCTCCTCTTCTCTGGACTAACATCCCCTGCTGCGAAATGAAGAAACTGGACTAGAAGAGGAAAGGAGGGAGAAAATAAGTCTTAAGCACCTACTGTGTGCCAGGCACTGTGTTAAGCACTTTATAAACATTAAGCCATTTGATCATTGAGGTTTTTTCCTGACTTTAAATCCTATGATCCTTTGTGGGCACAATGGTATGCCCAATAACATTTTAAAAGAAATGTTATCCTGATAAAGATGGGACAGTCCTAGAAAGTGAAAAATATAAAGGGAATTATTACAACTGGGAGAAAGAAACAGAGAAGAACAAGGCTGCAAGGACATGGAGTAAAAGAACCATGGGTTGCAAACTAAAACAACCCTGGGGTTTCATCTCATACCCAGAAAATTGTCAAAGATAACAAAAGATGAAAACAGTCAATGTTGGAGGGGTTGTGGAAAGACAGACAGGTGGTATAGTTGTGAATCAGTACAACTATTCCGGAAAACAATCTTGAATAATGCGAATAAATGGGCTAAAATACCTTTTGAGCCAGAGATTCTACTGTTTTACAGATAGATAGATAGATAGATAGATAGATAGATAGATAGATAGATAGATAGATAGGTAGATAGATAGATAGATAGATAGATAGATAGATAGATAGACAGACAGACAGATAGGTGATGGATGGATAGATGGATGGATGGATGGATGGATGGATAGATAGACAGATGGATGGACAGACAGATAGAGAGAGAGAGAGAGATGTAGATATATGTGTGTAGATATGTATACATGTATACATACATATATACATATATATTATAACTATTACACATATACATTATATACACATGTATGTAATGTATATGTCTGTATGTATATACACAAAATACTGAGAGATATAGATTGTATGCATATATGTGCATATAGAGAGATATATCTCCATATATGTATACATAAAGATAAAAACAATATGATATCACACATATATGTATACATATATACATATATACCCTAAAGAGAATATTGATAATACCAGAATAAATCAAAAGAGTAGTACTTTCTGTGGTACAAATATATGTATTGGAAACAAAGTAGATGTCCACTGATTAAGGAATTGCTAAACAAATTGTGGTGCTTGAACATAATAAAATATTATTGTACATGAATGTAATAAGATATTGTACTGTAGAAAGCTACAAATATGATGAATGCAAAGAGGTATGAATGTATGTAAAGTGAATAGTCAAGAAAACAATATAAATGATTATCATGATGTAAATGGAAAGAATTGCAACCACAAAAAAAGTTGAAAATGAATAATGCAAAATTATAGAGAATAAGCTTGGCCCCCAAGAAGAGACATGAGAAAAACTTTGCTTACTCTTTGCAGAGGTAGGGAATCCATCATTGAAGAATATTGCACATATTGTCAGATTTATTGAGTTATTGATTGGTTTTGCTAATTTTTTCCTCTTCCTATTGTTTTCTTTAAAAAAATCTTTTGGTATAAGGCATAGAATAGCTCTCTGGGACAGGTAGAGGAAAGGAATATTGAAGAAAATATAGGTGAAATAAAAACAAAAGATATCCTTTAAAATTTTTTCAAAACAGAAAGGTGTTTGTAGAAACAAATTTGACTCGTTCAAGAGTCTGAGAAACCCTAAACCCTGATTACTGGAACCTGGACCTCAGCTACAAAATCACAGTTTTAAAGATTTGGATGGGACCACACATAGAGTTTACTCCATTCTATAATTGAATGGAAATCCCCAGCATAACATTCGTCAATATTTATTCATCTAAACTCCAGCTGAAGTTTTTCCTTATGTCAAAAATAGCTTCCTTTTTCAAAAATTTACCTTTCTTAAGCCACAGAGAGCAAAACTAATCCTTCTTCCACCTTGAAATAATTTAAGACTGCTAATCTCCCCTCTTTTCCATTCCAACCAAAGTTATCTTTCCTTATCCAGGCTCTGTATCCTCAATTACTAATTCTTCAATGTCCTGATCCTTAGTACTCCAAAAGATGGAAATAGTCACTGTAGGGTATGAGGCTGGGGGAGGGGGTTGTTACCTAGTCACCTTCCCATAGACATTCTCCATCTTGTCAACATTCTGTCTAAAAGATAATGACCAGAATTTAACAAAAGCTCCACAAGTGGTCTGATCAAAGGACAGGACAGGAGAACTGCCATGCTGCTTTATTTCTTTTAGTGAAGTTTGAGTTTTTATTAGTTTTGTATATGCTTGAAGGTTTGCAATGACACACTATTGACTCATCTTTAACTTGAAGTCTTTAGATTCCCCCTCCCACTCCCCAATCTTCTGCATATGAATTGTTGTCCAGCTCTGCTTTGCCTATCCTGATTTTTTTTAGCTAAAGTGTACTCATTTTAAAATTTTTTGGGGTGGGGGTAGATGGTAAATCTTCTATTTCATTGGTAAAGAGAACATTCAAAGAGGAAACTTCCTCTAACAATGGAAATTGACACTAGTCCTTGACTTAATCTTGCAGAGTTTCTTGAGACTCAGCAAGATTAAATGACTTGTCCAGGGTCACACAGCCAGTATATGTTAGAAAAGGGACTTGAACTCAGGTCTTCCTGACTTCAAAGCCAACTTTCTATCTCCTATATCATAGCTGAGGCTGCTAAGTGATGCAGTAGATAAAGCATTGATCTTAGAATGAGGATGACCTGAGTGAAGATTTACAAGTAATGTGACATTGATCACTTAATCTCTCCACCTCAGTTTTCTTATCTGTAAAAGGGGTATATAATAATAGAATCTAAAAGTTTGTCGTGAGACTCAAATGAAAGTGCTTTGCAAACCACAAATCACTGTATAACATGGTTATAAAAAGGAATAAAACATGGTTTTAACTTTTAAGAAGATTTTTAAATTCAAATTTTAAAATAGTATTAGTTACTCCATTTTGCCTTTATGTATCATTTTGTAAAGCTAAGTTTCATCTGCTAATAAGTCATCTGATTCTGGAGAAGTCACAAGATTACTCTTCCTCCCAAAGGTCATCTGACTTAAGGAATGTCACAAAATGACCACTTTCCCTCTCATGTCAGTGTCTCCCAAACCCCTCCACAAAATAGGAACCAGGTGTCCCAATCCCTATAACATGCTTTTTCCTGTTTTTACACTCTCAAAATTATATACCAACTGTGTAGAAACCGAGGTTCTATGCCTTTGAATACTGAGAACCTTGGTCCTGGTTTATTTCTAGAACCAAATATATTGCTAAACAAATTGTCTGGACATAACTTACTTATTTTTTATTTTATTTTGTTCTACTCTAACAGTTCTGGTGACCAATGAAAGGTCTGCTTCAATATATCTTTCTTGTCATAGTATCTGTATTTTGTGTAAATCAAGCTAACTTTTTCCTGTGACTTGATCAAAGAAAAATAAGTCCAAAAAATGAAAACTTTTCATGGTCTTCAGAAAGACCTCTCTCTCTCTCCGGGTTACTGCTGAAAAATCTCAGGATAAGGGAGATAGATATTTTGTCTTCTTAAGGTATCTGTGGAGAGGGGGGCAGCCCTAGGGAGAATAGGTGATAAAATTCTAAAATACTGAAGTTTGAAAAACTAGGACCTCTGCCAGTCAAAGTGGAGAAAGTTATGTTTTCTTAAAGTAAAAAATGAGTTTTATTTGATAGATTATTTGGCTAGTGCTTATGAAAATTATGAAATTGCACCCATTATATATTATATTTCATATTATATAATTATAACACACACACACACATATATATGTATATATATATATACATATATATATACACACATATGTATAGGTTACATATTTGAGCCAAGTTAGGAAAAATTAGATTCAAAAATTTCAATTTTGCCTTGAGAGTAAACACGCAATATAAATTAAAGGTTTACTATAGTCAGCATTTTTCTGGAGTTTTGAGTTAAATATCAGTTATTCACTGTATGTATAAAAACTTAAGAAAGTTCTTATTCTTAGTTTAGCATAAATTAGGATAAATGAAAATATGAAAATGAAAAAGGAGCAATAAGTGAAATGTTCTTTTATTGTTCATTGTTAACTGTTGCTGTGACATGAGAAGAATAGCCTATCCTTGAGCTGTGATTAGTGGAATTTGCCACTTCAGGTGAAATCTCATGGGACTGTAATTTATTTTATTCTAAATTTTGATTACGGGTATGATTGAATTGTCATGAAGCTAATAGCCTGCTATTAAAGGAGAATGCCATATGTTCCCCAAAGGGAGAATTGCTGCAGGTGGATATCTGTCTGGGAAAATTGAAAGGATGACATTGCATAGGTTAAAGGTAGAATTCTTTTGACTGTTTCCCATTGTGTTCCTTTCTGAACAGTTTAATTCTAAGACTGGCTTTTATACTCTGTGAATATTGTAGAACTTTGCTAAATGATCAGCTGTTAACTGTAACTCTTGCCTGGAATCAAATAGAACTAAGGGAGTTTTTCCCCAGTTATGGCTTCTGACAGGTCAGTCTGTGCCCTTGAAGGGACAGTTTCAATATCATCATAACCATGTCCTTCCTTTATATTTTATAGCAAATTTCTATAATCTGGGTGGGTAAATAGTGAAAGTTATGTCACAGTAATACTAAAACATCCCTAAGTTACTTCAACAGGATGCAAGTATGAAAAAATCCTATTATTTCATTCTGAATGTGTAGTCAATTTCATATCCTGGGCAATCAGGCAAATGAATTCTTGGACTTGTCATTCACTTTTAATTGTTACGTATTCATATATAAGACTAGATTCATGAAGAATCTCATTCTTTCATGGAGATATGGGGATAATATCTTCAAACTGTGTTGCAGAGGGGAATTAGATAAATACACAAAAATAAAACAAAGGTATAAAAGTTTTCCAATTAAATGCAGTAAAACTTTGAGAAAGCAAGAATATCAGATTGTTTTCTCAGTGAGCTTTTTAACCTTCTTTTACATTTGGCCAATTTTACTTTTAAAGCATTCTTCTGCACATTGACTTTTTGGACCTCTTTTGCCATTTGGGTTAGTCTGTTTTTAAGGTGTTTTATTCTTCATTATTTTGGGGGTCTCCTTTAGTAAGCTGTGGACTCACTTTTCATGATTTTTTTTCATCACTTTCATTTCTCTTTCCAATTTTTCCTGTATTTCTCTTACTTGATTTTCAAAATCCTCTTTGAGCTCCTCCATGGCCTGTGACCAATTCGAAGGCTTCGGATGTAGGAACTTTGACTTTGGTGTCTTCTTTTGGTTGTGTGTTTTGATCTTCTTTGTCACCAAAGTCAGATTCTATAACCTAATTGTTTACCCTGTTTGCTCATACTCCCGGCCAATTACTTGACTTTTGAGCTCTTTGTCAAGGTAGGGCTCTGCTTTCAGAGCAGAGAGTGCGCTGCTTCAATTTTCAGGGATTTTGTGCGGCTGTTGTTAGAGCCACTTCCAGGTACCTGTAAACTTCCAGTTCTTCTAAGGTGGTATGATCAAAGGAGAGTTGTCTACTCCTCTTCTGGCCTGTGAGTGACTATAAGCACTCTTTTCTGCCTTGGAACTGGGAGGAAGACTCTCTCTCCAAAGCCACCACAAACTCTGCCATGTTAGCAATCCTCCTCACACCAGAACCACCACCCAAGACTTTGACTCAGATCCAAACAGGGCAAAGTAAGAGCATACTGACTCAGTGCCAACAAAGAGATCTCTGCAATCACCTTCTGATCAGCTGCTTGATCACCCCAAAATCTGTGGGCTTGGAGCTCCAGAAGCAGCCACTGCTGCCATTGCTGCTGTCACCATCTCCGCCACCCCAGGGCTGGGGCTGGGGCTGGATCATGCTCTTCTCTCACCAAGGTCCAACAGAGTTTTCCCACTCACCTTCTACTTTGTCTTTGGTGTTTGTGGGTTGAAAAGTCTGAAAACCACCCCCAACTGCCAGTGATTCAGTTCCTTGAGGTCTGCTCTGGCCTGGTCTGTGCTGATGTGAGCCACACTGGACTGTGCTCTGCTACCAACCGAATGTGATAAACTTTTCCTGTCAGCCTTCCAGGCTGTCTTGGGCTGGAGATGGGTTTTACTCTGTCTTTTTGTGGGTTCTGTAGCTGTAGAATTTGTTCGGATTCATTTTTTACATAAATTTGGAGGGATATGGTGAAGAACTCAAGCAAGTTCTTGCTTTTCTCCACTGTGTTGGCTCCTCCCCCACTCCATCAGAATGTTTTCTCTAAGAATCACAATAAGCTTGGTTTATATTTCTATTGAAAGGTTTTCAAATGTTTCCACTGGGATATATAGATCTTAAGTATGTTTTAGTAACAAGTTTTCAAAATTAGATTAAGGGTCTTATATATAAATTGTATTGATAATTATAAAGGAAGTAGAATTATTTTCCTATTTTGAAGTCTCTGACAACTTTTTAAAAAATATTTTTAAAAAATTATTTAGAATTTTATTTTCCCCCTGTTATATGTGTATAAATAATTTTTAACATTTGTATTTAAATCTTTGACTTTTAAATTCTCTCTCTTCCTTTGTCCCCACCCCAACCCCTCAATGAAAAGGCAAGCACTTTGACATAGGTTATACATGTGTACGTATGCCAATCATTTACATATTAAGAAAGAAAATAGAGACAAGAGAAAAAAGTTCAAGAAAAAGTTTAAAAAATATGCTTGAATCTGCATTCAGACACTATCAGTTCTTTCTCTGAGGATAGATAGCATTTTTCATCATAAATCCAAGAGTTGTCCTGGATCATTGTATTCCTAAGAATAACTAAGTCATTCATGATTGATAGTCTTATAAAATTGCTGTTACTTTGCATACAGCACTTCTCACTTTGCATCAGGTCATGTAAGTCTTTCCAGGTTTTTCTGAGAGCATCCTACTCATCCTACTCATCCTACTCATACTTCTTATACCACAATAGTATTCCGTCATAATCACATACTGCAATTTGTTCAGTTATTCCCCAGTTGATTTGTATTGCCTCAATGTTCAATTCTTTGCCACCAGAAAATAGCTGCTATAAATATTTTTGTACATATGGGTTCTTTTTCTTTAATCCCTTTTGGGATATAGACCTAGTAATGGTATTTACTAGGTCAAAGGGTATGCATGATTTTATAGCCCTTTGGGCATAGTTCCAAATTGCTCTATAGGATGGTTGAATCAGTTCACAACTCCATCAGTTGTGCATGAATGTCTTGTTTTTCCCACTTTCTTTCCATCATTTGTCATTTTCCTTTTCTGTCCTATTAGTCAAGCTAATAGGTACGAGTTAGTACCTCAGAATTGTTTTAATTTTCATACCTCCAATCAATAGTTCGTTAAAGCATTTTATATGGCTATAGATAGCTTTAATTACTTCACCTGAAAACTGTTCATATCTTTTGATTATTTATCAGTTAGGAATAATTGTTATTTTTGTAAATTTGATTCAATTCTCTTTATGTTTGTGAAATGATGTCTTTATCAGAGAAACTCACTTCAAACTTTTTTTCACAGTTACTATTGCTAATTGTATTTACCACCATTTTATCCCTCCCTCCATTTATTCTATTTCTCTCTCCTTTCACCCTGTCCCTCCTCAAAAGTGTTTTCCTTCTGACTAACTCCTCCCAAATCTGCCCTCCCTTCTATCATTCCCTCCTCTCCTTTTATTATCCCTTTGTTCTCCTGCTTTCCTATAGGGTAAGATAGATTTCTATGCCCAATTGAGTGTTTATGCCATTCCCTCTCTGAGTCATTTGTGATGAGAATAAGGTTCACTTTCTCTCCTTCCCCTCTCTCCTATTTCTCTCTGCTTTAAAAAAAACCTTTTCTTGCCTCTTTTATGTGCGATAATTTACCCCATTCTATCTCTCCCTTTTTCTTTTTCCCCATACATTCCTCTATTACCCTTTAATTTTATTTTTTTAGGTATCATCCCCTCATATCCAACTGATACCTATGCCCTCTATGCTCTTTCTAACTTCCCTAATAAAGGGAAAGTTATTGTGAGTTATGAATATCATCTTCCCAAGTAGGAATGCAAACAGTTTAACCTCATTAAGTCCTTTATTATTCCCCTTTTTTGATTACCTTCTTATATTTCTCTTGAATTTTGCATTTGAAGGTCAAATTTTCTATTAAACTCTGGTATTTTCATCAAGAATATCTGAAAGTCCTCTCTTTCATTGAATGTCTATTTCCCCCCCTGAAAGATTATACTCAGTTTTGTTGAATGTGTGATTCCTGGTTGTAATCTTATTTTTGCCCTCCATAATGTTATATTCCAAGTTCTCCTATCCTGCATTTTAAAAACTGCTAAATTTTGTGTTACCGTGACTGTGACTCCACAATACTTGAATACTCTCTCTGGATGCAGGCAATATTTTGTGTTTATTGTGGAATTTGGTCTATAATATTACTTGGTGTTTTTATTTTCGGATCACTTTCAGGAAGCAATCACGGGATTCTTTCAATTTCTATTTTACCTTCCAATTCTAGAATACCTCTAGAATACTTTGATAATATCTTGAAAGATGATATCTACGCTCTTTTTTGATCATGATTTTCAGGCAGTTCAATAACTTTTAAATTATCTCTTCTGTATCAGTTTTCCAGGTCAATTGTTTTCCCAGTAAGATATTTCACATTTTCTTTTATTTTTTTTTGTTTTATTGTTCCTTGATTTCTCATAAAGTCATTAACTTCTATTTGCTGCATCCTAATTTTTGAGGCATTATTTTCTTCAGTGAGCTTTTATATTTTCTTTTCCATTTGACCAATTTTGCTTTTAAGGAGGTTTTTTTCCCCCTTTGGTGAATTTTTGTGCCTCTTTTTCCATTTGGTGAATTCTGCTTTTAAAAATACATTTTTTTAGTTTTCACATTCACTTTTATATTATTTTGAATTCCAAAGTTTTCCCCTCCAAGATGGCAGCAATGTTATATGGGCTATCCATGTACAATCCTATTAAATGTATTTCCACATTAGTCACGTAGTAAAAGAAGAATCAGAGTCAAAGGGAAAGCCATGAGAGAGAAGAAAAAAAAGAAAATAGTATGCTTTGATCTGTATTCAGCCTCCATAGTTCTTTCTCTGGAGGTGGATAGCATTTTCCATCATGAATTCCTTGGAATTGTTTTAGATAATTGTATTCCTGAGAAGAGTTAAATCTATCAAAGTTGAACCTCATACAATGCTTGTTACTGTGCACAACATTCTTCTGGTTGTGCTCACTTCACTCAGCATCAACTCATGCAAGTTTTTTCTAGGATTTTCTGAAATCTGCCTGCTCACCATTTCTCATACCACAATAATATTCCATTACGTTCATATACCACAGTTTGTTCAACCTTTCCCCAATTGATGGGCATCCTCTCAATTTCCAATGTACATTTGCTGTCAAAAAAAAAGAGGTGCTATAAATATCTTTGCACATGTGGGTCTTTTCCCTTTTTTATGATCTCTTTGGGATACTGACCTGGTAGTTCTAATGCTGGATCAAAGGGTATGTACAGTTTTATAGTCTTTTGGGCATAGTTCCAAATCGTTCTCCAGTGTAGTTGGATCGGTTCACAAGGAATCAGTGTTCCAATTTTTCCACATCTTCTCCAACATTTATCATTTTCCTCTTTTGTCATATTAGTTAATCTGATAGGCATGATGTGGTACCACAGTGTTATTTTGATTTGCATTTCTCTAATCAGTAATTGCATTTAATTTGCATTTCTATAATCAGTTTTTCTTATGACTATACATAGGTTTAATTTCTTCATTTGAAAACTGCCTAGTCTTATCCCTCAACCATTTATCAATTTGGGAATGACTCATGTTCTTATAAATTTGACTCATTTCTCTATATATTTTAGAAATGAGGTCTTTATCAGAGACGCTAGTTGTAAAAATTGTTCCTCAGTTTCCTATTTCCCTTCTAATCTTAGTTGCATTGGTTCTGTGCAAAAGATTTTTAATTTAACATAATCACCATTATTCATTTTGCACTTCATAATGTTTTCCATCTCTTTTTGGTTATAAAATCTTCCATTCTCTATAGATCTGAGAGGCAAATTATTCCTTGTTCTTGTAATTTGTTTCACCCTTTATGTCTAAATCATGTACCCATTTTGATCTTATCTTGGTGTAAGATGTTGGTCTATGTCTAATTTTGGCTATACTATTTTCCAATTTTTTTCCAGAAAATTTTCGTCAAATAGTGAGTTCTCATCCCAGAAGCTGGAGTCTCTGAGTTTATCAAACAGTAAATTACTATAGTCATTGTCTACTCTTTCTTGTGTACCTAACATATTCCACTGATCCACAACTCTATTTCTTAGCCAGTACCAAGTAGTTTTGAAGATTACTGCACCAGTTCGGCTTTTTAAAGCATTCTTCTCCTCATTGGCTTTTTGTGCCTCTTTTACCATTTGGCCTAGTTTGTTTTTTAAGGTGTTATTTTCTGCAGTATTTTTTGTGTCTCCTTTACTAAACTACTAATGCATTTTTCATGATTTTCTTGCATCACCTCATTTCTCTTCCCAATTTTTCCTCTGCCTCTTACTTGATTTTCAAAATCCTTTTTGAGTTCTTCCATTGCCTGAGACATTCATATTTTTCTTTCTTTTTTCTTTTTTAAATTAACTTTTATTTTTAATTTAAATCATTTGTTTCCAAGATATTTTGAGTTACAAATTTTCTCCCCATCTTTCCCATACCTACCATCCTAAAGCAGCAATCCCATGTTTACCCCTTCCCCTAATCTGCTCTCTCCTATATCCTCCCCTATCACCCCTCTATGACCCAGAACCAAGTATGGGCAAAGCAAGAGAGACCTGACTCAACGATAGCAAAGAGATCCCTATAATCTCTTTCTGACCAGTTGTTTGACCCCCTCACCATCTGTGGGATGAGAGCCCCCAAAATCACTGCTACTGCTGCTACTGATTCAGTAGCTCCTATGGCCTGCTCCTAGTGTGTTGGTGTAGTTTGCAATGGGCTATGCTTCACTCTCACCCAAATGTAACACATCTTTCCTACTGACCTTCTAAGCTGTCTTTGGCTAGAAAATTATTTTACCACATCCTTTTGTGGGTTCTGTTGCTCCAGGAATTGTTTGATTTGACCATTATTTAAAGGTACTCAGAGGAGTTCTGGGGAGAGCTCAGGAGAGTTGCTGCTTCTATCTTGGCTCTGCTGTCTGATGATTTTAAGAGATAAAAGGACTCTTTTTTTTCCAAATCAGGTCTTCATGTTTTTATGGATTTTGTTTGTTTGTTTTGTTTTCTTTCAGATTTTTCCTTCAATCTGTTGACCACATTGTCCATATCAGGTATAGGATTTGGATAAAGATAGAAACAACAAGTGATATGTAAAAACTGAAATTCTCTGAAGTTTCAGGTGAATTATGGGTTTTTAATTTGATGTTCTTACAGCTCTGTTGTTAACAGGATTAGAAATATAGGATCTCATCTGGTTTTCACAACATGAATAAGGTACTGGGAAATCAAATTTGGGAAGTTGTACTAAATTACATTGTGTCTTGCTACTGGCAGATTTTTAGTAAAATTACCTAGGAATCTTTGCTAAAGACTTGGGACCAGAGAAGCAGATCTACTAGGAGGAAGCTTCTTTTGAGAATAATGCCTATTATAGATTGTCCAAGAGGAAATATTTCCAGGGACCAGCTGACTACATGAGACGTCTGGAACTCAAAATGAAATGTGCTTATTAAATGGTCATTGGGAGTGGGTTACCAGGTTACAAGGAGACTTGATGTGATTTAATGTTAGCGATCATAATATTATTGCATTACATTGACTTTTTGTTTCATGGTATTTATGTTTGCCGGTTTTTCTTGGCTATCTTGGCAACATGTTAATTTCCCCTCTCAAAATAGTCCACTGTGAGCCCTCTAAGTATTTTGATCTATATCCTAACTTATATTACCTATGGAGTCTATTTTATAAAGTTTGTCTCTTTAGGGGATATATAAAATCATTACTCTGCAGATACTCTTTGTGCCTCTTACCCTAAACCAGTGGTTCTCAACCTGTGGGTCACAACCCCTTTGGGGGTTAAATGACCCTTTCATGGGGGTCACAGAAGTTGCCTAAGACCATCGAAAAACACGTATTTCCAATGGTCTTAGGAACCAAGACACTGCTCCTCTATCCATCTCCAGGGGGGTCTACCCACATGCAGATATGCCCACTTACGAGTATTAAAGAGTTGTGGCATTAGGAAGGTTAAGAACCACTGCCGTACATCTTCAATGCTTTTTAAGGTAGACTATTACTCTGTCCAGAAATTCCTAGTAGATAAAGCTGTTAAATAAGTGATCCTGGAAGTTGAGTACCCCAGGATCAAAGAGGGGAATGTTCCATTAAAAAGAGCACTAATGACTCCATTTTGCCTTTATCCACCATAAGTTTCAATTAATTGTAAATTACCTGATTTTAGAGAAATCACAACGTTACTCCCTTTCCCAAAAATCACCTGGCTTAAGTAATGCCACAAAACTACACTTCTCCCTTTTACCTCAGTGTCTCTTGATCCCCTCCATTAAAGAGAAAACAGGTGTTTCAGTACCTATAATCCTGTTTTTCATTTCCTCTAAATTATGCTTTAACTGTATAGAAACCAATGTGCTGGGTCCTTGGATACTAAGGGCCTTGGCCCCAGTTTATTTCTGCAACCATATGTATTGCTAAATAAATGATCATTTTTATATAACTACCAGGTTTTCTTTATTCCACTATAACACAGGAAGCTTGTTGGGACAGAGTGAAGGAACTAGTCAATTTACCTCAAGTAATGCCATCACTGGTTTACAGAACAATAATGAAAATTTGTTATTTAGTTTTGTTCTGTTCATCTTCCCAGGACCTCTTGTCATAGACATTTGTAACTACTCATTCTTTGGGTCTTCTTAGGTTCATCTTTGTAGGCACATTGTGAGGCCCTTTTATGGTAACCCTCACACTTAATGATGAATTTCTTGGCTCCCAAACCACTGCTTACCCTGCTCTGGGTCTCCGTTTCTTCATACCTCAAATGAAAGATTTGAACTAGATGCTCTCTTAGGTCTTTCCCAGTGATAGATCAGGAAATCCTATAACTTTCTCTGCCCCTATTGAATGGAAGAGGCAAAATGAAATGAGGGGAGGAGATAAGGAGAAAGACACAAAGTATACCATTAATCTCATTTCAAAAAGAAAAAGGAAAGTTTGGTTTTTAAATTTTGTTTGGTGCTTTTTTTTGCTTCTTTGGAGTACTAGTTCATTCCTTTTTTTAAAAGCTAATACTTCATTGGAATGGAATTGATTTTTTTTTTCTCTTTATCTTCCACTTTTTATCCTTTGTAATTCAGGCATATCTGTTTTTTAAAAGAGATCTCCCCTCTCCTCACTCAAGATTTTAAATATTTTCTGTTTTTGTTTTTTGCTTTTTGGAGGGCAATTGGGGTTAAGTGACTTGCCCAAAGTCGCATGGCTAGTTTTTTGTGTCAAGTGTCTGAGGCCAGATTTGAACCCATGTCCTCCTGACTCCAGGGCCGGTGCTCTATTCACTGTGCCACCTAGCCGTTCCAAGATTTTAAATATTTGAAAAAGCAAAGAACCCTTCGTTGCCAGCAGAATTACCAAGAGTTTCTTCACATCTACTCATTTATACACTGTGATAAACTGAATTGAGGATCTAGAGAAACCAACAACTTACCTATGACCATCTTTTTCCACCCAGAGGTTGTAGAAATGATTAAAGGATGATCTGTCTCATTCATGCCTATGGATTTTTTTCCCTTAAATTATAGAAGGGTAACTGAAGTCCTGACATGGCAACCTCCTGAGTTAACCCACTGTCTTTACCCACCACTGTCCATGAAGTGTGTCCCCACTGAAGGTGGACACCAGTCATGCTGTAATCACATTGGACTGGGGACCTTTTTAAGTCTTGTTTCCAAACATCATTCTCGGTTCTTATGTGACCAGAACCAGAAATGTCACCCATCCCTGGACAGCAACATCCCTTTTGTCTTTAGGACATTACGGTTTGTTTTGATCACTGATCACCTTGAACTGAGGGGTGTGGGTGGAGAGGGATCAGGATGGCAAAAGAGGAGTCTCTCATCCCTTTTGGGGAATAGAAAATCTCTTCCTGGAAGAATTGGGGCAGAGTAAAGGAATGGGCACACCCAATGCCGTAGAAGTCATACTGTGGGAAATTCAATTGCACAGCATTTGAAGGAGGAGAGGAAGCTCCTCTTGCCTGCCCCCTTCAGAAGCACAGAAACCATATTAATGGAGTTGCAAACAATGTTTGTTCTGTAGTTGGACACTGAGCACCCTCTTCCCCCCTTCTTCAAGAAGGGTGAAATCACTGAGCATGAGAGCCCTAGGCTTCTTCAGCTCTGCTGAGGGCGCTATCTTTCTCCCCCAAAATGAGTGGCAAAAGAACAGTAACAGCTGAAATTTCAGGCAGCAGCTTGCAGCTTTCCATAGTCTGTTTTCTTTGGCCAGCCCCTGTTATTCCCTCCTCTCTGTCTTCAGAAGTGTGAAACCGGTTGGTTGCTGGTATTTGTGGTCTATGCTAACTGTTCCATCTGTGTAAACTAAGCTCTGCCAGCCTGGGAGTTTAACAACACTTTCCTTCAGCTGGCGGCTTGTTGGAAAATGAAGGTCCCCCTTAAGTGGCCCTTTGAAGCTCTGGAAAATAAGGTGTTTGCGTTTGATGACGGGAGGCTGGACTAGAGTCTCTGATGGTCTAGCTCTCATTTATTTTAGCTTGGGATAGTCAGATTGGGCAGAGCTAAATTCTGGATCTGCACCTGGATGGAGCAAAGTTTTGGAAGAAGGGTAGGAGTTGAGGTCACTGGAATGTACGTTTTATACACCGGCTCCTTGTCCCCATGATAACATGAGACAAAGTGAATGGCAGGCTGGAATCTCAGGGAAGCACGCACAAGATTTGCCAGCCTGTCCTGTGCAAAACCCTCCTATGCCAGGTAACGTGGCTTCCCTTCCCCTCCCTTTCCCCACTTTGGAATTTATAGTCTGGATCTTACTGGCAATTTTTATTTTTATTTTGTAACGTCAACAATTACTGAATTAGACTGGTAGGAATCTTTGACTTCTTTTCTGGAAAAAACATCATTTTTTTTCTTGAGGTAGGAGGTAAATAATATTTTGATCTTCTCAGCCTCAGTTTCACCATTTACAAAAAGATAGAGCTATGATTAGATGATTTTTTTGAGTCTCCCCTCTCCCAGCACTAACATTGAACATCAAACATTCTAGGATTTGAAGTATTTCCTCTACTACTTTATTTTTTTTTATTTTTTTTCATTCCTTGGTTATATGTATTCTGGCTAATATCCATCAACCAGCTAATGCCCATCAAAAGTCGGCAAACCAGTGGATTATGCTCGTGTTGATATTTCTATCCTGGAGGCAAGGTCTTGTTTATTTAAATGCCCTCATTAGTTATACATCAAAACGAGATTTTAGAAACTGAGAATTAGCCTTGGGGTCAGCAGAGTAAACATAACCACAATTTACTCCTTTGCCAATTTTTTAAAGTTCTTGTTGGTGTTCTTTGTTTAATGGATTGCTGTTGTCAAGATACAGAGGAAATGTACTACAAGAGTCTCACAATTTCTGATGCAAGGATTGCTGAAAGAATAGAGAAAGATTCAGATGCACTTACGAGTGGCCTTGCAACAATGGTCAAAGGGTCAGCAAAAATCAGGAAGAATATGTGGGCAAATGACCAGGTTTTCACAATCAAGATTTCTGGCCAAGCAGGTGGAACTGAGTTTAAGTCTACAAGAAGGTCACAGACTTTGGGGTGAAAACTCTTAAAGCTACATATGTAAGTGAAGATGTTTAGAATGCACATGTGTGTACAGAGGCCTTGAGTCTGGCTATGATCCTGACTCAATTAGCTAAATGTGACAGGCACACAAAGGTACAGGGAAGTAGTGAATGGTCCTGAGAGGCTCCGCAGATGTACATTTGGAAGGGGACTATCTGAACAAAATCTTACAGAGAAACAGAGACAGGGAGGAAAGAGACAGAGAGAAGGAGATGGATAGAAACAGAAAGAGACAGAGACAAAGAGGAAGAAGGAAAAAAAGAAGGAAGGAAGGAAGGAAGGAAGGAAGGAAGGAAGGAAGGAAGGAAGGAAGGAAGGAAGGAAGGAAGGAAGGAAGGAAAGAAAAGAAAAAAGGAAGGGAAGAAGGCAAGGAAAGGGAGGAAAGAAGGCATGAAGGGAAGGAAATAAGGCAGGCAGGCAGGAAGGAAGAGGGGAAGATGAATAAACGTTTGAAATAACTGATCTAACAACAGAGGGGAAAGAATAGGTGAAAAATAAGGAATATATGTTTCTGTGTATGCATACGTATGTTATATGATTGTTAAAACTGAACTATAAGGAAAACTAAGTGCCACAGAATAGATAGTTTAGAATTGCAGTGCTGGAGACTTTTTAGAATCCCTTGGACAGCAAGTTGATCAAAACAGTTAATACTTAAAGAAATTCATTTAGATTATCCACTAAATCAGTGGTTCTCAATCTGTGGATCATGACCCCTTTGGGGTGGAACAACCCTGTCACAGGGGTCACAGGGGTTGCCTAAGACCATTGGAAAACACATATTTCCAATAGTCTTAGGAACCTCCTCTATCCATCTCCAGGCGGGTCCACCCACATGCAGACATGCCCACATGTGACTATTAAAGGGTCAGTCAGGGCACTAGAAAGGTTGAGAACCACTGCACTAGATGGTCAAATATTGAAGCTAAAGCTTAAAGACTTTACCATATAATAAGAAGCTATTAAGATTCATTAGAAAAGACTGTGATGTTTCAAAAGATTGAAGGCAAAATGAGAAGAGGACACCAGAGACTGAGATGAATAGATAGTGTCATGGAAGCACAAAATATGAGCTTGGACAGACTCAGCAAGATAACAGAAGATACAAGGGCCTGGATTTCCATGGAGTCATGAAGTCGGACATGGCTGAACAACAAAAGTGTGTGTGTGTGTGTGTGTGTGTGTATTATTTCACTAGACATCATATATTTTTGTGGAGAGAATGATCAAATTGCACAGCCGTCAGTTCAGGACAGCATTGCCATTATCACTGTTCTAATCTGTTTGCAAAAGAAGGCACATCAATCAGCAGCTCATTTCTGATCTACTACATTCATTGGCACAATTACCTTTCTAAAGTCATCCTGTAGTTGGTGAAAGAAGGCTTAATCTGTGGCCATCCAATGAGCATCATGCCTGTATTGTGGACCAACTGCCAAATGCACATAGGAAGATGATGCTGACAGTTGTACAACAGGTGTGTGACTCCTTCTCTCTCTTGCTCCCTCTCCTTACTCTCCTCTTTCTCTCCATTCCCTCTTTCTCTCGTTCCCCCTTTCTCTTTCTCCCTCTCCCTCCTTCCTTTCCTCTTCTTTATCCTCTCTATATATGTATGTGTCTCTGTCTCTTTCTGACTCAGCCTGCCTCTCTCTTCTCTTCCTCTGACTCTCTCTCCCCCTCAGGAACTGTCTTTCTTTGTCTCTGTGTCAGTCTTTGTCTCCATCTCTTTTCTTCATTCCCTTCCACTTCTCTTTCTCTTTCTTTACCTTTCTCTTCTTTTTTCCTGTGTTGGTTGTCTGTCTCTCCCTCCATTACCTCTTTCTCTCTGTGTGTTTCTGTTGTGTCCTATCACTTCCCCTCCCCTTCCCTCTTCAATTTTTCCTTTCCCTTGCTCATCTTCCCCCCCCCCCCCACCTTTCTAACCTGTTCCAGGTACGTGTGAACTCCAATTATGTATGGTACTTTTCTCCTCCATGGCTCACAATAAGAAAAAAAGTGAGTAATTGAAAAGGCAGAGACTCTCACCAAGGACATCAACTTAGTTGACTGAGTTCTCCTTAATGAGGTAGAAGCACAAAGACCCCGTTTATGCTAACAAAGCAAGGCAGCAAGGTGCCACAGTGGATAGAATCAGGGCCTGGACTCAGGAAGATCTGAGATCAATTCTAGTCTCAGAAGCTTACTAGCTGTGCGACCCTGGGCAAGCCACTTGACCCTATTAGCCTCAGTTTTTTCATCTGTAAAATGAGCTGGAAAAAGAAATGGCAAATCACTCTAGTATCTGTGAAGGAAACCTCAGATGGGGTCACAAAGAGTCAGACATGACTGAACAACAACAACATGCTATCAAAGGGATGGGGTGTCGAAGTAACTGTGAGTAATTCAGATCTTCAGAAAGAAGCTAGCAGAGGACCTAAATTATCTATCCAATAGGTTTTCAGGGCTGCATTTCACAAGACAGTCTGTGAATTCCCCATTCACTCCTTTGTCATAAGGACAACCAAGGAAATGAAGCAGCCAATGGGAGGCACTGTCTGCTCATGGAATCCACCCCTTCCCCTTGGCATAAAGGCCTGGAAGGTAAAGGGCCAGAACAGTTGACCTATTTGGGACACCTGTCCAAGTCTTTTAAAATACACTTAAGTTTTCTTATTCTAAAGGCGATGGGGCAGCCAGGTTGCCGTGACGACACTGAGAGTATTGCATTTCTGGAAATACTGAGATGCGACTGGTTGAAACTATATCTGTGCAACATCTCCTCACACCCTGCAGGCCCCAAAGCCCACTTGGCTCTGTTTTCTTCCTGGATAACAGTGAGTGCCCTTGAACAGAGGTTGTTGGCCAGATGGGTGACTGGCAGGCAGGAATGGTTGCTGGGCCTGCTGCTTTTGGACCCTAGATACTCTGGGGCATACAATTTATGCCCCCAATGTTTCTAACTGATGGCTAGACATCACCCTAAAATGGTCCATTGACAATCAAGCTTGGCATGTTCGCAGCTGGTTCTAGCTGCATCTCTCAGCTTCAAAGAGGACCTTCTCCTAGGCTCCTTATTTCTGTTAATGGCATCATGGATAGACATGATGTAGCCGAATGTTTAAATTCTTTGTTTGGACTTTTAACTCTTCATTCTCTTTCACCACTCCCCCCCACAATTCAGTTAGCCTTTGAGAACTACTTATTATGCCTTAGGAATAGATCCTTTATCTGCCCGTTTGTCTCTATTCTCACAGACCACACATTCTACCTCAGGCATCCATTACAATCCTCCCCCTCCTAGAAAACTGTAATACTCTGTTGAGTTATTCCTCTGCATTTCTAATAATGTATTGATTAATCAAATATTTATTAAGTGCCTACTAACTACAAGAGTCTGTGCTAGGCTCTTGTGAAGCACATATAAAAAGAAGAAGACAATTCCTGCCCTCAATAGGTGGACATTCTTTTAGTGATATAAAAAAAAACTTCAAATAGTTCAAGGTTCCATGATTTTGATAGTATAAGTACTCCCACCAAAAAACACATTGAATCTTAAAGTTTAATGAAGCTCATTTCCTACTGACTACAAACACACCGTGCCTCCCCAATCCTGAGACAGCTCAGGCTTGATTCTTCCATTCCCACTACCATCCTATATCTCCTCTGACCTTTGAAGCTAAACTCATTGAAAAACCCATGTACAGTAGGTGCCCCTGTTTTCTCTATCTTCTCTCTCTTCTTAACCACCTTCCAAACCTTTAATGAATTTTTATTGGTGGTTGTAGCAAAAACAAAACAAAACAAAATAAAACAAAATATCAGCTGGTGGCCAACCTTTGAGAGGTTGATTTTCTCTACATTTAAGTTCTTTTTTTTGTGCCTGTTTATTTTATTTTTTTATAATGTCTACAATAACTTTATTTTTTTTAATTTTAATCTATTTTATTGGTTATATCATTCATTTCCACAAGGTTTTGAGTTACAAATTTTCTCCCCTTTTTGTCCCTACCCCCCAGCACAGAACATTGATCCCACTGTAAGACCCTCCCACAATCTGTTCCCTTTTATGCCCTCCTCCAA
>CM053595.1:61699378-61736794 GCA_028646575.1 Pseudocheirus occidentalis
GGTGCTGCAGCCCCACCTTCCAGCCTTGGCTCACTGAAAGCGCACCCCAGGACCACCACTCAAGATCCCGATCCAGATCCAGGCCGCTCAACGCAAGAGCCCTTGGCCTTGATGGGTCGCGTCAGCCCCCCTGCTATCTGCAGGCCGAGGGCTCTGAAGCAGCCCAGTGGAAGCCGCTGTGGCTCTCAGCCGTTCCTGCTGCAACAGCCGCCTCCCACTGCCTCCTTGCCCTGGGAGCAGTTTGGCCGGACCCGCTCTTCTCCTCCCCAGTTAGCAAAATCCAGTAACCTTTCTCTTCGCCTTTTTGTCTTCTGGCCTGATAGATGTGGTAACTGTGCCCCCAGTGCAGCAGATCTGCTCCCCTCCCGATGCCCCAAGGCTTGACCCGGCCAGGGTTTCCGCTGTGGGTCCCAGACTGCTGCGAAGAACCCCGCCTGCTGCGCTGCCTGTAGCAACAGATGTTCTTTCTGTCTTTTGGAGAGTTTTGGAGCTTGAAAATCTGTTTAGTGTCCCATTTTATGAGTTTTTTAGCATGTTTGTGTGGGAGCTGTGGTGCTTTGCTGCTTCTACGCTGCCATCTTGGCTCCGCCCCCGGAGATTTTAATTCTTGCTGGGAATGGAAGCATGAGTAATGTTTGAGGCCAGAAGTTCGGCTACTCAAGGAGAAGATGGACTGGGCTAGAATTATATCTACCTATGATTACTCCAGGGGATATCATTTTCAGGTTCAAGTTAACTTCTGATCACTGTTCATTTAATAGGGGAAAGAGAAGGACTCCAAGCTTTATATCCAAGACTTGACTACTTTCCTCTCAAATACCAGTTACACAATGAACAAATGCAGCAATTAGCCAAGGAGCCCATTTATCTCATTCATTCATTTGTTGTTCCTCTGTTTTCGAAGAGGACTAATGATATCATGGGTGGTATCTTGACTTGTGCATGAATTGGATTTAAGGGAGGCAGTGTTGTATTAAGTCGTCAGCCTCATGCTGCCTTCTTGAGTCATTGAAATCCAATGGCAAGAAAAAAGTCATAAGAACCTGCATAAATTGGTAGCAAAAATAAATTAGAGGGAGCATATACAGAGAATATATACAAGACAATAGAGAGTGAAGAAACTCTCCCACTTAGAACAAGGTAACTCAGTTCAAAAGAGAGAGTTCCAAATCTCATAAAAGGGAGAGTTCCGCAGAACTTCCAATGTAGCAAGCTGAGGTTTAGGATGTGATGGAGACTACCAGTTCCTCTTGTGTTGTCTTATTCCCAGTCTTTTCCTTCAGCAATCTGAAGTGGGGTTGGCTTCTTCCATGTTCTCTCTCAAACCTGGAAACCAGAAATATCCAATGCAGAACATAAAGAGATACGTCAGCTCAAAGAGAAATGAAGAGACTTAAAGAAAGTTCAAAGAAGACTCCAGTCACGGAAGCTCTCTCTCTCCAATTCTACCCCACCCTTTGCTTTGGCATGAGTGTTGACCATCACCAATAAGGAAAGAGTCCCATACCAATGGGTTTTGTGACTGAGGTTACACCACAACTATTGCAACAGCTTCCTATCCATTCCTTCCTGCAGACATCCTCTCCGTTCTCTGGTCCATATATCACCCAGCTGCCAATTTTATATTCTTAAAGCATAAATCTGAATATGTTTGTCCCCTTCTCAAAAAGCTTTAATGATTCCCTATTGCCTGTAGGATAAAATAATTTTTTTTCTGAGCCTTCACAGTCTGGTTCCAACTTATCTTTCTGGAAAGAATCCACATGACTTTGTATTCCCAACTTCTCTATGTGCTCTAGGTTCAAGTCAAAGGAGTCTACTTGCTATTTGCCTTACACAACATTCCATCTTCCCTCTCAATGCCTTTGTACAAACTGCCTTCCATGGCTGGAATGCTATACCTCCTGAGCATTTTCTTTGGAAATTCCTAGCTCCATTCAAGGCTTGGTTCTAGTGCCACTACTTACACAAGTTCTTTCTTTATGCCCTTCTATTGTCAGAGTCCTGATCTCCATCATCTGTTAGGAAGGGGTCAGAAAAAGATTATTGTAAAGAGGATAAAACTAGAGAAACATCAAAGGTACCTTCCAGCTCTAACGTTCCACGAATCTATGATGCTATAGGCATATTCCCATTTTACGTGATGTATATATTCCTGAAATGATGGATATTAATTGAAATTTTATTTTTATGTATCTTTGTACATACCACAGCTATACTTTGTACATTTTAGATATTAGTTATTTACACCTTTATGTATTATTTGATATTAATTTATATATTTGATATTTATTTATACTTGTACATGGTATTGGATACAATCTCCTTAAGGTCAGGATTATTTCATTTTTCATCTTGTATACTAAGTGCTGAGAATATAGTAGGCACTTGCATATAGCAATTAGATTGGATTGAGCAAAAGCCTAAATATGCACAGTTTGAACTGTTTTTTTTACCCCCAGAAGAAGGGATGAATTGCTCTGAGCTATTCACACTCTCTCTTCCCTATGGAAACAGTGATATGCAGTCAGGGATAACATTAGGAACATAATTTGTGTCCATGGAAAAGGTTTTTCTCTGAAGCTAAATGAGCAGGGTAAATATCAGGCATGGAACTTCTGCTTCATTATCATCCTGTTCTAACCAGGCCAGATGGAAGCTGCAGAAAACTCTCTGAGATAACTAGGGCACTATTTAACCCTTGGTGTGACAGAGAACATGCTTTGCAGTTGGTTTTCCTGTTCCCAAGGCACTCACTCTTCATATGGCATTGTATAATATCATTCTCCATGCTGGTGTTTTAGCCTCCTCCTAAAAAGTTTGCTTGAAGAGGACAGATCTGTGCCTTTTCTAAACCTTCTCTTTTTCCCAGCCCTGAGCACAGATTTTGTATGCAGCAGGTGCTTAATAAAACTTGATTATTGTTGCAAGTCAATCCCCCTGGGTCATCATTTCATAGCACCGTTTGGAAATTTGACCAGACAGAATTTCATGTGAGAAATTGTGTAAGCTTCCTCTGAGTCAACAATGTTATGTGGCAACCTTAGAATTAGTGGGATTTTAGGTTAGATTAATAGAAGTTCAGTGTCTAGAATAAGGAAGTTGTGCAGATACCCACGAACATTGTCCCAATCACTTCTTACCTGGAATGTCACATCCAGCTTAACCACATATTTTCAGGGTTGTCACTAACAGGGAGTTCCAAAGAAGGGTGATCAGGAAGGTCGGGGGATTGAATATGATTCGGTGTGAGAATCAATTCAACAACATTAGGGCACATAGCCAAGAGAAGAGAAAGCAGAGGGAGTGTGAATGAGGGAATGCGATGATTTTCTTCAAATATCTGAAAGACTATCCTATCTCTCACATTTTGCTTGTCCTTGGAGGACAGAATTAGGATTGTGAGAACTTGTAGGAAGGCAAATTTTGGCTCCATAAAAGGAAGAATTCTCTGATAATTTCATCTGTTCAAAACTACATTTGCTAATAACAAAATCTAGCATTTCTATACTGCTTTAAGGTTTGCAAAGCACTTTGATAAATATTATCTCATTTGACCTCACAGTAACTCTGGAAGTAGGTGCTACCATTATCTGCATTTTATAATATATAAGGAAACTGAAGCTAAGTGGCCTACTCAGAGTCACACAACTAAATGTCTGAGGCAGGATTTGAACTCAAATCTTCCTTACTACAGGTCTGGCATTCTATTCACTATGCCAGCTGACTGCCTTATAGTGAGATCCCCATGACTAGAAGTTTTCCTAATAAATGGCCATCTGTCAAAGTAAACATTCTTCTTATTGAAAAGGAAGTTGGATTAGAATCTATCAAAGGTCCTTTCCATCTCTAAAACCCTGGGTATCTATGATACTATGGAGATATCCCTCCTTTACACTAGGTATACATTCCCGAAAAAGTCTGTATTATGAATCTTGTAAATTGCTTCTTACGTCTGAGAAATCTATCTTCGGAATAACAACATCTCACATATTTGAAAAAAAAAACAAGATGGGGATAATGATAAGATCAGTGAACTGAGAGTCAGGAGAACTGGATTTGAATCCTGGTTTATTACTTATATAATCTTGGGTATCACATTCAATCTTCCTGAAACTATTTCCTGATCTATAAAATGGAAATGAGAACCGTTTTACTACCTACCTACCTCTAATACGTAACTGTTGAAAATAGAAAGTTGGAATGAGATCGCATATGTGAAAGTTCTATACAAATTGTGGTATATTATATAAATGTGGTCATCATCTTCATATTTTAAAATGTTTTCAATGAGTTTTTACATCAGTGCTCCAGATCATACTGATGTTTGCAGTTAAGTCTGTTGATCTAGGCATTCATAATTCTTCCCATAAGGTAAAACAAAATAATTGATTTTGAATAATGGTTCCATTTCTCCCTCAGGTATTCTGTTCAACTTCTACCTAAGCTGATGCTTTGCTTTAGTTCAACATGGAGTGTGGAGCAAGAAGAACTTTCTTATATCTGAGCATCTTTCTGGCTTACCCCTTCCATAAGAATTAAGACTCAAGTTCCTGTTGCAGGTACTAGTTATCAGTGAAACCTGGGAAATAAGATTGGTTTTGGATAAGCCAAAGTGAGGATGATTTGTCTGCATGTAATTGATGTTAACTGTAGCGAAAGGGGAAAACACACACTTATACACAAAATTACTATATTTACTAAAGTGCTAATGGAATAGTACTATAATTATGGAATTGACTTAGTGCCTTCTACTTTATCTTTTAATCACAGCATTTCAATACACATTCAGCTGTGCCTTTCTAGGCTGTTATATCATCCACTCTCCCAGGCTACAGAAGGTCAGGCCCGGTCAGTGCTTGGAAAGAAGACACAGCCTTCACAAAAAATCCAGATGTTATAGTTAGCGGGGTCGGCAGAAGAATTCCACTTAGTCATCAGAAGTTGGTAATTTAGCAGATGGTTCTCTTCCTTGTTAGTCAAGAGAGAACTCAAGCCACATGCTGGGATGAGGGATCCTGGGATATTCAAGGAGATAGAACCCTCTCAGACACTTTGCAAAACCCACGTCTTGGTCCCTTGATGGCATTTCTAACGTCACAGAGTTTTGCCGAGTGTGAGTGCTCACTTGACCATAGGAGCCAAACTTCATACAGAATGGACCCTGTGGGCTTAATGAGATTTGACACTCCCATTCCCTGTTCCAAATTGTTCTGTGCCCATTAAACAGCTGTCATGTTGAACACATACATATACACAGTGCTCCATTTTAACCCTGGAAGCACAATTCCCACTTTGGAACAGCCTGTCCTGGAATCTCTATGGAATTCTCAGAATTTTCTGAAGTGTTCTATTCTATTAATTTTTTTAAACTGCTTCTGGAAAGTTCCATGGGTTAATTCATTCCACTCTAAGAAGTTCCAGAGCATTTCAGGGGAGAAATCGTTATGTGAGTGTTATAATAATAATAATAATAATAATATTATAATAATAATAATTTCATCTTTGAAACATTTCTGGAAAAAGTTAAACAATTTAAAGAAATCCCCTTCTACTTTAAGTACATTCAGCAGTTTCCCTCCCTAAGAAATGACTTGTAAGTTTGTGCTTTTAATTATTATCATTCTCCCCTGAAATTACAGGCAAAGCACTCAGTGATATTTGAAACAGAAATTACTGGCCTGCAGCCTTACGCTACTGTTTCTCCAGCTTGCTGCCAGGACTGCAAATCAATTTTCTGCGTTTCTTTCAGATTTTCTGAACAAAATTGTGGAAAATCGCTGTTGGCACATGGCATTTTTCCACCATGGTTAGAGTTATTGAATTGTGCAGTTATGTGCTGCTGCAAGAAGGCCGTCCAACTTGAAATGCCAACCTCAAAAGGATCAGGACACTTTCTCAATCTGGGTTTCATAAATTTTCCACAGGAAAAGCAAAATGATCTGCTCTGGCTATGCATATAGCTTCTTGTTCAAGCAAAAAAAAAGTATGAGATTGCTTTGATTCCTTTTTTTATTTCTTCTCTTCCTTTGGGTTTTCTGGTCAGGTTCTTGTTCCAGTTTTCAGAGAAGGCTCTCATCCTGTGTGACCACTGCTTCTGTAGCTTTTTAATCCATCACCATGTGGATAGATTCAAAGTGTGCTCTAAGGAAAGCCAAAGTTCTATGTGATGGCCTCTCAAAGGAGGTTGTGAACGGCTGTGTCACAGCCATAGCCACCATTTTTAGTGGTGGTCTCTTCCATCACCTGAAGTACCTACTCTGATAAGCCCTGTAGAAGGTAGCAATACCCCCATACAAGAAATTAATAAAGAAGATACACAACAACCCTACAGAGTTGATTATAGTACTATAGATTGAGAGCTGGAAGACAGCTTAATTGTCATCTAGTACAATCCCTTTCTTTATAATTTTTTTTTGTAAATAGTATTTTATTTTTTCCAATTACATATAAAGATAAATCCCTTCCTTTGAAAAAATGGCAGGCCTTGGCCTTGAACCCACATTCTCTAATTCCACACTCCTACTGTCCCACCAGCCATGCTTTTAAGGAATTAATAACTTGTTGTACACATTTGCAATTTTTTTACCAAGATTTTCAAAACTACCCCTCTCCTCAAAGAATTAGAGATTTGCAACTAAACATGTTGATTTAAAAATTATTTTTAATTTTTATTTTCAACTCCAAATTCTCTCCCCTTCCATTGAGAAGACAAGAAATGTGATATTCATTATGCATATGAAGTCATGCAAAACATGTAGCACTCACAATTCCTAGCTTTTGCACCAAAGTGCTTAGTGTGGTATTTGGTTTATAATAAGTGCTTAATAAAAAGTTTGGTTTGGTTGCTGTTGATTCATTCATTCTCTGTTGTACTTCAAAACCAAGTCAAGTATAATATTTCATGGAGAACAACTGTCCAAAGAACAGCTCCAATTTCCCTGAGATTCTTCTGACCCTTACTCTGAGACATTCCACAAAATCTTCTTGTAGACCTTCATAGCTCCAGGTGATTGATTTGAATTTTCTTGAATGTTCCACAGAATCAGTGGACATTTAGCAAGGTTCATGTTCTAAAGGGAACTATTCTATGTGCTAAGAGAGGTTGTTGTTGTTGTTCATCCTTGGTTCTCAAAAAGGAACAATGAGGATGATGTCTTGACTTGCAAGTGAATTGGATTTAAGTGAGGAAGGACTATCCTCACTATCCTCCAGAGTCATCTGAGTACAGCAGTAAGATATAGGCCAGGACAACTGGCAATGGCCCAAATACAGAGGAAGATTCTGGCCTTTTTAAGTAAAGGCCTTTTCCAGGTCTCAGTTTGTCTGAGACAATATTCATTCAGTGAATAAAGACTGGATAAGATTTGAGGGAAAAGATGGCCTAGTTTGCCCTCATAAAAGAATCAGTCTGAGAGGGGAAGACCCTCAAAACAAAGAGAGCTATGAAGTTTTGAAAACATATCACCTCTGTCCTCTGTAGCTAACAGTCTAGTGAGCAAATAAGAAGTCAACAAAAAGTCTTCTACAATTTGTTTTTTTGAAGAGACAATCTAGTCCTATCTCCCTCCCCATCAGACCTCACATTGTGATTTTGCACATTAGAAAGTTACAAAACAGTGTCCCATATGAGGTTTCAGGGAGAAGGTCATTGCCAACTAAGGGTATGAGTGTCATTTGAGTTGGATTTTAAAGAATGGATAGGAATTCAATGTGTGAAAATGGGTTGGGAGAATATGGGGAATAATTTGAGCCAAGATACAGAGGAATAAGAGGAGAGAGTGTCATTTAAGGACACAAGGGGTTGACTATTTACCCTAATAGAATATAAATGACTTAAAAACAGGTCCAACTGTGTGTGAGGGGGTGGGGGGTTCTTGTATCCCTAACACTTAGCACAGTATATGACACATAACAAGGGCTTAATAAAGGTTTGTTGATTGATTGTTGGGCTCTTTTCTTTCAGTCTACTCTTAATCAAAATGATTAATCAGCATTTTTAGGGGTTATTTCTATCTGCATTCTTGCAGTCTGTATTGCCTGTCTCAGATATGTACACTGTTGAGGAAGCTCTATGGGTTATCCATTTAGATATAAGTTGAAATTTGAGTAATAACAGATGCTCTTCATCCACTTGGTCTTTCTTGCATGATTGAATGGACTGAAATACTTTGAATGATTACAAATAGCTTTCAGGTGGTTCTGCAGTGTCATGGGGTTCAAAGTAATATTGTCCACAAACAGGAGTATCTATATATAAGAATTTACCATGCCTGGGGAATTCCTTTTCAACCTGGACTTTTCACTGTATACCCTTCATCTCAGTGGTGATTAAATTTTCATTGTGAACATTTATACCTTGGAAATCAGTAAAAATCACTTGGTTTGTAGCGGTTCTCAACCTTTGGGTTATGTTTAATTCGTAAAATACATCCTGCACATCAGATATTTACATTACGATTCACAACAGTACCAAGTTGTGGTTATGAAGTAGCAAGGAAAATCATTTTATGGTTGGGGGTCACCACAACATGAAGAACTGTGTTAAAGGGTCATGGCATTAGGAAGGTTGAGAACCACTGGTTCATGATTTTATTTTTGATTGTTTAGACTTAAGAAAACGATGGAGAAAATGATAATGTTGCAGATTAATCTTTAAAAGTGGGTCCTACATACATCACCCCCCCCCAAAAAGTCAGTTTTTAAACATCTGTCACCACACCACTACTCATATAAAAACAAAATACATGCTAATTAAACACCAAGTTATTTGTGGGAATCACTAAAAATCAGAGAGAACAGGAAAAGTTTCATGTGGAAGGTGGCTCTTGAGCTGAACTCATTATAATATGCAGTATACCAGGATAGGCACATTAGAGAGTTATAAACAGTGATACAAAATTATTGAACAATTGTGAATCTTAAAGGAGTTCAAAAAAGGCTTCATAGAAGAAGGAGATGGCATTTCAGTTTGGCTTTAAAAGGTGAATGGGGAGAAAGTCTAGTCACCTGTCCTAGCCCATAAAGAATGTTTGGTCTTGCTCCCAAGCCATTTAACTTTCACAGGCCTTTAAAAAAGATCAACACATTTTCTCAGGATGTTCCAAAGTAACTCCTTAACCAATCTTCTTTCCCATTCACCCATCCAAAAAAAAAAGAAGGAAGGAATGAAGGAAGGAAGGAAGGAAGGAAAGAAAAAGAAAGAAACAAAGAAAGAAAGAAAGAAAAAGAGAAAGAGAGGGAGGGAGGGAGGAGGAAGAAAGGAAAGGAAGGAAGGAAGGAAGGAAGAAAGGGAAGGAAGGAAGGAAAGAAGGAAGGAAAAGAAAAGACTAAGCAAATCCCCAAGAAGAAAAAAGGATTGGAAACATTCAGACAGGAAGTATTCTCTGGGCCAGATTCATGCTTTGAAAGGTGTTTGGTAATGTTTACAGGTAGTTGTAGACATTCCTAATCAGTAAAACCTAATATTGAAGAGATATTTTTATTTTTTTAATCCTTAATGGAATGTAAACCTTCCTGAGGGTAGAGACTACTGTATTTTTACCTTTGTATCCCCAGTACCTTATAAAATGTTTGGTAAAGGCTCATATAGTATCTAATTGAATCTTCAAAATAACCATCTGACAGAACTATAAAATGAAACTGAATGCTGTGTAATTACAAAATCCACACCTCTCCTCAGAGAAGAAATGAGAAACCGTAGCTCCTTCCTTTCACTGGAAAGGTAGGGAATAGGGACTATTTCATATATAGTCTAATATGGTCAGCATATTGGTTAGTTTTGCTCAGTTTCCCCTAGACACCCCTATGCATCTTTTTTTGTCCTGCTGGAGAAGAGCAGGATTCAGGTATATATATATATATGTGTGTGTATATATGTGTGTATATATATACATACATATATATATGTATGTATATATGTATACATGTATATATGTATATTTGTATATATGTATATATAGAAATAAACAAAATTCAGAAACTAAATGTATCAATAAAACCAAACAACACCAATCAACACTTATCCAGAATATACCATGCTTGGCCCTGGCCGTCCTATCACCTTCCTTCCTTCATTTCTCTGTCAGTCAGAGTTGAGCAGTCTCACAAATATCTGATGCATTGGGACACTGATGCCTTTGGGAAGAGCTAACCTTGACTCTGGGGCATTTCTCTATTCTCTGCCTCCCCGGAGCTTTCAAAGAGGAGTGATTCAGTCCGGTTCCATATAATAAATATTGATTAATTGCCAATTAGACATATCTTATTTTCTGTCTAGGAGGACAAAAGGGCAAAATCTAATGGAACTTTGCCTTAAAGAGTTTCACAAACATCACATCAACATTTATTTCAATTCAACCAATATTTGTTCAGTGCCTACTATGTGTGGGAGTGATTCCATCTTTCTTCCTCTAGCCATTTTCTTTTACAAATTCAGCTCAAGTCACATTAGTCAGAATAAATGATGACTGTTTGCAATCAGGAATACCTTATTAGGTTGCCCCTGACAATCACTATTACTAAGAAGTTAACTGCCTATATACCTGGCTTGGTCTGTACAAGCAAAGAAAAACTATGTATAGGTAGGAACATAAGATCTAGGACTTTAAGGGTCCTTAGAGGTCATCTAGTGCAGTCTCTTTATTGAACAGGTGTGGAGACTGAGGCCTAGAGAGACAGAACAACTTCCCAAGATTCCATAAGTATTTAATAGTAGAACATAGGCTCAACCCCAGGTTCTCTGATTGTCAATCCAATACTGTTTTCCTTATACTGTGCTACCTGGTTCTGTTATTCCCCAAGGCGGAATTGCTTCTGTCCTCCTTCCTCTTTTTAAGATGATTAAAATATAGCTAAAATATTCCATAGAGGAATGCTAAAGTCATATACTGTTTCCCTTTGATGTTACTCTACCTTCAAAGTTAACCTCCAATTCCACATTCCTAATCACAGACTGACAATGCTTCTATAGAGCTCCTCATTTAACTGATTATGCTGTATATGGGAGGCTATTATTTGACCTTCTCTGTATATAGTAATTATGCTCTATGGTCTAGATTGCTCTAGGCGTCCTCATTTAACGTCTGTGCAACCTCAGGCACACACAGAGCTGAATTCCTCCCTTCTTTCTCCGAGGTTACTGTGTGCATGTTTGGGAGGGGATCAGGATGGCTACAAGCCACACAAAAGACCACAACCTTGCTGAGGAGAGGGGCTAGACAGGGAGGAAAGGCTAGAAAACTGAGTCATGCTCTAGTGCACATGGGAACCAAAACCACACCATATGTGCTAAGAAGCTCCAAGGCTGTGTTGGATTCTAGACCACCCAAAGCAGGCATAGCTTACGATGTATGCAATGAAATCCCAGATTAAATAAAGATAGAGCCCATGCTGACAAGGCCTGTGACTGCCCCCGTTGGAAGAGGCCATAATCAGTCCACCATTAGATGGTCCCTCCTAGACTTAAATTTTACATTCACAATATCCTCCTCCCTCTTTCCAGATTTGTGTAACCCTCCTTTTGCCTGTAACCAACTTTATCGCCATCCCATATCTTGATATCAAAGTCTGTCTTAGGCCCTTTCCCCACCCCTGGTCCCATGGCATTCCTGCTCCCTTCTCCCTAGGCACCTTTCTTGCATTCACTTGGCTATTAACTAATCCTATAGTACAAAGTAATAATGAATTAAAACGTTACTCTTTCTTGGGGCATTTGAATGCAGAGAGTGATGCAGAGGGAGTCTAGGAGAGAAAATAGAAAGGAATCAATCAGGACATGATTGGTTGCTGGTCGGTCAGCCAAGCCTTATAATTTGCAAAAATAATGGTCAGAGCATTAGGTGACTCAAAAGATAAATGGCTAGCTGAAGACCAGTGGGTAGCAAAAGTTAGTCAGTCAACAAGCTTTCATAAAGTGTCTAGTATCTATCAGGAATTATGCAAAATGCTAAGGATACAAAGAAAGGCAAGGTTAGTCCTTACTTTCAAAGAGCTTGCATCCTAAAGGGGGAGACAACATGCATGTGACT
Source organism: Pseudocheirus occidentalis (assembly GCA_028646575.1). Classification (NCBI taxonomy): domain Eukaryota; kingdom Metazoa; phylum Chordata; class Mammalia; order Diprotodontia; family Pseudocheiridae; genus Pseudocheirus; species Pseudocheirus occidentalis. Next base: position 61,711,408 of record CM053595.1, read on the forward strand.
CCCAATAAAAGAAAAGAGCAGTACAATGTCATCATTAGAAGCTGTCCACAATTCTGCATCATGAGACACTTGAGTTGGCCATTATCCATGTTCCCTGGATATGAGAATTTCCTATTTGTACACCTCTCTACACCAGTTCCCTAACCTTCTGTGTTCCTTATATGTAACTCAGAAATGATCTTTATGCATGTCTGTGCTTCCCATTGGGATAATTGCATTTGTGGGAAAGTAAGCTCAAAGTTTATAGGAAGTAAGATACTGTTATTGTATGAGATCTCAGGATCAGACATTTAGACCTCAAAAGTATTTTAGAGGTCATTGAGTCCAACAGCCTTATTTTACAGGTGAGGGAATTCTCAGAGAGATTAAATTAATTCCCTAGGGTCAGAAAGCTGGTAAATATCTAAAGCAGGATTTGAACTCAGGTTTTCTTAACTCTGAGTTCAATGCTCTATCCACTGTGCCACCTACATTACTATACTATTTCATTAACTTCCTTTGAACTATGTCCTATGACCAGTAAAAATAAACTTCTTAAGGGAGTTCACAAATTAGAGGTAGGAGGGATTCTGATTCATAAAATATATATAACCTGGGACAGCTCACAGGAGTTACATGAAAATGACTCCAGACAATTGAAAAATCCCTAATATGCTAAAGAATGAATCTTTAATTATGAAATTTCAAGCGCTATGATTAGGTTGATTGAGGAGCTAGTTGGCTTATCGGGAAGCCCTTCCATCATTTTAGTTACCACAGTCTATGTAACTACAGTACCTGCCTTGCCAGTTCCTAATACTGGTTTGGATTAGTGGGGGAAAAATGGATTTAATGATGGTGAACATGGAAATCATTTCCACCTCTATCACTTACTGCCTGTATGATGGTGAGAGAGACTTTTGACCTTTCTGGGTCTCAGTTTCTTTATTTGTAAAATTCAATGGTTAGATCAAAAATGGTCTTATGGTCCCTTTCAACTCTAGATCTGTGATCTATGATAATATGATTTCTAAGGTAATTGGGACTCTGCATCCCAGGAGCTTGGGACAAAGGAGCCCTTCCGTGAAGGGAGCTCACTTTGACAGAATGGTGCTGGGTGGGGACCTTTAGAGCTGAATGATGTGACATACAACAGAATCCTGTTCTCCCAATGTGAGTGGAGGGGAGCAGGGCTCCGCAGGAGGCTTCTTGGGCTTCGTTTTTGCCTTCTCAGTGAAAGGGGAAGCCTATCTTATTTTCTGCAGAAGCCATAAAAATTGGAGATGAGACAACACCATTTTAGCTCTGCCTAAAGAGATGTTTTTTTTTTCTTCTTTTCTGTCAAGCCCCAGTGTGACCGTTTGAAGGATTCACGGAGTCCTGCTTCTGTATGCTTAGCACTGTGCTGCAGTTCATAATATTCAAATTATTAGCAAATAAAGATCATTATAAATTATTAACTGTTTGTAAGTGGAATGATTTGCATATTTTAAGACATCCTACTTAGATTAAAGCTTTTCTGGGAGAATAGTGAAGGACTGATCAAGATGATAACTTTTGCATAGTTTTTATTACATTCTTTTTTTTTTTAATAAAGGCACAAATTCAGTAGCTCCATTCAACAAATATTACTCCTTATTGAATGTGAACTCCTGGAGGGCAGGGACTGTTTTCATTATCTTTGTACTCTCGGGATCTAGTACAGTACCTAAGAAAGAGTGGAACTTAATATGTACTTGCTGAATTTAATATTATATGCCAACTGTGTACAGGACTCTAAATTGGTAGTTGGGGGCAATGTACAGTTTAAATAAAACATGCCCCCTACCTTCCTGGAGTTTAAAGTTGTGTGTGTGCGTGTGTGTGTGTGTGTGTATGTGAGACAAGGGTTTTCACAGCCTTAGGACATTTTAGAGGCAAGCTTGTCACCCAAATCTGACACCTAAGACCATTACTCTGGTCATTGCATCAAGGCACAACTTTCATTCTGGACATTTTTTTTGTCTCAAGTTTTGATTTCATTGATGTAGGGAACTAGAGTTAATGTAGATGGAAAATGGCTTTGAAATCTAGTCTTTGAGAGCCTCCTAGACTCTGCACTGGACAGGTGATTAATTTACCCAGTCTCATAACCACTGTATTTTGGAGAAGGAACTTAAACCCATGACTTCCTGACTCAGAGGCCAGGTCTTTATCCGTGCTACTATGTTGCTTCTCCATTTTATACTCTCTCCCTTTTATAATCATTTCTTTAGAGACTTCCTACATGACATATAAGTCCCCTAAGTGAGAAAGCAAGCTGAATGCAAGAGTCTGACTTTGTCTGAAGTCTAGACCTGAATGTCATGTAGCCTTGGGGCCAGCCTCCACTCCTACTTAACTTGGACCCACACATTTCCTTTCCTCTGGGATCAATTGTGAGTGGAATCATTCTAGACCAGTATTAGATAAGGAGTAGACTGCCTGGCTGCTGGAATCCAACTCTCCCTCCCCCCCACCCCCATATGTACAGAAGCTCTTGAGTTCTGGGTGACCTCAAGCCAGAGACAATTGGCACAGAAACAATGTGGCCTGGAAAAGGAGGCCTTCTGCATGAAGGGAAGAAGGAGCCAGGCAGACTGAGAAGAAATTGAAGCCCTGGCACCAATGGTAAAAGGGAGGAATTTGACCCTTATGTCACAGAATTACCAAATCCAAAGTCCCAGACTTAGAACTAGGTCTCTTTCATTTTATCCTATGGGTAAGATGCATAGACTGGTATCCAAAGACAGCTGTCATCAACATCATTGAAGCCTAAATGTTTTCATTAATCAGATAGGGGCAATCACTGGATCACCTGGTATGTCCTTAAAGTTGTTGGCTTTGGTCTATATGGAGTCCAAAGGGTTGAATAGGTTGGGTACTTGCTTGGTTAGTAGCCTCTCTCCAAAAAGAAAACTTTGGGTTGGTCCCTGTCTGAACATTTAAGGAACAAGGTCATAGCCAGCATTTTTGCCCCTAAAAAGGAATTGCTCCTTCAAAACCCCAGAGGAAAGCAGCGTCTGGGTTTTTGATTATACGTTTCATTGCAAAGCAATGATGTAATGTCATACATGATCAAACCAGGGAGCTGGGCTTGAAATGAAGTCAATTGAAGCTTACAGGCTTAATCCAGGTTTGGGGGATTTCAAATTTGTCCAGCTATGATGCTTGGGGTCAGCATTTGAGGTTAGAATATCTTATGGGTGACATAGGTTGTCGGCTGGTTTAGTCTTGAAGCTCAGAAACTGCTAAAAAGGAAACTGCTGTCATTTGGTTTTCTGAAAGTTCCATCTTTAAGGGAAAACTGAGCTAACCTTCCATCATGGTGAGACAACAAGTTTAATAGAAATCATAACGTTTTGGATTTGGATTTCAAGATTTTGGGATTTCATGATCATACAGCCTTCCTCACTTGGTAGAAAAACTGAAGATCTGGGTTCCAATTCTGTCTCTGTCAATCATTAATAGGGGACACTTTAGGCAAGTTGTTTAACCTTTCTCAGTGTAAGACCCTCAATCTCAGGCTTTTCTCACTCTAACACCCTGTGCCTCTTTGGACTCATTTGGTCTCATCAGTAAGTGACAAACAGCTCAGAGACCATCCAGCAGATTTTAATGGGGTTGACAAGCTTGTTTGTAACTCTAGGCTATTGGTAATCCCTGGGTTTATTTAACGGTGTGATTCTGGGTCAGGGAGCAGTGGACAGAAGTGCACCCAGACGTGTACACAAAGGACAATTAGCCGGGCCCCAGGATTACTGTGAACAGATGGCCTTCTGTTTGATGGTCCCCTCCAACCCTCAATCTATGATCCGATGAAATGTTGTCAGTGGCAGAGTGGTGTTTTCCTTATGACAAATCTTTCCTTTACATTTTTGACTTTAAAAAAAAAGACAGGCTCACAAACAATTGACAGGTCAAATTATTCATTTCTTTGTGGATTGATTAAGTACTTACTATGTTCTAAAAACTGCATGTCAATGATTAAAAATAATGAGATAATTTCCATCCTTAAGGAGCTTATATTCTATTGTGTGGTGAGGCCCATATGTAAGGAATACAGTTTCTTTAAAAGAATGAAATTTTGAGAGTCCTGGATTTAGAGTCAAAGGACCTGGATTCTAATTTTGGCTCTGCTACTTACTTTCTATGTGAGCTGGGTCAAATTATTTAGCCCATCTGAGCTTCAACTTCCTCATCTCTAAAGTGAGGGTGGGATGACATGATCTCGGGCAGGTTCCTTCCAGTAGGAACTTCTGAGTTGTCTCTACATACTTGCTTTCACTTGGGGGAAGGTGGGAAATGGAAACTATTTCAGCAAATCTCTGACTTAAACCAGAGATGAGCCATTGTGCAACAGGAGGAATACTAGATTTGAGGAACAAGAACCCAGAAGATCTGAGTCTAAATCATCATTCTACCACTTACTGATTGTATGACTCAGAGGAAGTCCCTTAATCTTCCTGTGCCTCAGTTTTCTTGTCTATAAAATGGGGTGAGGGGCGGAATTGGACTAGTCAATCTCTGAGGTCCCTTTGAGATTTAAAACTCTGAGTTGATGAAATATAGATATTTGAACTAAGCATTCATCTGCTTGGAAGTGGGGGATTGGATTAAATAACCAATAAGCTAATGAATGCATTAAATCATGGTATATACAAAAGGAATAATCTTGAAGCATGTAAAACAGGATGTTTCAGTAGTTGTCATGAGGAATTGACCTTGAGATATGGCATTACTCCTCTTCCTCCTTCTTCTTCTCCTCCTCCTCCTCTTACTACTGTTGTTGCTGTTGCTGCTGCTGCTGCTGCTATTACTACTACTACTATTACTACTACTACTACTACTACTACTACTACTACTACTACTACTACTACTACTACTACTACTACTACTACAACTTTTATTAGCCTCCTCCAACTTGAAGTATGACTAGAATTCTACTAGAACCTGAATTCCTTTAGCATAAAATTCAGGTACAAAGTTCTACCTTGGATAGCACCCAAGGAGACTTAGAACACAATTGCTATTTCTAAAATAAAACATTGCTCTTATCCACTCTGAGCTTTCAATCTCTGTATAACAATGAGCAAAGAACAGTAGTGGAGGTTGTGTCTGGAGCTACACAGCTTTTGGGTCTACATGCCTTTCCTGTGATCAGGAGTCCTTCATTGTCCCAGAACATGGGCTCTCCCTACTTACACAAGGACCTCAGTTTTAGACCAGGGCGGGAAACTATACAGAAGCCCTCTTTCTCAAGGATTTGGCTCAATATTCAGCTTCACTTTGCACCCCTCCAGCTTTACTGTTCTCTACCAAGTTGACCCTCAGTCTTTATATACCTGGGTACCCGTATCATGGTCCTTTCTCTCTTTTAGTTCCAGATAGAAATAGCTGTATTTAAGATTTTTAAAGTGCTTTACACATATTATTTCATTTATTCTCAAAACAATCCTATGAAGTAGATACTACAGATATTTCCCTTTTACAAATAAGGAAACTGAGGCTACGAGAGCTTAGATGATTTTTGCAGAGTCACACAGCTAGTCAGTATCTGAAGTAAGATTTAAACTCAGATGTTTCTGACTCGAGCGTAGAGCTCTGTTCACTCCCTACACTTGAGGTTTGTCTCTACTTCTCAGTCACTCTATCCAGGTTAATCTGGAGTAGCAGTGATGACTTGAGAATGAGACTAGAAGAGGGCTTCTGAGTAGTCACCATATTGTACTGAGATCACATTCTCCATTTTTTTTTTGTCTCCAGCACTGATCTCTCAGGGTTTTTTCTTGGCACAGGGTCCTACACAAGGGGAAATCCCACATATACAGCATCCCTGTGTGCTCAGGTGGAAACAGGCAGAAAATGACCTCCATAGACTATCTGGAGGACTTTGAGGAGTCAGGGCACCCTTTGGCATATTTTCCATTTCAGCTCAGCTGTTTGGCTGCCTTACTCCACCCAGTCTCCCTTTGGCTCTCTCCCCTTCAATTATAACCTGGATTGAGTCATACGTTACAGCTACTGGTGGTTAGAACTTAAAGTCAACTTTAATAGCTACTTAGTTTTCAGTGTAAGGAACAAAAATGGTTGGTTATAATGTTAGGAGCCAACTCTCTTCTGGGCTTAGGTCACTCCCAGGGCGGGTATTAGGGAAACTCAAGTTCTTAGTTCTGGGCTATTAGGGGACTACTTGAAGTCACCTCTCAGGTATCCCAAGGGATAAATAATCTTTTCATATTGAGGAATTAACCAGAGTAGGTTAGGAAGCTATTTGTTGATACTATTCACCCTTTAACTTATTATTCCTGCCCAAGTATCCTCAGGCCAATAGTCTAGAACATTCTATAACACCAACTCCAACCCCCTCCTCTCTACATACCCACACATAAGGGAAGATTGTTAAACTGAGAACAGCCTAAATACAAGAACCTAGGCAAAGACACTGGGACTTGACATCTATCTGAGAGGTGATGCTGACTGCTTATGGCATGGAGTGAATTAGAGAAAGAATTTTGAAGAGAGGGAGGCTGAGGAAGTTGGATAACTTCTGTAGAAATATGGGAATTGACACCCTACTGCATTGCCACATGGCCCATCCAGTTTAGGATTCAGTTGTTAATTGAAGCCCCAAAGGTTATACAATGAATGGGCATTGTTGTCTTTCTTGACATTCACCTTAAATGACTAATCAGAGAATTTGGTATATAATTCACCTTTAACTGTTTATATTATATATATATATATGTTTATATAAATATTCAAGGAATATTTATCGAATGTCTACCATGTACAAGCCAGTGGACTGAATACTATGGGATACAATGGTTTATACCAGGTTCTCCTTATTTTTGAGAATGTTTACAACTGAATGTGAAAAATAAGACACATATGAATCACTATAATACCAAGTAAAATGTGTAAAGTGTAAAGAGAAAGACTCCAACCACGTGTTTCAAGGCTTCCTAAAAGAAACATGTTACATCTAGCTGAGCTGGGTAGAGAACATGTAGTAGATGTAGCACTTGAATTGGACCTTTAATCACAGGGTTTTAATAATTGGAGAATGGACTGGAGAGTCATTTCAGGAGAAAGGAATGTCATAGACAAGACAGGCAGGAGAAAGCAGCCCATAGTGAGTGACAGGGAGGAATTTAGTTTGGGTGCCTCTTAAGGCGCACCACAGAAGAAAGTGTGAGATCAGGCTGGAAAAATGGGTTGGAACCAGATTGTGGAAGAATTTGAATGCCAAGCTAAAGATTTTGGACTTTATTCCACAGGTAAGGCGGAAACACTAAAGCAATGTGGCTTAATGGAATTAGCACTGGTCTCAGAGCAAGGAGAGACCAGGGTTTGAAAACAACCTCTCTAACTGGCTAGCTACCTAAGTCGCTTTACTTGTCCGAGCCTCGTTTCCTCCTCTGGAAAGCAATGATAATAATCCTCATAGTATCTACCTCATGGGGCTGTTTGGAGGATCAGATGGGATTAGGTAAATCACTTTACCAGCCTTAAAGTATGCTGTAGATGCCAGCTGTTATTATACCCAGAGCTGGACTTTAAGACCAGCCTGACAGTAGTGAATAGGATGGATTAGAAAGGTGGGGACTAGAGATGGGAAGACCAATTAGAAAGTTATTGCAATAGCTCAGGTGTGGTTACTGGATGACATTTTTTTCCCAAACACATTTTTAAAAATCCAATTATATTCTTGTCCAGTAAGGAATTCCATAAATTTATTGACCTCTGCATGAAGTAGCATTTATTTTGTGCCTAGATAGGAGTTTTCATCTTGTATCCTTCATATTGCTGAGTTACGGTTGTAGCTCTTCCCTATAGTAGTATATCCTTCCCCTTCCATCAAAGCTCAGCTCAAGCACCACCATTTCCAGGAAGAGATTTTTCCTGACTCTCCCCCCCCAACTTATAGTGCCCTTTCTCCATTTACTAATTACCTTGTATTTATTTGTGTTTATTGTCTCTGAATTCTATATACATCTATTTTATCTTGAGATATAGATTTGGAGAGATAAATCTCCATATCTATCTCTCTGTCTATCTATGTACTCCTCCATCAAACTATAAGACCCTTGTGAGTAAAGACTGTTTTGTTTTATGCCTCTCTATCTCTAATGCCTGGCACACAGTAGGTGCCAAGGGCTTTCAAAGGGGCTCTTTATTCAAATACGCTAGGATCTACCGACCAAGTCCACATTCACCTTTTCCATACATTTTATTATTTTAGAGACTTGAATTATGTCCCCTCTTAGTCATCACCTTTCTAGGCACAGCAGTTTTGCTCTGTCCTCCTAAGGTTACCACTTCATCCTTTTGTTCTCTAATCATTTGAGTTGTCTTCCTCTTGCAGTGTTGGTGTGGGGTGGGGAGAGTGTGGTGAGGGAAAAGAGAAGCACCTCATTTAGAGTTATTGTTCCAAGACCTTGTTACAAGCCTTGAGCCCAACATTTTCTAGTGTGGAATCTCAGGATAGTCCTTTTCCCTCTCTGGGCCAAAGTCTTCCAATATATAATAGCATTAATAGACAACCTTCCTGCTCTGACATTCTGTGGTTCTCTATCTCATGGAGAGTTTTCTTACGTGAAGCTGCTGGGGGGTGGGGCTGCGGAGGGGGCAGTGGATAGAGCACTGGATGTGTTGTTGTCTCAAGAAGACCCAGTTCAAATTTGCCCTCAGACCCTGCATGACCCTGAGCAAATCATGTATCTTATGTCTGTCTCAATATATTTTCTTTTATTTTTGTAGTTTAAAGGTCAAATTTATTAGGAGATTAAGAGATGTATTATACATGGACTATAAATACTGCACAGCTGACTTTATTCACAGTCAGACACAGAGATATAATCACTGCTGACCTATTTGGTGGACACTCTTGTTCTTTTGTTCCAAGAAAAGTTTGCGACCTAAGACTTGGATTTAGGTTTGTGGACCTTTCTCTCTTGAACGTCATGGCTCCAGCCATTTTTTTCTGCAAATGCAATTGCTTCTTCTTTAGTACTGAAGGTTAGAACCAGATTTGATAGAGGATCCACCGTTGATGCCCAACCCATCAAAGGGTTTTCCCATCATTCTTTAGTATCAAACTCCATCTTCCATTTCTTTGTGTTGTTTACTCCAAACTGCATGTTATTGCGAGTAGGAACAAAAATCTGAATTTTCCTAGTTTTGATATGTTCTTCTGGAACACCAGTCAATGTAGGCATGTCCAATTTTTCATCAACTGTGATGAGTTGCGTGTCTCAAGCTTGGTCCTTTGCCAGCCACCATGTGGAAGTGCTGAGTGACCTGGTGGGAAGCCTGGAGGCTGCGGCCGCTGCCCTTCTCGTCCGCAGGGCCTGCCTCAGAGCTGCTGACATTGAGACTGCCGCCATGTTGTTGCAGGCCCACTACCACTGTCTCAATATATTTTCATCTATAAAATGGGGATAATAGCACCCACCTCCCAGGTGGGTTGTTGTGAACATTAGATAATATTTGTAGAGAATTTTGCAACCTTTAAAATTTTCTTGTTATTATGCTGATATGCTGATATGATATGCTGATGTTATTATGCTGATGAAGGAAAACCTTACAAAGTGGTCCATAGGGGCCCATCATTCTTATGAGGGGAGGATACTGCTTTTTATTTGGCCATCATTAAGATGGAGATTGGAGACTAATCATAACCCTTGCCAATATTATGTTTTTTGCCACATTCTGAACCTCTCCCCATTTGTCCTGCTTCCAGGTCTCAGGTCTCCAGCATAGTTTATATCAGTTTTTATTAACTTGAAATATTTGGATTGTATTTGGGAGTTCCAATGGAGGTCTAAAGAGGACACACTAACGCAATTAGTCCAAAATAATCCAAAATCATTCATTAAGAATGTAGCTCCACAGGAAATGGAATTCAGGCAGCACCTTCAGTGCATGGGTTTAAGGTCATTTGAGATGTATTATTCTCCTCTGGACAGGACTACATGCATTACTCGCACATGAGGATATCATAGGACCATAGGTTTCCAACTAGAAGGAACCTTAGGGGTCATCTAGTCTAATCATTTTAGAAATAGAAACTTGAAGGCCAGAGAGGTCTACAGTCACATAGGAAGTAAATGACCCACTGTGCCTCCCCAGCTTTCCTGCTACTATATCTGACCTATGGACCCTAGGAACTTGGTTTAGCCTATACCTGTACCTAAACCACTGTACCTTTCTTATGCTCTGCAGCTAACCCTCATATGTATTGTCTCCCCAGTTAAAATGTTAGCATGATAAGAATAGGAAATGTCTTGTTTTTCTCTTTGTGTTCCTTGTACTTAGCTAAGTGCTTGGAACATAGTATTTAATACATGACTCCTTCTCTCCTTTCCTTACTTCCTTCGTTCCTTCGTTCCTTCCTTCCTTTCTTCCTTCCTTCCTTCCTTCCTTTCTTCCATCCTTCCCATGATTTAAATCTAGAACTACTGACTCCCAGCCCAGTATTCTTTCAACTGTACCACATTATCTCTCATATTAAGCAAATTAGAAAGGATGTACCTTAAAAGGAGCTCATTGGCAAACTGGAGCCCATTTAGAGATGGGTAAGCAGGAAGGGGAAGAGACCAGACACCATGTCCTACTGTGATTACTTGAAGGAACTGAAACTGTTCATGGAGAGAAGACAACCCAAATAACTTGATGAAGGTCACATGGACAGAGTCACTTTGACTCTGATTTCACTGACCAAAATCTGGTGGTCTTTCTGTTGTCCCATGCTTCTTCATTTGGTAACTATCCTCCTTAGGAGAATATAAGCTCCTGAAGGTCACAGATTATTTGGGGTTTGTCTCTGTATGCCCAAGCCCACACAATATTGGCAAATAGTTCAATCAATGTTTGATTGAATTGACAGCTTGAAGGACTGCAATGTGTGTGACGCCTCTGCTTGTTCTGTCTTTCTCTGGAGGATCAGACTAGCATGAGGGGAGCAGCCAGTTTTGGCTGCTGAGGGACAAATAGGCCTTGAGAGGTAGTGAATTCCCTGCCTCAAGCAGAGGCTGCCTGACCAACACCTTGTTGAGCACATTGACAAGTGAATTCCTGTTGCTACACAGGTTGGACGAGGCAGTTAGAGGACTCTGGCTTTCAGGGATTGTCTATTTTTTTTCCTAGAGATTTCTTCTTCTGTGGGGCTTAGTAGATGTAACACTAGGCCTGGAGTCAGGAAGATCTGAGTTGAATCTGGCCTCAGACACTTTTTAGCTGTGCGACTTGGAGCAAATTAGTTAATTCCTGCTTCAGTTTCCCCATCTGTCAAATGAGGGTCATAATAACACTTGCCTCCCAGAGCTCTTGTGAGGATCAAATCCGTAATCTGATTAGACGTTTTTTATAGACGTTTATTAAAACACAAAACAGAAATCTGAGAAGTTTCAAATATAGGAATAAATGAGACCATACACATAGTACACGCACTCTCCCACTGTGAGAAAGATATCTCAGTCCAAGAATATGTGTACGAGACTCTCATATCTCATCTAAAGGAAAATCCACTATAATCTCTAATACTTTAAGCTGTACAGAGGCATAGTGAAAGGAGACATGAGCTTCCCTATATGTTGGCTTCTTCTCAGGGGCTTCCTCTCCTTTCAGGGATTTCTCCCTAAAGAAGAGATGGAGTCTGTGTCATCTCTCTCCAAGCTGAAAGTCAGAAGACCAAACTCTGATGAGTAATATTTATAAAATGCTTTGGAAACCTTAAATCTCTTTATAAAGCCAACTATTATTAGATGACTTTTGGTGTTCCAACTCTATGATTCTATCCTATGAAATATAGACCTCAATATCAGGAGTCCTGAAAAATAACAAGGGGATAGGAAATATGGGTAAGAAACGGGGACCATTTGGATTTTGACTAATATATTTGTATCTTCGTTGGTAATAAACCTTTGAGACCATTTTTTTTTTCAGTTTAGAGTTTGAAAAGAGTATAACAGGTGTGTCCATTAATCACTGAGTCTCCTACTACAGCTGCAGAAACCTGCTTGTGCATGCAGATTGGGTAATTGCAAACCTAAGTACCTGTTTGTACCTGCAAATTACCTGATCTGGATATGTAAATATCTGTTTTGCATGAGTAAATGGAAGCCTTCTGGGAAGTCAGACTGACACCTCACCCTCTTGAATATGTGGTTCTCTTTCTAATGCTTTGGGGCTATGGAGTGGGTAAAGCAATTGATACAAGGGCTTGACACCTCCTTAAAATCAGAGGGGTTACAATAAGGGGTGAAAAACTTTGAGAGTGGGTGGTGATATTGCAGACTGTTTGAGCCCCTTTTTGGGATACCTTGCCCTCCAGTTGTACAAACATACTTGATGACAATATTTGCTGCAGGACTAGAGGGTGAGCACCCAATGCAAACCGTGTGTGTGGGCTCAAGGACTCACTCAGCAAACAGACTGAACTCACTCCAGAACAGCCATGATGCGTGGCCTTCAGGTCTCATTTAGATTCTATAAATCACTAAAAAGCAAATTTCCTCAAATTTTCTGAGAGAAAACAGACGCACATAGAATAACACAAAACTTTTGACGTTTACATTTTTTTTTCTTTTTCAGCCCATGAAAACTCCATTAAAAATATCATCTGGAAACATCAGACTCCTACCCAAAGACATATTGTGTGAGTGTGTGAAAGCCAGAGAGTGAAATTCTCCAGTTTCATTTTACTATCCAAGCTGTGAACTGCAAAAATAACAAGTCATTATAAAAGTGAAACAGACTTTCTTCTCCATTTCCCCTATTTTAATCAGCTTAAAGGCTTCCATGCTTTTCAACAACTCAGGTCCCATTGATGACTGTTCTTTAACCCTGATGCTTGATGAATTTTAAATATTTTCTGGACACCGGAAGTGTAGGCATCACCACACTGGGACAGCCCTCTAGGGCCATTGTCCTGTCCCTGATAAAAGTTTCCCAGGCATTGATTAAGCATGGCTTAGGGGCTCAGCCTAGTCTACTGGGGTCAGGGGCAGCTAAACAAACACAAAGCTAGTTGTGAAATTGAGAGGAGGGGTTTTTAAGTCCTTTCTCTGACACTCATTAACTCTGTGACTGGGGTGAAGTTGTTTAACATCTTGATCCTCATTTCCTCATCTGTAAAATGGGATAATAAACTTTAACTATGAATCTCCTGGGAGAGAGGTGTCAAACACACTTCCTAGCAATGGCAGCACTCCTGAGTGTGGCCTGAAACAGATTACAAAGTAACTGGGAAATATTTACCAACATAACTCAAAATACAATATGCCATTGGCAGGGATCCTCATGTATGAATTAGTGTTCTTGTTTCTATTTGAGTTTGTTTATCACTCTCCTAGGGCTATTGTGACTAGCAGCACATGTTAACATAGTGCAAAGCTGGGGCCTTGAGGCTGAAAGTTCCCCACCCCTGAAATCGCTTTATATTTTTAAAAGGATTAATATTATTATTGTTGCTGGAATGGACCTGTGATTTCATCAATAGAGGGAGCTATGATGAGCTTATGTGGACATACACACACATGTACACGTACACGTACACGTACACACATATACATACACACATACACATACACTTACATATACACACTCACACTCACATACCATACACACACTTACACATATACACACGCATCCACCCACACATACAATACAATATATATACACTTACACATATACAATACACACATATACATGTACAATACATGTGTATGAGTGTACACATATACACACATGCACATACAACACACTTACATATATACACGCATATACCATACCTATTCACTCACACACATACACACATGCACACGCTTATGCATTTGATGCAATGCAATGCATTTACACACATAAATACATACACACATAAAGACGTACACATACTTGTGTGTTTGAGCATACATATACACATACACATGCACACGACCATGCACATACATACCATACACATGCACTTGCATATATACACATACATACACCTATGCATACAATGCAATACACATACATTTACATACACACATACATGTGAGTATACATATACACACATACATATACACCATACACACATGCACATGCACATGCACATACACATACACATACACATACACATACACATACACATACACATACACATACATATACATATACATAGTGATATCTATCTAAATATGGAACTTCCCTTTACCAATGCAGATCACATATCTTCAACTCCCAGTTTACAATTTAAGTGACTTAAGAAGTCAGTGTCCGTGGTTTGTCTTTCTTTGTACGTGCCCTTCAGCACGGGGCTTGGCACACATTGCCTGATTCTGGGGCTTATTCTCTCTCTTAAGCCTCTCACTGTTATCACTGTCTTCATGCTTATTAAAGTTGTCAGCCAGAATGGTTAAGAATATCCCCAAACCTCCCCTTTACCTGAAGAGTACATTCTGATCTCAGCATCTATGATTTTCTCCTAATAACCCATGTTTCTAAAGTGCCTCCAGTTTTGTTTTTTTTTTGCCGAGTCTTTCAACAATCCTGTGCCATAGCTAGAGTGAGTATTGTTTGTCTTCGTGTTACAGATGAGGAAGCTGGAGTTCAGAGAGCTTGGGAGGCTTCCCTAGAGACATGGGACTAATTAGAAGCTGAGTGAGGTGTCTAACCTAGATCTTATCTGACTCCAAGCCAAATTTTCTGTCTACTACACCACCATTTAGCACTCTCTTAAATCTAGGTACATTTTTAGCCTGAACAGCCTTTTGGGCCTATGATAGACACAGTTCTGTAATACAGAGCTGTATTTCATTTCAGTTAAGCAGAGTCATAAGTAGGAATTTTGTGCCTGGATGGAGGCAAGTGGCAAGGGACCCTGGGGCTCCCTAGAGGGAGGTCTAATACTTCCTTGAGGACAGAAAGAGAACTACCTTTTGTGGGTAGAGACCCTGGGACAAAATGAAACTGCTACCTCCACCTAGAGCAGAGGTTCTCAAACTTCCTAATGCTGTGACCCT
Organism: Pseudocheirus occidentalis; assembly: GCA_028646575.1. Lineage (NCBI taxonomy): Eukaryota > Metazoa > Chordata > Mammalia > Diprotodontia > Pseudocheiridae > Pseudocheirus > Pseudocheirus occidentalis. Next base: position 61,726,413 of record CM053595.1, read on the forward strand.
TTAATACTTGTATGTGGGTGGACCCACCTGGAGACGGATAGAAGAGCGGTCTCGGTTCCTAAAACCATGAGAAATATGTGTTTTCCGATGGTCTTAGGCAACCCCTGTGAAAGGGTTGTTTGACCTCCAAAGGAGTCATGACCCACAGGTTGAGAACCACTGATCTAGAGTGAACTGTCATACTTTGGAAAAGGTCTTCTAATCCCTACTCACATTGACTCTGGGCAGCAAGAAAGATTGAGAAATTCAGGAAAGCAAAACCTCATGGGAAAGAAAAGTCTCTTGGATTTGGGAGACAGGATGTGTTGGAGGATATCTCCAGGAAGTTATAGTAGGGGCTGAGATGCTATCTCCCTTCTAAGGTCCTGCTTCAAATGAGAATGTCATTTCTACCTCCACCCACTGCTTCTACTGGGAAAACTGTGTATCACCATGGGTAGATTGTAGACAGGAGAGTGCTCTCTCTTAGTCCTAGGACTGCCAGATAGTTGTGCTATCCCTTCTTTTATTCATTTCCCACCAGGATAAACTCCTCTGGGCTTCTCCATCATGCCCCTGGCTGATGAAATCACTGGTACCAAAGCAAAAATTGCCTCCTACTCTAACTCTGTGCTTAGTTACAATTCCAGTGGGGTTTTTTAATACCCCATCCCAGACTGATTCTCCTGTGAAGGCAAACTAGGCTGTCTTTTGCCTCCATTGTTACCTAGCTTTTGATGACTCAATGAATGTTGTCACAGATAAACTGAGACCGTGGAAAGACTTTAGCCTAAAAAGTCTTTCTCCTCTTAACTTATATCTGGCCACTGGACTCCATTGACTCTGGAGGAGGAAGTGAGGCTGATGACTGTGCACCCTTCTGCCTCACTTAAATCCAACTCACTTGCAAGTCAAGACATCACCCTCCTGATGTCATTGGTTCTTTTTGAGTAGACAAATTACAAGTTTTGCTTACTCTACTCGAATGTAAACTCCTCGAAGGCAAACTCCTCGAAGGCAAGGACTATCTTTTTGTTTTTGACTTGTATTTTTATTCCCAGTGCCTACCAAGTTGCCTGTCATGTAGCAAGTATGGAATAGATGCTTGTTGACTGACTGCCCTTGAGGAGCCCCCAAGTGTTAGTCTGCACTGAGGGACAAATCATTAATCTTTGAATGATTCAAGTATTACCATGCTCTGAGAAGCATGTGAATTGAGTGCCTCCTTTCTACATCAAAATACACTTCTTAGTTTGATACTATAGAAAAATGAACCTCTATTAAAAACTAAATAACAATTAAAAAAATCATTCGAAGTTGCTATTCATTGCTCCCTTTCCAAGATGATACTGGACGTCAGGCTACCAAGCAAGGATGATAGAGTGGGGGATGGGTGATCTCTCTACTGAGTGTCTGAAATGAGTTATGTAAGTGAGTGGCTAATACTCTTGAAAATTAAAAAAAAGTCTTCTTGCTCAAGACCAAAACCTCTTAGCTTAATTTGGGACGGATAGGGATCAATCACTTGAGATTTGTCAGTCTTTCAAGTGACCAGGAATGCCAAGTCATGATTTGTTCTAGAGGCAGTTTTATGTGATTCTGCCTCTTCCAAATTTTGTGAAATGTTCAAACCTCTTTCTTTGAGTAGCTCAATAAAATGTGACTCTGCTTTGCAAATTGGGAGAGTAGGGCCATTTGTATTTGGTTCTTTACTGATTTACTCACCCCTGACTAACCCCGTCCACATAAAAGTTCTGAAAAACTTGCTATATGGGGGCAGGGGGTGGAATTCCTATTGATTTAGTGAGAGATTTCTGTAAGAAAAAAAAGAAAGAATGAAAAGAAAAGAAAAAAAGACCCATGAAAGCTCTGAAAGGTAATATAGTATTCACAGGTGAAAATACAGTTACACTGCGAAAATAACATTTCTTTGGTATCTGCCAAAAATATGTGAATGCTTTCATTTATTCCCCACCAAGGAGAAACCTGCTTCATGAAGTGGGCTTCACCTTTGACTAAAAACATCACAAATTTCAGGTTTTGGCTTTGAGAATTCACCAAGTGAAAGCTGATACTTCTCTCATAGCTCCTTCAGCAAACTAAGAGAGATGACTAATCAACCATCAAATGGGCACCTGATCCTTTTCTGTAGCTGGGACTGAGGCAGGAGGTGGGAGGGGGGGATGGTGGGAGCAGGGGTGATGGGACTGATTGTGGGGGTAGAATTCTCTTCCTCATTTTGACCATGCTAGTTTTACCTAGCATTTGCTGCATTCTGGCACACTGAGGCAACAAATTCACTTTGGAAACTGCAGTACACTTAAGATAGTGGAAAGAATCCCTAATAATGGAATCAGAAGACTTGGGCTGGACTCCTGGCTCTACCACTTCCCACTTGTCTGATCGTTCCAATGACAATAATGCAGCATAGCACAATGAGCCACCCTCGGAAGCAGAAAGACCTGAGGTTAAGTTCATCCTTGGAAATATCTTGGCTATAAGAACCTGGACAAGTCACTTTAAATAGCCAGAGCCATGCATTTCAGAGATTTAAGGTTTACAAAGACTCCTCCCCACAACGATGCTGGGTTGTGTATTCACCATATTATCTGAATTTTTTAGAGACGTAAATAAAACCAAATAACCAAATGGAGACTTAACAATTAAATCCTAAATAATGAGTAGGTCAAGGAATAAATCTTAGAAACAAAAATTATGTAAAAGAAATAATAATGATGAAATAACCTAACAAAATTCTGGGGAGGCAGCTAAAACTGTCCTGAGAAGAAAAATCATATCTCTGTAAACATATACAAACATAAATAGAAAATTAAAGAAAAATTAATTGAATATGCATTTAAAAATGAAAAAGCCAACAAAAAATCTAACAGAAGCATGAAAGAGATATCTTAAAAGACAGAGGAGAAATAAGTAAATTAGAAGCTAAAAATGACTTGTCCATAGTCAACATCAGAGCATGAAACCAAGTTCAGCATGGTTTTGGCTGTGCCACAAGGTGCATCAAGTCATGTAACCTTTGGTGGGGAACCTTAGTTGCCTCATCAATAAATTAGTGTATGTTGGGGGGGCAGTGGCAGGGGTAGAGGGTAGACAAGGTGATCATTAAGGTGTTTCCTAACTTTTAAATCCCATATTTCTATGATCTAATATAAAATTAAGATCTAGACACTTGTCATCTTTTTAGGGACCTCAGTAGGAACTGAGAAAACATATATGTCCTTTCTTGACATAATCAATAAAAGCAGTATTGGTACCATAGTATTCAATTAAGTATAGGGGGACAGGGACTGGGCCTGTGATTTCACTGATAGGGAAAATTTTGAGGTAAAGAAACTTTCACCACCAATGCAGGCTAGTTACTTTCTACAATTTAATACTCTCAGAGGTTTGCCTAGAACATAATTATTAATTGTTTTTATGACTTGTTCTTTGAGAAAGCTAAATTATTTCCCCAAAGTCACACGGCTAGTCTATGTCAGAAATAGGATTAGAACTCAGATCTTCTTGGCCAGCTCTCTATTCACTATACCACACTGCCTTTCTAAATAAAATAGATGCCAATAAAAAAACAACCATGAAATGTATGCAATAGAGATCTACAGGTCTATTTGTCTTTGCATATGGAAATATTTATGTTTCCTGAAATTTTTCAAGTTCATAATAAAATTAATAAAAGTATAAGAAATAAAATATAAACCATAAATCTGTGGCCTTTTTTGTTCTGTTGGATATAGTGAAATAGACCTGATCCAACTTTGTCATTTCTACAAGGAAAAGACTGATTGGAGATGTAGTTGAAATGCTTAGATAATATTTTTCAGAACTTCTAAGGAGAAAATCCACTTAACTGCAGTCAATATAAAATACTTGGGAGTCTACCTGCCAAGACAAACTCAGCAACTATATGAAAAGAATTATAAAACACTTTTCACATGAATAAAGACAGATCCAAATACCCAGAGACTTTTACCCAGGTAAATGCTCATGGGTAGACCAAACAAATACACCAATAAATACAAAATGACAATTCTACCTAAATTAATTCAGTTATTCATTGCCATACGAATCAAACTACCAAAAATGTTTTATAGAGACAGAAAAAATAATAACAAAATTAATCTGTAAGAACAAAAGCTCAAGAACATCAAAGGAATCGATGAAAAAAGAAAAGCAAAGAAAGGTGGCCTAGCTACCAGATCTCAAACTGTATTACAAAGTGGTATTCATGAAAACAATCTGATACTAAAAAAAATTGAGTAGTGGATCAGTGAAATATATTAGGTACACAATAGTAAAGGACCATAATAACCTACTGTTTAATAAATGCAAAGATCCAAGTTTTGGGGTCAAGATATCAACATTTGACAAAAATTGTGGGGAAAACTAGAAAGCAGTTTGGCAGAAATTACATGTAGACCAATATCTCACACTGTATAACAAGATAAGGTCAAAATGGGTATATGATTTAGACATAGGGCAACATCGTAAGCAAATTAGGGGAATATGGAAAATTTTACTGGTCATAGCTATGGATAGGGTAAGAATTTATGATCAAACTAGAAGTAGAGAGCATGACAGGATGGGCATTAGATTAAATTACATTAAATTAGAAAGGTTTTTTTGCACAAACGAAAACAATGCAGCCAAGAGTAGAAGGAAATCAGAAAACTAAGAAAAAACATTTTATAGCAAGTTTCTCTGATAAAGGCCTCATTTCTCAAATATATAGAGAACTGAGTCAAATTTATAAGAATACAAATTTTTCACCAAATGATAAAATGGCAAAGGCTATGAACAGGCAGTTTTCAGAAGAAGAAGTCAAAGTTATCAGTAGTCAGATGAAAATGTTCTAAATCACTACTGAATAGAGACATGAAAATTAAAACAGCTCTTCAGTACAACCTCACACCTATCAGACTGCAAACATGACAGAAAAGGAAAATGACAAATGCTGGAGGGACGGTGGAAAAAGAAACACTAAAGCACTGTTGGTGGAATTGTGAACTGGTCCAACTATTCTGGAAAACAATTTGTAAACTGCCCAGAGAACTATAAAATTGCATATCCTTTGATCCAGCAATACCGTTACTAAGTTCAAATTCCAAAGGAATCAAGGAAAAAAGGAAAAAGGACATATATGTATAAATATATTTAGCTGCTCTGTTTGTGGTAGCAAAGAACTGGAAACTGAGGGGATGCCCATCAATCAGAGAATGGCAGAAAAATTGTGGTAAATGCTTTTGATGGAATACTATTGTTTCATAAGAAATGATGAGCAGGATAATTTCAGGAACAACCTGGGGAGACTTATATGAACTGACACAAAGTGAAATGAGCAGAACCGGGAGAATATTATACACAGTAACAACAAAATTGTAAGATGATCAACCGTGAGTAGCAGCTATTCTGATCAAGGCAATCATCCAAGATAATTCTGAAGGACTTATGGTGAAAAAGTGCTATCCACCTCCAGAGAAAAGGGATGGAGTCTGAGAGCAGACAAGCATATTCTTCCTTTTGGCAATATAGATAATATGGAAATATGTTTTGCATGATTTTACATGTATAATTGATATCACATTTCTTGCCTTCTTAATGGTCATGAGAGGGGTGAGAAAAATATTAAATATTGAAATATTAAAAATATTGAAAGTTGTTAAAATATTAAAAATATTAAAAGTTGTTTAAAATATATTAAAAGTTGTTTAAAAAATAAAAATAAATTTTAGTGGGAAAAAATTGGGGTTTATTATGAGGATGTACACCAGGCTAACAAAGTTTCTTTCTGGCTATAAGACCTTTCAGATAGTGAAAATGTGAACCACCTAGTGTCCAGAGGTGGGGAACCTTTGGCCTCAAGGCCACATGTGGCCCTCTAGGTTCTCAAGTAAAGCTCTTTGACTTAATCTAGATTTAACAGAACAAATCCCCTTAATAAAAGGATTTGTTCTGTGAGACTTGAACTCAGTCAAAAGGCTGCACCTAAGGAGCTAGAAGGCCACATGTGGGCTTGAGGCCAATGGTTCCCCACTCCTGATAGGCTAACACACTCTCTGTCAGAGATCTTTGAAGTTCTGTTCAAGACTTTATATAACCCCACTTCAACTCATGATTGAGTTCAAAATAAAGTTGTGAAACACCACTCTTGGACATTTACACCTCTCTGGAGAAGCTTCGAGCTCAAAACAAATTCACATGATACCCTGTGGGTGTAAAACTTGAGAACAGAACCTCTAGGTGCAGGCAATTTCATGATTCTTCATATTCATTTAGCAAAGTATGACCTCTTAGTTTTGCCTTCATGGCTTGTGATAATTGTGCAAACAAGCCTGTTGGAGGGGATTCTCTGAAACAGACCAAGGATCCCCAGATGAAGCTCTTTTTAAACCCAAACTTATTTGACCTACTCCCCCCTTTAAAAAAAATTACTCAGCATCCTCTTGAAATTTACTTCCTTTAACACTTTAACAGGCTTTTAAATTTACATCATTTCAAAAAATATAAAATATATACATTTTTAAATGAAACATCATAAATGTAATAATTTATTGCAAATTTGTGGGGTTTTTGGTTCATTAAAATTTTGATGACTCAGTATTGCATCATGTTACTATCTAATATCATATTGTAAACAAGTCTTTACACGCACATATTCCTGCCTATGCAAGTTGGATTTCCTGACAATAAGCAATGTGCTTGCCTGCCAACACTTGTTTGTTAAGACCTATTGGCAGACTTGACCAGTGATTGGTTATTACTTGTATTTTGTGTGTTTATTTGGAAAATAATGTAATCACTATGACTTTAACTCTGTTATACAACAGATGAAACATGTACAAATGGTTTTTAAAATTTTCTTCTCTTCTTTTCTTATGCTTCCACTGCCCCTTTATTTTTTTTCAATGCCCCCAGTCCAATTGCACTTGATACTACTACCACCCCCTGGATCAGTCTGGTGCCCCCCAGAAGGCAGTATTGCCCACTTGGGAACTTCTTACAGAGGCATCCATTTTTAACATTTCTATGAGATACTAGAAAATCTAATTTGTGAAGAAAGAGTAGATATTGGCAAATGCCATTTGGTTCCCAAATATTTTCTGGGTGCTTATCCAAGTGAAATTTATATTTACAATAGCAGGAGAGCTAACAGCTCAAGCATTATGGTAAAAAAGTCTCTTCTCCTAAAGATGTGATTAAGAACTCTTGTATTTTTACAAGGTCTCAATGTGATCCATAGCACTTCCAAAGAGATAAGCCTAACAATCCAAGCAGCAAAAAAAAAAAAAAAAGTAAATCAAGAATGTTTATTTTCCAGATTCTACCATGCAGAAGCCCATTCAAATGTGAGAGGAAACATAGTATAAAACACTGGTATTAGATTGGAATCAGGAAGACCCAGGTTCAAATCCTGCTGCAGATATTTATTTAATCTCTCTTCATCAGCTTCCTCATCTGCAAAACTGTGGAGAGTGTAATCAATTGCTTCTGAGGTCTTTTCCAGCTTTAAATCTACGACCCTCTAAGATGATTCATCAGAACATGTGGCTTTGATGGCCATTCCAGGTGGCTAATGAGCTGGTCCTAGAAATAAATAGCATAAAGTTGAATTGAATTTGAGAAATTATGCTGTGCTTTCAACTATCTCAAGTTTTTTCTTATAGTCAAAATCCTCTTTGCCCTTCCCCCCCAAAAAAACCCAAACTGGGGGGGGGTTGTTGCTAAACACCATTATCTTCCCAATGATGCTAAATGGCTGAAAATCATGAAATATCATGATCTCAGAAGAATGAAAATTATAGGTCATATAAAGGTCAATAAAAATGATGCTTGGTAGCCAGTACTGGGTGTGGGGGGCGGGGAGAGAGGGACCTGGCTAACTAATAAGCTGTTGATGGAGCTATGAATTACTTCAATCACTCTGGAAAATAATTGAGAATGCAAGAAAAATCACTTGATGCCTTAAACCCTTTGCCACAGTGATTCCCACTACTACACATATTTACACAAGTAGGTCAATGACAAAAAGAAAGTTCTTATACCTACTGAAATATTCATAGAAATATTCTTTAGAGAAGCAAAAGACTGGAAACTTAGTAGCTGTCCATTGATTGGGAAATGATTGAACAAACTATGATTTAAGAATGCAGTGAAATAATATTATATCATAAGATATGTTGGCCAAAAGAAATTCTGGGAAATGTGGGAAGACTTGTAGGAAATGAAGAGGAGCAGAATCAGGAGAACAATATGCACATATCTGTATATTTGTATACAGATATATGTGCAATGTGCACTAATGTAAATGACAATGACACTAAACACATCATAATTTAAATTGCTCACAATATCTAATCTTCGTCCCAAAGAATTACTGGTGAAACATATTTCCCTCTTGTCTGTTGAGAGGTGGTAAAATACAGATGTGGGTCATTGGACATGTAGCTGTATTTATTTTTCTTAACTGTTCTTTATTGTTACAAGAGAGAAGTTTATGTCATGGGAAGTAACAGTGTTATAAAAACCAAAAATAATGAACAAAACTAAAAAAAAAATCTAGATTCCCATTATCTGCTTTCAGGCCAGAAATGAGATGTCTTACTCACAATTACTTATATTTAAAGTGGAGAAAAAGACATTAATAAAATGTGTGACTAGAAAAAATATATAAGAAATAGGGCCGTCATATAAAAGACAAGAAGGCCTCCAACACATTGGATTGACTTTGTATGGAAGATTTTTGAGAGCACATAGAGAAGAACCATATTATATGAGAGATCGTGGAGGAACTATACTAGGTATCAGCAGGACTACCCACATCAGGTTAATATTGCACTTTGGTTTTAAAGAAATTTGGGTTTGAAAGAGGAGTGAAGGTGTCCTTGAAAGAGAACTCCCTTCTTTGTAAGGTGCTAAGGTCACATGGAGGATCGATTCATAAGCAACCTCAAAATATATAGATATATTTCTCCAGTAAGAGAGAGAGAGAGAGAGAGAGAGAGAGAGAGAGAGAGAGAGAGAGAGAGAGAGAGAGAGAGAGAGAAGAGAATTGCTACTTACACAACTACATAAAGGAAAATTAAAGCTAATGTGTGGCAAACAGACTTTGACTTTTGGCTGGAGGGTCCTAAAAGGCTGGGAAAGGTAACACAGCAATTATTTTACTTGAGATCTTTATTTGATATCAAGTAAATTTCATTCCAGTAGATAATAGCAACACAATTCTCATTTGCAAATGGGATTTGCGAGTCTGTCTGCGGTAGTAATTGGACTGACTGTTGAGTAAGAGTTTGACTTCCTATACATAGTTCAGATCAGTTTAAGTGTCCTTGATTCTTCTAGTGAAATTTAGCTGAAGATTCCAGAAATTCTTTAAAAAATCCTTATGTTAAGTTTGCTTCTAAGGGTTTAGAGATATAGGATGTCTAGGAAGAGATAGAAGAGACTAGAAATCTCAGTTCCAATACAAGCACCACTCAGATTTCATTCCTTTCTGAAAACAGAAAGGGCTTGAACACTACTAATGTGCCAACCTGACACCACATGGTACATACAATAAGGAGTCAGAAGACTTGAGTTCAGTTCCTGGCTCTGGGCCTCAGTTCTTCAGCTATAAAACAGAGAAGGAGATTTGATGGCCTCTGAGGCATCTTCCAGAACAAAACTGATCTTCTATTCCTGTATTGGTGCAGTCAGTGACTTTTATGGTCTCAGAGAAACAAACTCCCTTATTACTGGGCAGTGAGTGGATTGAATTTTTCCTATTCAGTTAAGTTAAGGGTTAAGTAGTCTTTTATGGGCTAACCAAAGAACTCACTTCTATTGAAAATCCTCTATTTCTATGGAGAAGTGCATTCCAAATTCAAGACTGCTGCTGCCACTGCTGTTATTCCAAGCCATTTAGGGAGGAGTTATTTGGAAAAGTGCATTGATTTTAGGACTTCAAATCAGGAAGAAAGAAGTTTGAATCCAGTCTTAGAAATTTACTAGCTGTGTGACTCTGAGCAAGTCATTTAACCTATTTCAGCCTCAGTCTCCTCACTTGTAACATGAGGGAAATTAAGACTCAATGCAGTCTAAGCTTCTTTCCAGCTCTACACAGCCAATGCTATGATCCTGAGGTCAGGGAGCATTGACAATGCTTTAACTATTATCCTCACCCAGCTCACAGTGGAACCTTGAGCTCTGCCCCTGGAATGGAAGTTCCTTGAGAGCAGGGTCTCTTGTTCTCTTTTTTTTTAATTTTAATGTATTTTCTTGGTTACATCATTCATTTCCACACGGTTTTGAGTTACAAATTTTCTCCCCTTTTTGTCCCTACCCCCCAGCCCAGAACATTGATCCCACTGTAAGACCCCTCCCACAATCTGGTCCCTTTTATGCCC
>CM053595.1:61737294-61748507 GCA_028646575.1 Pseudocheirus occidentalis
AAGGAAGAAAGGAAGGAAGGAAGGAAGGAAAGAAGGAAGGAAGGAAGGAAGGAAAGAAGGAAGGAAGGAAGGAAGGAAGGAAGGAAGGAAGGAAGGAAGGAAGGAAGGAAGGAAGAAAAGGGTACAGAGCAATCTTCTAAACATCATAATTCAGGGTTAGGGTTCTTGCAAGGGAACTAGGTGACCTGGGTTCCAATCCTGGTTCTGCTTGTGATTGTGAGTTTCTTAAACTGTAATATATTCAGATGTGTGTGTATGTGTGTGAGTTTGTATGTTACAGTGACTAGTTGACTTTAAATACCATTCCCCTGGGTTTCCTTCTAACTCAATGACCAATCCTTCTCTCTTTCTTTTTCTATTTATTTATTTATTTATTTAGAATGTTGAATTCTAAATTCTTTCCCTCCCTCCAGCTCCTCTTCTACTCATTAAGATGGCAAGCACTATGAATAATATATGATAAATATAATAATGCTCTCACATTGGCCATATTGTTTTTAGAAAGCATGAAAAATAAAGAAAGCCTGAAAAATCGTACTTCAATTTGTACTCAGAGTTTGTCAATTCTCTCTCTGGAAGTGGATAGCTTTTTTCATCAAGTGTCCTTTGAAATTGTCTTTCATCATTGTCATTTGATCAGAGTAGCTACGTCTTTCACAGTTGATCGTTGTTACAATATTGTTGTTACTGTGTACAATCTTCTGGTTCTGCTTACTTCCCTCTTTATCAGTTCATATAGGTCTTCCTGGGTTTTTCTGTAGCTATCCCCATCACCATTTCTTATAGCACATATGGCATAACTTGTTCAGCCATTTCCCAAGCGATGTTCATCTCTTCAATTTCATGACCTCACAAAAACACCTGCTGCACATATTTTTGTACAAACAGGTCTCTTTCCTTTTTCTTTGAACGCTTTAGAGTTTAGAACCAGTACTGGTATTGCTAGGTCGAAGGGCATGCTCAGTTTTATAGCACTTTGAGAATAGTTCTGAATTGTTCTCCAAAATGATGGGACCAGTTCATAACTCCACCAAGAGTACATCAGTGTCTTTTATTTCTTTTAAGGTCTCCTTTTCCCCTTCCTGACTACTTAAGGTGACAGGATTTGAACCCAGGTTCTCAGACTCAAAGTCCAGTGTTCTTTCCTCTCCCTGGGCTGCCACCATGATCTTAGCTCCAGGTACTGTGATTCTTTGCTCTAAATTTCCGAGGTCTGGTTCTGTAAACATAGCATTTTAATACTATATTATGATCAGAATATCTCTAGGAAGGAACCCTAATATCTAGGAAGAATGTCTAGAAAGAAGGAACCTCAGAGATCTTTGATTTCCACCTTCTTCCTCCCCATCAAGACTCCACCCTTGATTTCTCTGTCCATCCCCTCTCCACATGTGATCTCTGTCAGTGTAAGAAAAAGCAGGAAGCCAGATGTTTTCATTTCTTTTTTGTTCCAGATAGGGACCCACTTGTTTACCTTTCAGCCAGTCTCTCTTTGTGGGGTGTGAGCAAGGGAATGTCTGGTCTGTAGCTGTGGCCTTAAGGCAGCCAGAGTGAAGACACCTCCCAGGGAAGATCTACCCTGACTCAGATCACCATTTCTCCAGGGAGATGTAAGCACAAAAAACCAGCTCTGCAAGCTGTCAAGTGACAATTTCCATAAATCCATCAGGCAGAATACAAACTCATTTCCATAGACCCTTCTATCTGAAGCAAGCTGTAGTTTCAAAAATACCATGAGATGGTGGGTCCAGCCACCCTTAGAGCCAGAGGATGAATATTTGTCAAATAATAATATTATCATAGTAAAAATAATTTGTATCTTTCATTGTATTTCTTATGTGTATGGTAGATTCTAGAAGCTATTTTCTATCCTATTGAATTAGTGGTATGGAAAGTTTTATTGAAAGCCAAGGGGTCTGCAGACCAGAAAATATTGGGAGCCCCTGCCCTAAGGATTGAAGTTTAGGTGAAAGAAGAGCAGAGGACATTCAGAAAGGAGTCAGACTTTCTCCCTTGGGCTCAGGCTGCAACAAGCAATACACACTCCTGGGCAAGGACTGAGGTGAGATTTCTATCTTCTTCTACTCCCCATCAGCATCCTCCCCTCAGAATTCTGTACCTTCTCACCTGTTTACCCCAACTTAGGCTTTGACCCAATTCTAGAAAAATGGCTGATAATAAGTAGTGCTTTAAGTTTCATAGTGATTTAGAGTTTATAAGTGTTTTATTTGCACCCACTCTGTAGAATTATTTTCAGACTTATTTAACAGATGAGGGAAACTGAAACTAGTCAGCATGAGAGTAGGGATTTGAATTCAAGTCTCCCAACTCTTAAGTCCAAGTTCCTTAGCTACTTCAACCACAGGCTAGGATGGATAGGAAAGTTCCCAGGAGAGAAAACTGGGGACTGGGGGAAGGGCAGAGCACTCATGATAGCAAAGACAGGCATATCCCTGGGGGTAGCTGGTGTTCCCACAGATATATGTCAACTACATCATTTCTGAGGTACAAAGGGAAGTTCCCACCACTCTCTAATATCTTCTAAGAGCATGTGCCTCCAGGCATTTCCCATTTCTCCTTCTCAAACTATCTTGATTTTTAACACTGCCTGGGTGGTGGGACCAAGACACATAGCTCAGGAGGGACGATTGGAACCGCCACCTGGCACAGGTGGCCAGAGGAGCACTGACATATGGAGCAATACTTGGGTGGGTCCGGGGGAGGGGTAGGAGAAATGGGAAGCTTTGAAGTCAATGAGAATAGACTTAGAACAATGGAGAGGAGCAGTAAGCAGAGGAAATTTAGAGAGAAAACATGTCAGATGGATGCAATTCATCTTCATTAGGTTCCTCTTCACCAACTTGTTTTTCGTAATGTTATGGTAACCAGTGTAATCTGCTTAACTGATAACTATCCCAGTCATAGAATCTCTATCACAACTTCACCAGTGACAGAAGAGCCCCTCTACTTCCACTGACACTCCCAAAGATTCTGTGTCATTTCTTCTTCACTTAATTTGCAAAGAAGTTTTTATTGAGGACCCCATTGCGAGCACAGAATTGTTCTAATGAAATGGAAAAAAAGAAATGCTATTTCTAACCTCCCGGAACTTACTATCTAGGCCATACAAATGAAACCATAAGAGAACAAAACAAGCCAAGAGAAAGTTGATACTGCACCATGGGCACATAATTCCAATATTGCAGCATTTTAAAGGAGAAAGTGATCAGACATGGCTTCTTGGAGGACATTGGACTTGGAGGACATGAGCTGGACTGTGAATGATGGGAAGTGATTCGATTTTTAGAATGCAAAGGGCAGGAGAGTCTGGGTGGGGGAGGAACAGCTTGAGCAAATATGAGGAGGTAAGAATGAAATAATGTGTTTAATAAAGTGTGGGTAGGGGCAACCAGGTGGTGCTGTGAATAGAGCAGTGACCCTGGAGTCAGGAGGAACTGAGTTCAAATATGACCTCAGACACTTAATACTTACTAGCCATGTGACCTTGGGCAGTCACTTAACCCCAATTGCCCTGCCTTCATCCCTCCAAAATAAAAGCAAAAAAAAAAAGTGAGGGTAGGTTATTGGGTAAAGCTCTGACAGTGCTTTTGAGTTGGAACGAAGTCACCACCAAAGGTCATTATTCTGGGATCTTGTTAGAAGTGCAGGATCTTTTCTTGATCAGTGCAGTGGAAAGAGCACTGAAGAGAGACTCAGAAGGCCTGTGTGCCATCTTTTCTCTGTCACTCCCCAACTATATCCTGGGGAAAATCTTTCTCATTCTGGAACTCAGTTGTCTCATCAATAAAGGGAAGGAATTCATCTGAACTCTCAGATTCTTTACAGCCCTAAAATGTTGTGCTTCTATCCTATTCTTTTAAAATAATACCCCCTGTTTCACTGTTCTCTCTGCCATAAGAGTTCATTCCTTAACATCAACTTTCATCAGTATGTATGGACCTGCCATCCATTTTCCCTCCCCCAGGCCATGGTATATTTGAAGCTCAGAGTGAACCACTCTGGGCAGATCTGCAAGGAGAAAGGCTTTGTAGTACAGTAGATGGGGCCCTCACTTTACATGAAGTCTAAGGACCAGAGTCTGAATCCCAAACCTGTAATTTATAAATTGTAGAGGGGTTTGATCAACGAGTTCCCCGATAAACCCAATGATCGATGTAACCACAATTCCCAAGCCCATTGGTATGAGACTCTCTCCTCACTGGTGGAGATCAGTGCCCTGAGCTTTCCTGAGGGGCTGGGCCGAGGTGACTAGAATGAGGGAGGAGGCTCTTTGACCTCTTCAGTTTTCTTCAACTTTTGAGTGTCTTTGGAGGTTTCTTCAAGTCTCTTCAGATTCCATGGTTGCTTTGAGACCTTCTGACTTTCATCTTTGAGAGAGAAGATGGTTGATACCAACCCCATTTGAGCTTTCTGGAGGCAAAGATTTTGGGAAGAAGTTGATGGAAGAGAAGCTGACCAGTCTCCATCATGCTCCTGCCTTAAGTGTACTTCACTAGAGATTTGGGGAAAATTCCATTCTAACTTGAGTTGAGGTACCTTACTCCCAGTGGGTGAGCTCCTTCATTCTGTATTGTCTGGTACATACTCCCCTACACATACTTTCTCTGATTTCTGTTTTTCTACCAATGTGGAAAAGTGAATGTCTTGGCTAATTTCTGTGTGTATTCATTGTGGAATTGATATTAAAGGGAGGGGTATCAAGCTGTAGATAAAAAGCTTCCTCCAATCAATGAAATAGTGATCATGAGAATTTCACTACTTGGTAAAATCTTTCTCACTCCCAAATAGCTTGAACCTGAAAACTATATCTGCTAATAATATTTAAGGAACAGATAGATGTAATTCTAGCCTGATATCCCACCTTCCTTGGAGAATGGTGGGGAAAAGAGGCTAGAGATATCTATTATTCTGTCTCCCTGTAAGCCACCTAATGATACCCCTATGCCACATGCTGAGGAGAGCTCATATTTCAGTAGAAAGATATCTCAAAAGATCATTTGATTCAAACCCCTCCCTCATTTTCCATCCAATAAACAAGAATTTATTAAATGCCTTCTATGTGCCAGGCACTGTGCTAAGTACTGAGGAGGCAAAGACAGAAGTGAAACAAGTCCTGCCCTCAAGCAGCTTACATTCTAATTTTTTAAAATATTTTTATTTGTTTTCTTGTTTACATCATTCATTTTCATGACATTTTTGAATTACAAATTTTCTATCTGTCTTTCCCCTACCCCAACCCCAAAACAGCAATCCCACTGTAAAGCCCCTCCCCTGCTCTGCTCTCTAACTTTCTGGTAGGGCAGGGAGGGTCTCCCTATCCCAGCCCCTGTATATCTTAATTCCTAGTTGCAGGTATTGCAGAAATTTAAATTCTAAATTCTTTCGATTCTCCCCTTGTCACCCACCCCCACTGGAAGGACACTCACTTCAATACAGGCTGTGGATGTGTGATTATACAGGACATCTTCATAGTGGATATTGTGACAGTGATCATATGTCCCTTCTTCCTATCCCTCCACCCCACCTTGTTCTGTTCTCTACCCTGCTTACATACTAATTGAGGTGTACATGGATACAATATAAATGAAATCTATATGGGGGGGGGGCTAGGTCATACAATGAATAGATCACTGGCCCTGGAGTCAGGAAGACCTGTGTTCAAATCTGGTCTCAGACACTTAACAGTTACTAGCCGTGTGACCTTGGGCAAGTCACTTAACCCCAATTGCCCTCCCCACCCAAAAAGCAAAAAAATAAATGAAATCTATACAGACGTACACACATACAGACACACACATGCACACACACATACACAAAATGAATTCAAGGTAGATTGTGGGGAGGGGGAGGACTGTAGTAGCAGGGGAGGGGAGGGATTATGAAAAAGGCTTCATTTGCAGAAGGCACTTTGAGCTGAGACTGAAGGAAATGAGGGATTCCAAAAGACAAGAGTTGAGGAAGGAAATGTGTTACAGGAATGGGGGAAGAGAAGTGGACATGAGGAGAGGGAATTGTGCAAATGCATGTAGGTGGGAGATTTAGGATAGAAGAATAAAGCAAAGCCCAGGGAAGGTGAGTGACTTGCCCAAGGTTATTTAGTTAACAAGTGCCAAAGACCAGAGTCAAACTAAGATCTGCTCATTCCAGAGCTGGCAAATGTTTCTTTCAGGGTGATACAATCAAAATTCTAAGAAATCAACAAATTGATCAGGGAAGCCTCTCCATCGATTCCCTATACCCTATAGGGGACTGCAAATTCCCTGACCTCTCTTAATCTTAGTTTATTCCTCCATAAAATGATGGGCTTGAATGAAACTATCTCTGTAGTCTCTTCTAGTTCTAAATCCTATGATTGTCTCACTTTCAAATCTAAAGTCTGGAATGGGGACTCATCAAAACTACATCTTCCTTCTGCAGGCTCAGGGACCACACCCTTGCACAGGACTGACCCACTGCTATTTTCCATCATTTCTGAGGTGACAGAGGGCCACTCAAAGGCAGCCTGAAGTCTGGGGAGTGA
The DNA here is from genome assembly GCA_028646575.1 of Pseudocheirus occidentalis. NCBI lineage: Eukaryota > Metazoa > Chordata > Mammalia > Diprotodontia > Pseudocheiridae > Pseudocheirus > Pseudocheirus occidentalis. The sequence continues at coordinate 61,743,836 of CM053595.1, forward strand.
CCTCATAGCCCTGGCTGGAAGTCATAGATTGATTAACTGATGGAGTGTGTGATGGAATTCCAAGAAACAGAGCTTAACACACTTCTGGGAATGAGGAAAAGTCCTGGCCAGACCTAACCTTGTAGTGCTCAGCCTGTTAAGGGATGTGGCTTCTGCCCTTTGGACCATTACACCACTCCAGTCTTTAAGGAGTTTCCATTTAAACTATTCACAGTTATTTTTCAACTTCCAGAGTGGACAACAGGATCACAGACTTAGAGTCAAAACATGCTTTAGAGACCATGTAGTCCAACCCCTTTATTGATCAGATCCGAGGCCCATAGAGGCAAAGCAATAGAGGCATGGTATCAGGAAGGCTTGGGGTCAAATTCTGCCCTTGACACTTTCTAGTTGTATGACATTAGGAAAATCACTTAACCTCTCTGTGCCTCAGTTTCCTAATCTGTAAAATGAGAGAGCTGCACACAATGGTCTCTAAAGTCTGCTCTAGATCTAAATCAAGGATTAGATAACCCTTTGCTGTATGACTTACCCACATTCACATAGGGAATAAATAGCAGAGTCAGGATATAAATCTAGGTCTGGTACTAATTCCACTATATCCTTCAGAACTGGGCATGTACTCATATAGTCCTTGTTAAAATATTGACTGTGCATCACAGTGTCTGCTCTCTCCAAGCCCATGGCCCTTAGTAAAGAAAAGCAAGGTTGAGATGGCTTTTTAAGATGCAGGGATATCTATTTGAAATGTTCCACAACACTGAAGCTCTCTGAAGCTCTCTGGGCAATGGCTAACTGGTTTGCTAATGTGCCTGTTATTCCTTGGTCAGCATTTTTACCGGTCCTCCTAATGTACCACATTTCTGTGGGAATTCTGCCCAAGTGCCATCTTGTTTCTCAGCAATGTTTACACAGATGCATGGCTCAGGACCCAGCCTCAAATCCCTGTTCTGCTAGCAGTATGACTAAGAGGAGGGAAGCTAGGTAGCACTGTGGATAGAACACTGGGACTGGAGTCAGGAAGAACTGACTTCAAATCCAGCCTCAGACACTTACTAGCTGTGTGATCCCAGGCAAGTCACTTAACCCTGTTTGCCTCAGTTTCCTCATATGCAAAATGAACTTCAGGAGAAAATGGCAAACCACTCCAGTATCTTTGCCAAGAAAACTCCAAGTGGTGGAGTCATGAAGAGTCGGACATGACAAAACTACAACAAAGGGACATAAGAAAGTATTTTCTTTGACTTCTTCGTGGGTCTGAATTTTCTCGTCTGTAAAATGGGAGCATTGGGTTCAATAGCAAATAAGTTCCAATAGAGTCATACAGTCCTGAGATCCTATCATTAAGACAACACTTGGGCTAATTTGTTGATCCTGTATGTGGAATGTCCCCCAGGGATGATGGTTTAGGCTAGTCATGGTAGTTTTCAAGGTACTGACCATTTGGAACTTTTGTGTATTTATTACTGAATGTCTCCAGAGAGACATAAACCTACTTTCTACTCCCTTTTGTTTTTCTTCTTAGGTCTCTGTCTGTCTGTCTCTCTCCACACAATACACCCTCCTCTATTTGCTTTCCCTCCCTCTCTCTGCCTCTGTCTCTCTCTCTTTGTCTCTCTCTCTCTGTCTCTCTCTCTCTTTCTCTCTTTCTTTCCCTCCCTCCCACACACTCTCTCTCTCTCTCTCTCTCTCTCTCTCTCTCTCTCTCTCTCTCTCTCTCTCTCTCTCTCTCTTTGTGTCTCCTGATATTGAAATTTATGGAAGGGGAATATTGCCCTATACACCTCAGCCAAAGTTGACCAGACAAAGGCAAGGGGTGGTGGTAATGAGGACCTCAAAATTAATGCATCAGAAAGAATTTTTTTGTATAGAAAAATGTTCTATCACATGTTGGGCAACAATGATGTAAATATTGTCAACCTACCTGCCTAGTTAAGACAGTAAATCATAGAGACAGATGGGGAAAGAGAGGTGGAATGTTGAAACTGCTGCAGGTTTCATCTGCAACCTACAGCCCCTCAGGCTCAAAACGTCTGAGTCATCTCTGACTTCTCCCTCTTCCCCCCCCCTCCCCACATACATCCAGTCAATCACCAGGTCTTAGTGATTCTTCCTACAAGAGATTTCCCACATCTCTTGCTTCTCTTCCATTCCCACTACCCCAACCCTATCTCAGATTTGACCTATTTGAACAACTTCCTAACCAGTCTACCCACCTTCTCTCTCTTCTCCTAAACTATGCATCATGGGTTGTTCATCTTTTATTTGGATGTGGGTCATGGACTCTTTGGCTTCTGGGGAGACCTGTGAACCTCTTCTCAGAATTGCTTTTTATAAACATAAAATAAAACATATAAGCTATCAAAGGAAACCAAAATTTTGTGAAAATAAAGATATATTTTTTCCCAGCCAAGTTCATGGGCCCTCCTGATATCTCTTCACAGTGGAAAGAGCAAAAGCTGGGATGGGAGGGGCATGTGGAATTCTGTGGTCCTTAGGTTCAGAATATCTGCCCTAAATGGGACCAGAATAATCTTCCAACCACTCTTTTCACTGTCATACTGTTTTACCCCAAAATTTCCAGGGTCTTCTTTAGCCTAATCATATAGAGACCAAGCCCCTAGCCTAGAACTCAAAGTCTGACTCCAAACGACTTCCTTATATTCTGTTTTCCCACTATTACCCTGTATAAATGCTGAGAGGTTATGAATTATATTGGTCTATGTACTTTCCCCAAAACCCTACATCCCCATTCCCATTTCTGTGTGTTTCCTCATTATCATTTTCCAGATTGGATTTCACGGTACTTAATCGCTCTGCCTCTAAGCTTACACTGAACAATACAAGGCAATGGTGGCAGTTTATTTTTTGCGTATGTCCTATGTTATCTCCACAAATAGAACATAAGTTCTTCCCAGACAAGGACCTCCTTTCTTATTTCTGTCTTTCCAGCATCAGCATGGCACTATGCAAACAGCAGATGCTCAGAATCACTTGGTAGTGGTGTGGATGATGGAGTAAATATCTCCTGGTGGAATAAGAGCAAATGAGATAATATTGGTAAACTGGTGGTACAGGGCAGAGCACATGGCAGGCACTTACTAAATGCTTCTTTTTTCTCCTCCGTTCCCCCCACCACCCAGGACTATGCTGAGGCATTAATGATGGAAGGCTCATTATAATCTCACTAAGGCACTGGTCTATTTATTTCACTCCCCTTACTTAAAAGCCTTTAGTGACTCACTTGCCCACAGGATTAAGAAGCACTCTCCCTAGTTTGTCTTTCCAAGTCTTCTATAATCTGACTGCATACTACCTTCTTCAGCTCCAGGTGACTCCTCCCCTTTGAATTTCTGGAGTTACTCCACCTTTTCTCTCCTACATAATCAATCATATTCTAATTTGTAGTATAGTTACTGAAGTTTATACCTGGATTTGGATTCAAAAGACCTAGGTTTGATTTCTGCCTTGGCTTGCCCATGTGACCTTGATGAAATTTCTTCCAAAATTAGGTCCTTGGTCTTGTCATCTTTAAAGGGATGATGATCTCCATCAGATGATCTCCATCTCCATCACAGATGATCTCCAAGGTCCTTTTCAGCTGTAAGTTGAATGTTGCCTTACTAAATTGAACATTTTTTGAAAAAAGAGAATATGTCATCCTGAGTATACAGGATGCCCTTCTCTAGCACATAGTAGGCACTTTCTAAATGGCTGTTAACCTGAATCAAATGTGTTTTCCCTCTACTCCACCCCAGATCCATTTGTATTTTAAGAGACAACACTTAAGATCAATAGAATGAATTTTTCAAGCTTCACTGCAGAGAATTTGAAGAGATTGTTGGTGGTAGGCAGAGATAGTAGGATCAACAATCAATCAATCGATAAGTGTAAATTAAGTGCCTACTAAGTGCCAGGGCATGGTGCGATAAACAGGGGTATACAAAGGCAAAAACAAAAAGAGTCCCTGTGCCAGGGATCTTACAGTATATCAGGAGAGACAACACTTTTTAGCTTTATACAAAAACTGATTCAAGGGTATGTGTTGGGGAGGGATGCTGACTTGGGGGAAAAATTAACATCTAATGAGATAGAAAAGGATTCATCTACAAGTAGCACTTGAGTCGAGTCTTGAATAAAAGTAGGGACTCTAAAGGGTAGAGATGGGCTAAAATCCCTGAGAGGTCAATCTTCAGATTTCACTAGTGAGAGCAGCAGACAATCCTGAGCTGTGCCTCAAGCCGGGAGAAGACTGGGAACTGATGGCATGGAGGAGTTCTCCATGGATATCCCACCACTGCAGCTCAATTAGCCACCCTTTGAATGTGTGTGTGGGGGGGGAGATGGGGAAGGGAAGGTGGTCATTTTCCTGGAGGAACTGTGGTTAAGCGAGTAGTTAAGATTCATAGACTTTAAACCTGAAATGGAATTGAGGGAACCAATGTCCTCATTTTACATGCGGAAAAACTGAGGCAAAGAAGTAATACATCCCTTTGACACAGTAATACCATTTTGGGGGTTGTTTCCCAAAGAGATCATAGAAGTGGGAAAGGGTCCCATATGCACAAAAGTATTTATTGCAGCTCTCTTTGTGGTGGCAAAAAACTGGAAATTTAAGGGATGCCCATCAATTGGGGAATGGCTGAGCAAGTTATGGTACATGAATGTGATG
>CM053595.1:61748607-61779491 GCA_028646575.1 Pseudocheirus occidentalis
ATACATGCTATCCTTCTTTTTGTTTGGTTTTGTTTCTTTTTTCCCGTTGTTTACTCCATTGGTTAAGAGGCTTCTAATCAACTAGACTATTATACATTGTGAAAGAGTTAGCAGATCCTATACATGATTGTATGCCACCATGGCGGGGGTGGGGGGGGAAGGAAGAGGAGAAAAATCTGAAACTCAAGTGACTCTGGAACTGAATTTTGTATCCTAAAAGTAAACAAACAAGTCAATAAAATTGAAAAAAAAAGAAGCAATACATCTAGTTAGCAAGTAGCAAAGGTGGAATCTGGAAGCGAGGGTGCCTTGCCACTCCACCATACTGTTTGGGATTGATTCTGTGAGGAAAGAATTATATGGGGGCTCTCGAAGTCCTTGGCTTGGAGCTAGGTTGGGCCATGGAGGCCATCTAGTATAATTCTTTTGTTTTACAGAAGAGGTAACTGAGGCCCAAGGACACAGAAGTGACTAAGGTCACCCAAGTAGCAAAGCTGAGATTCAAGCCCTGGTTGACCTGGTTCCAAAACCAGTGCAGTAACCTGACCTCCAGCACAGCATGAAGCCCTGTTCCCAACCTCCTACATGGTATAGCTTCCACACATAATCATTCCAACTTAATGGCCCCTCCCCCATCCTCCCCCCACACCCCCTTTCCAATTCTGTGTATTAAACTGGTGCGTTCTGCCAGATTGGCAAGGGAGGGGGAGCTGAGGGAGAGAAGGCACTTAGATCCTTTTCCTAGGCAAGAGAAATCAGCCAGGAATTAGTTTTCTTGTTAGCCTTTTTGTAGGAAGACAGACAGCCCTTTCAGCCCAAATACAATATTGTAATTGCTCATAGTCAGCTGACAGAGGTTCCCAGATGAGCTTCACTGAGGCATCTTTCAGGAATCTGTCATGTCCTATAGCACCCGGCCCAGAGCGCTGTAAAAGTGCCTTCTTCTCTCTAAGTTATTTATATAGTTGGCTGAAAGCGCTTTGCTTGTACAAACTAGAAACTATTAGATTAGACCAGCAGAGACAGCCAGAGGCAATCTTTTTAACAAAGTGAGTGGGATTCAAAGTAGGCATGGAAAGCAAATATTATTTCACTGGAAGTCTATTAGAGGGAGCTCCCTGGATAACAAATAAGTGCTTTGTTAGTTTAGCTGGGGAGAAATGCACTGGCCAGGTTGGCACCAGCTGGGTTTAAAGGTAAACGGCTTGAGAGCAAATGATAATTCAATGATAGGTGGGATGCATCAGCCAATTTGGCCTTTCCCCCTCCCCCGTTTACTTATTTAAAGTACATGTCAGAGCTTAGCAGCTGAACATCTCTCCGTTTGTTTTTAAATTTCTCATTTTAATTCATGCAAACATTTTATAAACCCAATGGCTCAGAAAGCAAATACTGAGTGTGAGCAAGGATGTCCATTAAATGTAGTGGCTAGTGCCTGGGGCCAGAGAGGGGGAGTCAGTGAGAAAAAGAGTGGACAATAGGGATGGAGGATGGGGTAAGGGATTAGACCTTTTTAAAGGATGGTGAGCTCATGTAGATTTAGAGCCAGAAGGGTCTTACCAGTCATCTAGGCCATCTCTCATATTTTACAGATAAGGAAACTGAGTCCCAGAACAGACAAGTAATTTGATCAAAGTCACAAAATTCACTGGTGGCTGAGCCAGGAGTCTGAGAATTCAGGCTCTTTGACTCCAAACCCTGTGTGTTTCTAGAGATTTCTAGAACAAGAAGAGACCTAAGTGATCTAATTCAATGTCATCCATTTATAGATTAGGAACTTGAGGCCCAGGGAGGTCAGAGATTCAGAGATTTAGAGTTGGAAGGCACGTTAGAGGTTGTCAGATGCAATCCTCTCATTTTATATATGAGAAGTTGAGGGAGTTTAAATGACTTATCCATGATCACACACAGCTGGTATCTGTGTTGGAATTTGAACTCGGGTCTTCTCTCTGCTGTATCATGCTGCCTCTCATTGGATCTGCAAGGCCATCCATCTCAGGTCTGCCATCTTGCAACGTCATTAACAGCTCTACCAATTATTGAAGAGTTCAGGGATGCGTGAGTGTCTTCCCAAGCCTTAGTTACTTGAAAATGAGAAAAGCCTCCTTGTCAAACTTGAGCACATATTTCTGACTACGGTTTTGTCAGAGAAAACTCATCCTTTCATAATGTGCATGGGAGTCTGAGACATTGCATAGAGCAGAAAGGCCTGACAATTTATTGGCCCTGGTTCTAGTCTCAGCTTTTCATGATCTTGGGGAAGCAGTTTCCTTTCCCTAGGCCTTCATCTCCCTCCTCTGTACTTATGGGGCTGGGAGGAGGGAGTACGGATAAAATTCTTTGTAGCTAGGTTTCTTAACTTAGATGCCACAAACTTAAAAAAATATTTTGATAACTATTTAATAGAATTGTTTTGTTTTGTAATTCTATGTTTTTTTCAATGTACTAGAAATTTATTCTGAGAAGGAATCTATACGCTCCACAAGACTGCCAGAGGGGTCCAGAATACACCAAACAAAAAGGTTAAAAACCTCAACCCCTGCTCTATATGGTTGATGTATGTGAGCTGGGAACTCTGAGTCAGGACCTGGCAACTTTGGCCCAGCTACAGCAATGTCTGACCTGTTCCCAGTAGCTCTTGGAGGTGTTGGCACTAGGAAGTACCCCGGTGGAATTTTTTTTTTCTCAACATCAAGCACAGCTCATAATCCCTTCAAAGTACATTTGGGTCTTGTTCCTGTCTGTGAGTAAGAAGAACCTGACTAAATACACAGGCTTATTATGTTAAGGAAAAATGCTTGGCTAGATTTTGTCTGCTTCATCCTTCAGCTAAGGCTCACTGGGTGGAGCTGATTAGAAATCACCATTCAGAAACGCACCTCTCTCCTCTCAGCCTAGAGGCAGGGGATGATGGTAGAAGGTTGTATATATTAGCTCTGGCTGTTTTGGTACAAATGTTTTGTTTTGTTTTGATGTGATGGAGGATTTAATTCCAAGAGGCAGTAGGGAGGAAGGAATGGGGGAATGATGTATCTTAGAAATGATTGTGATGCAAAAAATAAAAAGACCATCCTTTAGGTTTCTAACAGTAAGCAAGCATCTGCTTAATCCAGTCAACAAACTAATGGTGGTGATGATGATAACAGCCAGCATTTATATAATGTTATAAGACTTTCAAAGAGATTTTCAAGCGTGTTACTTCATTTGAGTTTCATAACAATCCTGTGAGAAAGATGCTATTATTATTCTCATTTTTCAGACAAAGAAATTGAAGGAGAGGTTAAGTGACTTGCCCAAGGTCACACAGCTGGTGAATGCCTAAGGTAGGGTTGAACTCGGGTCTTTCTGACTACAAGTGCCACCTTCTTTGCATGCCACATGGTTTCCCAATCAATCAACAACCAATAACAACAGTAGTCAGCATTTATACAGTGCTTTAAGGTTTACAAAACCCTTTCCAAATATCCCACTTGATCTTTAACACAACACTGGGAGCTAGGTGCGATTATTCTCTCTATTTATCAGCGAGGAAACTAAGACAATCAGATACCCTTGATTCCACTCTTTGTGCCACCTGTCTCTATGTGCCAGGCTTTACACTAGGTACCTGAGAGAAAGACAAAACTTAAACAGCACTTGCTCTCAAGGAGTTTCCATTTGTGCAACCAAAACTGTCTACTTTTCTTCTTTTGTTGGCAAGTACTACTGAGCATCGCAGGATCTCAATAAATGATGAAAATATGTATGAGGGTGACCGATGATGAGGATTATGATGATGGTTCTTTGAGTCAGTACCTTTGTGCATTAATGGCCTTTGTAAGTTGGTCAATCACACACACACACACACACACACACACATACACATATACATACAATCTGATAGAAAGAGGCATTAATGACCTCTTTCTCATCCCCGCCTCACCCCACTCCTCAGAACCTCCAGGACTCTTTGAACCAACATTTTCTAAGAATTTTTAGCTTTCAAAATTTTCTCAATAAGATCCCCAAAGAACAAGAAGCTACATAACATGGTGGTGGAAGGAGGTAGTCTAGCTTTGGTCAGAATCCCGGAAGCCCTGTGTATCCCAAAGAGCATCCAGTCCAACCCTCTATTGTACAGATGGGGAAGATGAGCCTCCGAAAAGTTAAGGTGGCTTCCCTAAGTCTATGCAGAATTGGGAATGTTTGGTGATTCAGTCATGTCTGATTCTTTGTGACCTCATTTTGGAGTTTTCTTGGCAAAGATACTAGAGTGGTTTACTATTTCCTTCTCCAGCTCATTTTACAGATGAGGAAATGGAGGCAAACAGAATTAAGTGATTTGCAGGGTAAAGGTCACATAGTAAGTGTCTGAGGCCACATTTGAACCCATGTCTTCCCGACTCCAGGCCCAGATACTCTCCATTATGTCACCTACCTGCCCCTTGTGATTCTCAAAATGTTTTATTAATGTCAGTTACCATTACTGTTGATGCGATCTCATTCTTATCTCTTGATGTAGCTCAGATAAAAATATATGAACCATGGTTGAAGAAATTGAGGATGCCTGACCAGGAGAAAGAAGATTCAGGTAGGTGCTTCTAAGTATTTATGTGTCATATGAAAGAGGGACCAGGTTTGTTCCATTTGGTCCCAGAGGCCTGAAATAAGAGCATTCATTGGGTGGAAATGGCAAAGAGGTGAATTTAGAGTTGATGTAAAGAAAAATGTCATAACAATTAGAGCTTTCTGAAAGTGGAACAGGCTACCCAGGGAGGTGATGGGGTCCCCCTCTTTTGAGATCTTCAAGCAGAAGCCATACACGTCGGGTATACTGAGGCAGGTAGGTGGCTCTGGGCTGGGATGCAGGAAGATGGGTTCAAATCTTATTAGATGTATGACTCTGGATAACTCATTTAATCTCTGTCCGTCTTGGTTTCCTCACCTAAAAAGTAGGGATAATAAAAGTACGTAACTCCCAGGGTGGTTGTCAGGATCAAACAGAGTAATATCTGTAAACTGTTGTGCAAAGAGTTATGTCGATACCAGCTATTACTGTTGTTAACTATTATGTTAAAATGGGGATCCCTTTTATGTACGAGACGGACCAGATGGCTGCTGAACTCCCTCCAACTTTCTGATTCGAGGATTATGTGAAACAGTTTTGTGCTAAGTCCCTACCCTGCTTTTATCCCTTTAAATTAAATATGTTCAACACTATAGGGTATGTAAGCAAAATAAGTTCTTTTTGCAATTGGATAGATGATGCAGGATCTAGGTAGCACAGTGGAGAGTGCTGACTCCGGAGTCAGGAAGACCTGAGTTCAAATCCCCCCTCAGACATTTACTAGCCTTGTGACCCTAGGCAAGTCACTTAACCCCTAATCCACTAGAGAAGGAAATGGCAAATCATTCTAGTATCTTTGCCAAGAAAAGCTCATAGACAGTGTTGGCATGATGCGGTACACAGGGTCACAAAAAGTCAGAAATGACTGATTCAATATTATCGAATGTGCCAGGAACTGCGTTAAATGCTTTACAAATATTATCTTGTGTGATCCAAACAACAACCCTGGAAAGTGAGTGCTATTATCTACCTATTTTAGAGTTTAGGAAACTGAGGCAAATAATAGATATTAAGTGATCAGTCCAGAGTTACATAGTTATTAAGTGTCTGATGCTGGATTCGATCTCAGATCTTCTTGACTCCAGGACCCAAGGCTCTATCCGCTATGCCACGACATAGTGATAGTGATGGTGGTGAGGGCAAAGATGGTGAAGAGGAACATTATGCCCTCAACTAGCTATTGCTTTCCAGGATTCAGGCAGAGGATGAAACATAACCTCTAGAAACCTCTAGTACTGGGTCTTCTAGTCGTCATGCATGTACATGCGTGCATGTGAGTGTGTGTGTTTATATCTCCATCCCAGTCTGGAAGGCAATCGGATGCTGGGTGCAGCAAAAGTCGAGAGAGAACTAATGATAACCCAGTCTCTACGTCAGATCTGCTCCACCCCCTCCAGTATCAGGACAGAGAGCACAGAGCAGGGTTGACAAGCCATGGGCCTCCCAGGTGAGAATGCCAGTGATTAGAGGGAGTTGGGCTCCTGAGGGAAGGACTGGGATGTTTATTTTTTCCTTTAAGTTTCTCCCAGAAAATATAGCCTTTCTAAGTATTACTGATGTACTTTACTTTGGACTATTAATCAATGATGTTAGTAGTTTCCAGCCTTAATTTAATTAGTATGAGACCCAGCTGGTGGATAATATTGAATAATTAGTGTTTTACGTAATGGCTTATGAAGTATCATGTTTAAAAAAAAAACTGATAATCACAAATTATCAGGAGAACATTCCTTCACAGCAATCTAAATGGATAATCTTCACTGGTCCACATAGAGGGTAGATCTCCTTTCAGTATTATGAGCACACTGGAAAGAAGAATGAAGCTGAACTTAGCCCAGTGTTTGAATCCCAGTTTCATTACCCATGTGACCCTAGGCAAGTCATTTTTTAAACCTCTTTGGGCCTTAGTTTTTATATCTATAAACTGAAGGTGATTACATGATGTGCAAGGTTCTTCCAACTCCAGTTCTTATGAGTTTAGACAGCCCCTTGAAGAAAAAGAAGAAGGTATAATAGTCAGATCTGCACTGGAAAGTGTCCTGTGATCTCATTCTCTCTATGGTTCCTTTGGAACTTACCGTGTGATGTGTGTATGCGTATGTGTGTTTGTGTGTAGGTCAGAGTTCTAATCAGGGCCCAGAGTGGTAAGCCTTGGCCTTATGAACCAAACTATCAAATGAAGAAAAAAACTGCGATATACTGTAATAGCGTACCTGAAATCCTCCAGTCACAGAGAAAGACTCCCTCTAAGAGAAAAGATGATCATATGACAAAATTAATTTCATATTCCAGAGATACCGTGTTCTGTAGATCTGGGTATGGTTACTTGTGTATAAAAGATTATATTGCTCAATATGCTCTTCCCAGATCAAGGCTCAAAGAAGCTATACCAGAGGGCATGGGGAATGGAAGGAGGGGAATGACATTAGAGTATAGAAAGCAGAGCATCAGACTTGGAGGAACCTTAGAACACAGGATGTCAGAATGGTAAGGGAGCCAAGAACAGAAAATAGAGAATGTCACAGCAGAAAGGGAACTTAGAGTACAAAACGTCACAGCTGGAAGGAACCTTAGAATATCAGACACAGAGTATCAGAGGTGGAAGGGAATTAAGGGAATATCAATACTTATCCTATCAGGACAGGGGAAGACCTCAGAGACCATCTAGTTCAGCTCCCTTATTTTAAAGATGAGGAAGTGTCCTTTAATCATCCAAAAAGGGTGCCAGAGCTATGTATGGACAGTGCCCATTGTTTCCCTCATTGTTCAGTCATATCTGACCCTGTGTGAGGTTTTCTTGGTAAAGATATTAGAGTGGTTTGCCATTTCCTTGTCCGGTAGATTAAAGCAAATAGAGGTTAAATAACTTGCCCAGGATCACACGCCTAGTAAGTGTCTAAAGATAGATTTGAACTCAGATCCTCACTACTCCAGACCCAGTACTTCATCCACTGAACCATCTGGCTGCCTTATTGTTTTACTAGGCCCTCAGTAATCACAGGGCTACTTTTCCAGAGCCCACCTTTTCTCTAGGAGGATAAGGCAGAGTCAAATACTTATCAGATTTATGACTGGGCTTTGGAGGAAAAAAAAGATGCAAGGTTTATAATAACATAACAAAGCAGTGGTTGGTCCTTCACACTAGACACTTTACAGAGGTATCAGAAATGCCCTCTCTCCCAATTTGCAGACTGAAAACTTGTTAAACCAACTGTTCCCTTAAATAATATGATCTGCCTGGATTTCAGCCTTCAATAAATTAAAATGTGTTTGCATTTTCAAAAATGTGTTTGAGTTTCTCACATCCTTACATTTCAGCCAGTGTTTATGTAGCCAACCTTAGTCATGGGAGTGCAAGATTGGCCAGAGAGTAGAAATATGGCCTCCCCTGTGGCCTGGAGCCAGAGAAAAATCATGTTTAACTGGACACTGATCAAACTTTTTGGTCCCTGGTTATCTGACCAGAAACATAGGGTATTGGTGATTTTCATCCACAGGCATTATCATGGAAATTACTTGTAGGGGCAGAAGAAAATGTGCCATAGAAGCCCTGTTGCCTCCACTATACCCATTGAGGAAAGGAAGATGGAAAAGAGTTGTGGAAGATGGAGGGAAAGGAGGAAGCCAATAGATATGGTTTTGTTGAAAGGATGAAAAAAGATTCGAAGAATCACAGATTTAGAGCTGGAAGGGCCCTTAGAGGTCATTGAGGTCAGACTCCTCTTTTTACAAAAGTGGAAACAGTCCCAGTAGTGAAGTGACCTGTCCAGAGTCCAACTTGGGAGTAAGTGGTGGAGCTTTGATCACCTTCCACCACAGCAGGTCAGCACCTGCTCTCCAAATGATCACTTAGACTTAGACAGTTACCAAGGGAACCAGCAGTTTATTTGAATTACCCAGAATCATACATCCTGTAGGCATCCAAAACTGGCTAGACGCTACTGCATTCTGCCTACGCATACAAATACACACATGTGTATATACATGCATGCACACACATATGCATGCACATAGACTTATACACACATATTTGTCTGATATATAGTCTGTATATGGATGTAAATATACATATATATGTATTCCATAAAAATTTGTTAAATACCTACTATGTGCCTGATAGTATGCTAAGCACTGGGGATAAAAATATGAAAAAATATAGTCCCTATGTATGTATATATGCATATATGGATGGATGTAAACATGCATAGTTGTGTGCACACACATGCATGCATGAGCACGTGTATATGTATGTTTGTGCACACATACATTTTCATGTGTATGTAGGTAACATGACATAGTGACTTGGTCACATCATATACATACACATCTACATATATGTAAATTAGAGTTTACATATGCATATATGTGGATTAGAATTTGAAGGATAATAATAAAAGCTAACCTTTATATAGCACTTACAGACACAGTGCTAAGTGTTTTACAATTATTACCTCGTTTGATTGTCACAATAACTCTGGGTTGTAAGTGCTATTATGATCCCAATTTTACAGATGAGAAAACTGAGGCAAGCAGAAAGTTCAGAGACTTGGCCAGGGTCACACAGATAGTGAGTGCCCGAGGTGTAATTTGAACTCAGGCCTTTCTGACTCCAGGTCCAGCTCTCTAAGCCAATGCGCCACCTAAGACTCTAGTCCTACCTTCTCATTTTATAGAGGAAGAACCTGAGGCCGGAGGAGGGGGAACGTATAGACAGTTGAATAGTAAAGCTGGGTTCACATCCTCTGACGCCTATGCTCTTTCCTTTCCTGCTCTAGATGTGATACTTTAGTAACAGAATCTTGCAACCCATCTTTGTGGGTGAGAACTTGAGACCACTAGAATGCCTGCAGCTAATTAATGCCTGTAAGGTGCTTTTAAATCCTGGGATGAAAGGGAAGGCATACAGCAGCAAATGCCAAAGGTTAGTGATTTAAAGTCTTTCTAATCCTTTCAGACAGTGCTGGAATGAGGACAGCACCGGCTCTTGCTTTTAGCCTTCTGAAACTGTCTGTCAATCTCTCTATTGGATAGGTAGCAAGTTGCTGTCCTTTCTCCAGTTCTTCCCTCCTCTCCACCCCATCTTCTTCCCTTTCCCTCATGCTCTAGCCCTGTGATGGAAACCATTCTTCCCCACTGCAGGGGGCAGGGACCCTTCCCTTGGTGCAAGGATTGAAAGTGGGGAGTGGGGGATGTTCACTGACAGCGGCTCACAACCGGTTAGAAATTCAAATCCATTTGTCTTGGCTTGTAGAAGGGATTTAAAAAAAAATCAGCTGCTCCTCCCCTTCATCCAGCTGGATGAGTCTGTTCATATCAGCCTCTGGCAGGCTCTAATGATCTTAATGCAGCTCTGATCTATCCAGGCCAGCAGCAGAGCCTGATGGAGCCTGATGATATATTGTAATCTTTACTGCTGTATTACTCCCATTCTCTCAAGTGCTTCTCCAGATCGATGGCAGAATTCCTCCAGTTTAGTAGCTGCATGGCGGGCACTGGGGCCTACCCAGATGCTGCTGAGCAGACCTTTCCAGCTCTGCCTCCATTCCACTAGCTAGCTGGGGTCAGCTAATAGATAAATAAATAAAAGGGGAGAAAAAGCTGCAGCAAATCTGACTTAGATCTCCTTTCCCACTGAGCTACCAGGCTTCCTCAGCCACTGCCCACCAAGATGTCCATCCAGAACTGTAGAGAGAAGGTTTCTGTGAAGTTTCCTTGGGATGGTATAGAAGTGAGCTTATGCCTTTGCCTGCTTTCTCTTGGGCTGGGGAGCCAAGGTGACATATCAGTTACATTTCCTTGGCCATCTGGGGTAGGAGGGATGAGGGAATCTTGGAAGACATAAGCTATTCTCAGAAAGGAAAGGCAGATGCCAGGGAGGAAAACATAGACAAAGACACCAGAGAAAGGGTAGAAGGTTAGACCCCAGCTTCTAAGGCCCTGGCTACATATTTCTAAGAAGTACTCAATTAGGGATGAGGCAAAACCAACTGAAGAGCCTTACCAAGTGGTCATGCAGCCTTGTAAACATCTCAGAGCCTTGCCAAATTTGAGGGAACCTTATAAACACCCAAGGAAACTTGAAGACTTTGGAGTTCGGAGGACCTAAGGAAAAGAACTTAGAAATCATTTAGTAACCCCTTCACTTTCCAGGCCTCTATATAGAAGGGAATAAGTTGCCCACAGTTATTGGGAGGTGGAATCAAAGTCAGAACTCAAACCTAGCTCCAAGCATTCCTTTCATCACTCCCTACTCCTCATTATTTAAGAGAAATGGAGAATCTTGTTAACTAACCCCTGAGAAAGCTCAGCAAACACAAGGAAACTATTGATTGATAATAGACATGGGACACAGAGACCTTCAAAAGGATAGTCCTTTATTGCTGGAAAACTAGTCTGGGCAAAACTCTGTCTTAGCAATCAGAGCAATCTACAACTCCTGGTAAGGAATAAAGAACCCATTGGAACCCAGGGAGAAGAAAGCACTAACACTGCACCACAGCTCCCCCTGGTGCACCTAATAGACACCACGTCCACACCTGGAGAAGAAACCAATCACCAACTGCAGAACCTTGCTAACAGCTAGAGATGCTCACTACCAGTCCCTTTGGTTGGGAAGATCAGTGAATGTTGGTGCATCAATGGAAGAGGACCCTGAATTCACACATTGTCTCTGGAAAAATAGATCTATGATTGCTACAGATTAGTTTGCAAGATGATGGGACATGGTGTCTACAGTGAGGTGGTGAACTTCCCCCTTCAAGGGCTTATGAATCCACTGGGCAAGTGAACCTTGATCCTGAAAAAGGAGAGAAATCATTGTGGTTCCATGGATTCTCAATGCCATGCTCAAGATCATATCTGTGCTAATGGATCTTGGGATCTACAATTTCTTCTCCTTTGTCTCTTTGTACTGTTTCCACACTTATCTTCTTTCTGCATGGATCTGATCATGGCATTTCCTGCCTTCAAAAAACCCAAAATATATACACATGTATAAGCATGTATCTATGTATAAATACATATATGAAGTATGTGTGTTTCTATGTATGTCCACATGTATGTGTGTATCTAATCTCAACTAATGTATATGTTCATTCACTCGAAGTCTTAAGTTCAAACTATTTCACTCAGCATTCAATGCCCTTTCCAATCTGGTGCCCTCCTACTTTTCTAGCCTTATTTCAAATTATTTCACTCAGACTGGTCATGCTGCTGACAAACTGCCTTTCCTTGATCTCTGAACATAACGTGTACTCACCTTTCTTCCTTCCTTTGCTGGCATTATTCCTTATGTAGGTAGTGTACTTGATCTTTGTTGATTAAATCTCTATTCATCCTTTAAAACTCAATTCAAATGCCTTCTCCTTCATGAAGTCTTTCTTTATCCTCTTTAATTATAAAGATCTTCCCTCTCAGACCTTAGTGATACAATAGATTTAAAGTCAGAGGCCATGGGTTTGAATTCTAGCTCTGACTTTTACCACTGGTGTGACCAGGGGAGAGATACTCAATGTGCCTAGGCCTCAGGATCCTTATCTAAAGAATGCAGGGGTCAGACTAGATGACCTGTGGGGTACCTTTTCACTTTGTTTTCTTCTTCCTCATCTTTGCCTATAGAATTCTTGGATTTTGTTTGTTTGTTTTTAATGTCTAACACAAGGGATACCACCTCTAGGTAGAAAGGTTTCCCTGATCCCTCCGGTTGGTAAACCTGCCTCCTCAGACTTTACCTCCAATGATTTCCATTTCTCTACTAAGCATGTCATTATTTTTTTACTTCATGGTCAATTGTATCCCCCTACCAGAGTGTGAGCTTTGAGAAGGCAGGACCTTTGTTTCATCTAAATGGTGCATCAACCCCAACTCATCCCACAGTGGTCAGCATATAGCAGGCATTTAATACATTTTTTAAAATGAATTAATGTCATTGAATCCTGTGTTACTCATGGCCTCCTCAGTCCTCATTCTGCTTCCCCAGGGAGTCTAATTTTTGCTTGAATAGTGACCAAAGTCACAAAACCACTTTTTCTTCTGTTTCAGAAGCAATAACTGAGTGCTCTGGGAACAGGCTCTTGTGTCAGGAGCTTCCAAGAAAGAGGGATGATGAAGATATATTTCTTGCCCTCGTGGAGATTTCAGTCTAAAGGTGGGTGAATTGATGGTAGCTTCTCTTCAGCTGCCTTCATTGTCTAGGAGCTGGGGCTCCAGTGGGAGCTGCTGGTGTGTGGCCACAGACAGTGAGAGTCTGGAGGGAGAAACATGGAGAATGATGCTGCCCAGAAGCCCTGGAAAACAGAGCAGGCAAGGAGCAATGTGGTACCCAGCACATACGTGGCCACAGAGGCCACAGCCCAGGAGCAATGAAGTTGTGTGTCAGCAGGCCTTTCCTTATTTCATTAAGGAAATGATGAGAATCTAAATTATAAGAGCTCTCTTGCCTTCTCTTTTAGATTCTTCTTTTTTCCATTTTGAAGAAAGATTGAAATGAAAATAGAAACAGACAAGGGATTTAATAATGTGACTTCCCAATGAAAAAAACAACTAACCTGGAAATGAATTTATGCCACTCATAAGAATGCAAAGAAAAACAATTAAAATAAAGAGAAGGAAAATGGACATAGATGGAGCTTCAAGATACAAGAGTAATCTGGTTACTGGGGCTGGGGGGGACCAAAGAGCACATGTCTTTGCCAGGCATTAATTCATTAAATGCCATTGACTTTGCATGCCTTCAGTCAGTGCACCTCTCTGGGCCTTCTGATCTTTAATGCACAATGGCCATTTCCTACTGGCCCCTGCCCTAGGCTTTTTGAAAATAGGGAAGTCCTATGGATGAGCTCTGAGGTCCTGGGGAGATCAGTCGCATTTTTTTTTAATTTTTTGTACTGACCATTGAATACATTTGTATAAAGAAGTCTCATTAAGAAAACGCCTCTTTGAATGTAGATGAGCAACTGCTGTGTTGAATATAGCCTTAGAGAGGAACCCATAGCTGTGAGAGGTTAAATGACTTACTATCCTTGAAGTATTTTGTCAGAGGTAGTACATAAACCCAGGTCTTACTGACTGATATCATCTGGCAATCCACTAAGCCACATTGCTTTTCAGAATGAACTGAGATAGGAAAGAGACTAGCCAGTCACATCAGAAACAGTGTGTTCCATATACCAGACTGTCCTTACCCTACAACTTTGCCCCTGTCCTGGATTCCCTAAAAGGAGAAAGGCACAGAAGGGGCTCAGTGGAGACTCAGAAAGATGATCAGCAACAACAACAAGAACAAGAGTATAACTGAGATCTCCCACATCTACAACTTGTATGGCAATGTCTCCTGTACCTTCTTCCCCACAACTGATTTTCACGTAATACATTCTCACTAATGCTTAAAGAATTTGGATAATTCAGTTAAAAAAAAACCTGAAAGGGAGTATAATTATACTGTTCCCCCATGGCCTACTTCTGTCTCCAGCTTTGTGCCAAAGTGATCCAAGACCAGGCTAAGGATAGTCCTTCTCTTCTGTACCCTGCTCAGACTGTATCTAGAATATTGTTCTTAGCTCTGGGCACCAGATTTTAGGGAGGATATTTCTTCCTTTGGTGAATAAGACATAGACCAGAAGAGGTCATTAGAATGGTCAGGGTCCTAGAGGTGGAGTTTATCCCAGAGAACTGAAAACTTGCGGGTAGGAAATGATAGCTGTCAGAGGATTTAGAAGAGGGATTACAGTTTTTCTGTTAGGTTCCCAAGGGTAGAACTGAAAAAAAAAACAGGTAGAAGTTGCAGGGAACATATTTCAGTTTGATATAAGGAAAAAGTTCTCAATATTTGGAGCTCTCCAAAAGTGGAATGGAATGGGAGGCTAATGGTTTCCCTCTTAATGGAGGCCTTCAAGTAAAAGTTGGATAAATGCTGTTCTGGTACGGTGTGTGTGTGTGTGTGTGTGTGTGTGTTTGTGTGTGTGTGTGTGTGTGTGTATGGGGGTGGGGGCAACATCTGATAAGGTATGACCTGGATGAAATGATGTCTTGAGGCCTCTTCCAATTCTTAAATTCTCTGATTCTTTGAAAGGCTGATGGTTGCTGTAACTAAATTGGTTCTTCCCTACCCCTTCCTTTCCTGTTCATGTCAATGTTCATTCAGGAGATCACCCATGAAGAGAAAATCCATGCCAATTTCTCTGCCTGTTAAAATCCCTCTTTAAAATAATGCCTATTTCTGGTATTGCCATGGCTATGAAGACTTTTCCTATCTCCTCAGATGGAAGTGGTATCTCTCTTTTCAATCAGAGAAAAAACTGATAAGTAAAAGTATGTATAGAATGATTTTATACACACATGCACACACATGCATACACATGATATATAATATGTACACACATACATACATACATACATACATACATATATATTTGTGTCTAATGGTAGACATCTCTAGGGTTGGAGGGAGAAAAAAAAGGAAATATACATAATAAATTTATTATACATTTAAAAGGAATAAAAAAGATGCTCACAATAGATTTGCAGGTTCATGTGCAATCATCTTTTATGTTATTCTACTGTTATAGAAATGATTATTTTATTTCATAATTTAAAAACAAAATAAATAAAAAATTTTTAAAATATATATTTTCTTTGGCTCCTTTGGTAGGATCTGCTTCTCCTATCATATTGTGGTATACTCACCTATGTACATGTCATCTATACTGCTTAAATCATAACCTCTTTGAAGCATGGGGAAACTTATAGGCTCACAAATTTAAAATTGGAAGGGAAACTAGAAATCATTGAGTCCAATCCCTTCATTTTACAGATAAGAAAACTTAGGTCTAGAAGTAAAGTGACTTGCTCAAGGTCACTCAGCTAGCAGCTGGAAGAGCTGGTATTAGAACTCAGGTCCTCTAATTCCAAATCCCAAGCCTTTTCAGGGTGCAATTCTGCCTCCTAAATCAACTGTCTGTAAGATGAATTTTTGGAAAGTAGAAGAACCAAGAGAGGAGTATACACAGCAATTATAATGATTATAATGGAAATGGGAAAAAAACGTGAGGCAATAAAAACTAAAAGAGTGTTGCTGCTAATGACCAAAGTTTTCCCTGAAGAAGAGGACCTTCCTCCATTCTTTTTTAAATAAAATTTTATGTTTATTTTTAATTTGCATCATTCATTTCAACAAGATTTTAAATAACAAATTTTCTTCCCATCTTTCCCCTACACACCATCCCAAAACAGTGATCCCACTGTATAACCCCTCCCCCAGTCTGCTTTCTCCTATATCCTCCCCCATCCTCCAACTTTACAGTAGGGCAAGATGGATCTCCCTACCCCAGTGCCTGTATATCTTATTTCCTAGTTGCATGTAATTAATAATAATAATAATGATTTATATATATATATATGTTTAAACACTTGATTTTAAAACTTTGGATTCCAGATTCTTTCCATTCCTCCCTTGCCACCCACCCTTACTGGGAAGATAAGCAATTCAATATAGATTGTACCTATGTAGCTACACAAAACATTTCCATAGTGGATATATTGTGAAAGACTGACTATATTTCCCTCCATCCCATTCTGCCCCCCACTTGTTCTATTTTCTACTTTGACCCTGTCCCTTTTCAAGAGTGTGTGCTTCTAACTACCCTTCCCACAACCTGTTCTCCCCTCCATCATCCCCCCTCATCCCCTTCCCTCCTACTTTCCTGTGAGCTGAAATACCCTATTTAGTGTATATGTCATTCCCTCCCTAAGCCAAATTCAATGAGAGTAAGGTTGACCCTTTCCCTTTTGCCTTTCTGTTCTTTTCCTCCATTGTAACAGTTATCCCTTGCCTTTTCTATATGAGATAATTTACCCCATTCTGTCTCTCTCCATTTTCTCTCATTATACTCCCCTCTCATCTCTCAGTTTCACCTTTTAAGTATCATTTCTTCCTATTCAATTGATCCTGTGCCCTCTGTCTTTGTATACCTGTACACATATACACACATTCACATATGTATTCATATGCCCATATACCCTCCTATATAGACATATATGTATACATATACATACACACATATATATATACACACACACATTTATATTCCTTTCAACTATCCTCATACTGAGAAAGGTTTCATAAATTACAATGATCATTTTTCCATGTAAGAATGTGAATAGTTCAGTTTTGATAAGTTCCTTATGATTTCTTTTCCCTCTTTACCTTCTCATGCTTCTCTTGCTTCTTGTATCTGAATGTCAAATTTTCTATTAAACTCTGGTTTTTTCATCCAGAAAGCCTGAAAGTCCTCTCTTTCATTGAATTACCATATTTTCCCTGAAACATTATACTCAGTTTTACAGGGTAGGTGATTCTTGGTTTTAATCCCAGCTACTTTGATCTCTAGAATATCATATTCCAAGCCCTTCATTCCCTCTATGTAGAAGCTGCCAGATCCTTTGTTATCCTGATTCTGTTTCCACAATATTCAAATTGTTTCTTCTTGGCTGCTTATAATATTTTCTCCTTGATCTGGGAACTATGGAACCTGGTTATACTATTCCTATGTGTTTTCTTTTTGTGGATCTTTTTCAAGAGGTGATAGGTGAATTCTTTCAATTTCTATTTTGCCCCCTGGTTCTAAAACATCAGGAAAATTTTCCTTGAGAATCTCTTGAAGGATGATTTCTAGGTTTTTTTTTTGATCATGGCTTCATGGTAGTCCAATAATTTTTAAATTATCTCTCCTGGATCTATTTTTCAGGTCAGTGTTTTTTTTTCCAATGAAATATTTCAAATCGCCTTCTATTTTTTCATTTGTTTAGATCTGTTTAAAAATATTTTGGTTTCTTATGAAGTCATTAGCTTCCATTTGCTCCACTCTAATTCTGAAGGAATTGTTCTCTTCAGTGAGCTTTTGAGATTTTTTTTCCCATCTGGCAAATTCGGGTTTTTAAGGCATTCTTCTCCTCATTGGCTTTTTGAGCCTCATTTGCCATTTGAGTTAATCTATTTTTAAGGTTTTATTTTCTTCAGTGAGGTTGTCAGCCCTCTTTTCACAATTTTCCTGCATCATTCTCATTTCTCTTCCCAATTTTTCGTCCACTTCTCTTATTTGGTTTTCAAAATCCTTCTTAAGCTCCTCTATGGTCTGTAACCAATTTGTATTTTTCTTGGAAGCTTTTGGTTCAGGAGGTCTGACTTTGTTGTTTTCCTGTCATTCCATGCTTTGATCCTTTTTGTCCCCCAAAAAAGAATCTAAAGTTGGATTGCTGAGCTTTCTTTGCTTCCTTTGCCTGCTCACGTTACCAGTCAATTACTCGACTTATGAGCTTTTTTGCCACAGTTAGAACTCTGCTTCCAGAGAGGAGTGCTTCGTCCTAAATTACTGGGGTTTTCTCAGCTGCCGGAACTATTAGTTGGGTGCTCTTTGAATCCTCCATTGGCTCTGGCACTTAGTCTCACATCCCAGGACCTCCACCTAAGACAGCGATCTAGATCCAAGCAGGTTAAGAGGCAAGAGCAATTACCCCTCAGAATGGTCACTTGGTCCCTCTATGATCTGCAAGACAGGAGCTAGGAAGCAAACAGGTGGAGGATGCTGCACACCTGCCACACCTGAGCTGCTTCTCCTTTCTGGGGGCAGAGGCTGGACTGCGCTCTTTGTCCCCCTGTTCCCAAAGTCCATACTGACTTCTCATTTTTTTTTTTGGCATTTATAGGTTGATAATTCTGGGAATGGCCACAGCTGTTGGTGATCCACTCTCCCAAAGTCCCTCCAGCATGGCTGATCAAGCTACCCTGGGGCTAAAACCGCGGGCTCCTCTGCCCCTCCTGTCCACCTGCTGGGCTGCCATTAGTGGGAGATTTGTTTCTCTCTGTCACTTTGTGGGTTCGATAGCTCTAAAATTTGTTTAGAGTCCTATTTCATGTATATTTTAGGTGGTTATGGGAGGGGAGCCACAGAGTTTTCCTGCTTCTACTCTGCCATCTTGGCTCGCCCTTCCTCCATTCTTTGCAGAGATGTGGGGGACTGTGAGTATGGAATAGTCACACAGTAGTTGTACTTTGTTCATATATTGGCTAATTTTTCTGAATTACATTTTCCCCCCCTCTCTTTTAGTCTTTGTTATTAGGAAAAACTCTCTGGGAGAGATGGGGAGGAAGAGTTATTAGGAAACAAAGCTGATGTGGAAACAAGATATCAGTGAAATTATTTTTAAAAATTACAACCGCTGGGGTGGCTAGGTGGTGTAGTAAATAGAAAGAGCACCAGCCCTGGAGTCAGGATGACCTGAGTTCAAATTCAGCCTCAGATGTTTAACACAAAAACTAGCCATATTATCTTGGGAAAGTCACTTACCCCCAATTGCCCTAACTTCCCCCCTCCAAAGAACAAAAAAAAAAAAGAAAAAAAAGAAATTACAATCACTTTGAGGGTAGAATTGTGTTCCATTTCATCAGTGTTTCCCCACCACCTGGCAATAGGCTTTACTCATGGTAGGCACTTAAAATTTCATCAAGTTGAATAGAGCAAATCATTAAACCTTTGACTCTTCCTAGTTTCCTAAATATTAAATGAGGAGGTTATCTTTGAGCTCTAAGGTTTATACCAGTCCTAAATCCTCCATGGCTATCTGCCTTATGTTCAAATCCTGGTAATTAGTGTTAATGTATGAACTGAAAAAAGTTCACAATATGACAATATTGTCTACAATGTGACAAGTTAAGATTATCTATGAGAAAGAATTTCTTGGAAGCTGTTATAAAATGAAACAGGTGACTGAGGAATCTTATGGACTGTCCTTTATCTCTGTGAGATAAAGGTGATGGGGAGAAGACAAAGTGGACATACTTGAGGTGGAGGGGGGAAGAGAAGAGAATGCTATGAGTCAGAAGAAGATGGGAAGGTCAAAGGAATGCCTCAGACACAGTCTGTTAATTTCAAACAGGTATTTGGCAAAGTCTCTTACATTATCCTTTTGGAGAAATGGGACCTAGATGATAGCATAGGTAGGCGAATTTGTTCCTGGATGAACAGTGGTATATAGAACATGTACAGTAGCTATAGCAACCTAGAGAGAGGTCTCTAGGGGTATAGCATAGAACTCTCTCTATAGTTCTGTCCAGCTCAACATTTTTCTCAATTACTGGGATCTCAAATATGAAATGGACCTCTGAGGCTCTCTAGTTCAATTCATACTTGAATAATAATCCCCCTTACAATATCATCCAAAATGGCTGCTCTCTCTTTGTCCTTACTCTTCTCCCTGCTTCAATATCTACAAATTGGGAAAATATGCCAAGTGTATGTTCTTTTTTCAAAAGAGTTTTGTGAAAGATTTATTTTTTTCAATTAATAAGCTTTTATTTTCTCCTCTTGCTTCTGTTCCCATTGGAGGGGCGAATCAGCTGTAGCAAGGAAAACAAACCCTTTTAATAACCACGTGAAGTTAAACGAAACAAATCCCTATGTTGGTCATGTCCTCACTCTGCATCTTGAGTCTATCACATTTCTGTCATGAGGCAGGTAGCAGTCTCCATCATCAGTCTTCTGGAAACAAAATTGGTTCTCGTATCACTCAGAGTTCTTGTCTTTCAAAATTGTTCACTCTTTACAATATTGTATAAATTATTCTGATTCTACTTACTTGATTCTTTTTTCTGAGGGGTAAGGCCAGGCAATTGGGGTTAAGTGACTTGTCCAAAGTCACACAGCTAGTGTGTCGGGTGTCTGAAGCTGGACTTGAACTCAGGTCCTCCTGACTCCAGAGCCTGTGTTCTATTCATTGTGCCACCTAACAGTCCCCACTCACTTTATTTTTTACCAGACCATTCAAGTCTTCCCAATTTTCTTCAAAATAATCCCCATCTTTACATTAGTCATTTGTTTCCTGGTTGCACCTGGAATTATATTGAATTATATTGAATACTTACATGCAATAAAGGAGAATAATTAACACAGAACACAAAAATCATATTTTTGGGTAACAGAAACCAATGTTGTACCAATAGTCCTGTGGTGGAGGATGGGAGCTTCTTTGGAACCTCTATGGCTTTTTCCATTACTGAGACTTCATTTTTTTAGTGATCTATCTGTTTATATTTTGTCATAATTGTGGTATATATTCTTTACCTGGTTATACCTAAAGAGCTCTTCCCTAGTTCATGCAATTTTCCCCAGGTTTCTAGCTTCTTCATAATCCCAATTTCTTACTGAATAGAAATATTCCATAATATTCATATAACGTGGTGCTTTAGACTCCCTCACCTACATCAATTGAAACCTACTTTGTTTCCACTTGGTTAGTTGTCATTCAACTAATTCCTAAACTACCTGTGATTAGCATCTTTTAGTCCACATATTTCCATGACATCCTTAAAAATAGCGTGAGAATCAGGAAAATGTTTACCAAGTGCAGGTAGAGATTTAAAATACAAAGTAGGACAGGGTTGCAAAAGAGTTACAAAGTAGAATGACGAAGCTACAATAATAAAAATAATAATAAAAATAATAATAATAATAATAATAAAACTTGGCAGGGAGAAATGATGATGAGATAAAGGGAAGAATTCAGACTCTGGAGTCAGAGAATCTGCGTTGAAATCCACACTGACATTTACTAACTGTGCAGTATCGGACAAGTCACTTAACTCCTCTGGGCCTCAGTTTCCTCCTCTGTAAAATGAGAGGCTGAACTATGATCTATCTGGCTTCTTCCAGCTGACAATCCTAGTGGACTGAAGACTAACAAGAGTACATTTATGTCTGTTAAATATCAACTATCACACTTAGAATAAAAGCTATCAACTGAATAACTCCAGGTTCAGATTTCACAGCAGTTCACATAAAAAAGACCCATAAGTTATAGTTGAGCCAGTACTCTGGTGGAGCAACTAATGGGATCTCAAGCTCCATCCAGAGCAGTCCTAGTGCTCTGAATGCGGGTAATGTTTCCCCCGACTGTGCTCTGCCCTGCAAAGACCACGTTTAAAGCATTGTGTTCTCAGTAGATTTGAAGAGGGATGTTAATGAATAAGAGGGTCACTGGGATGGTGAGGGGGCTGGAAATTGTGCCATTTGAGAAATAGCTGAAGGAGCTGGGGGCATTTAGGTTAAAGAAGAAAAGATTTTGGGGGGATGCAATTAGGGTTTTGAGTTTTTGGTTTTTTTTTTTTGCTTTTTGGAAGGCAATTAGGATTAAGTGACTTGCCCAAGGTCACATGGCTAGTAAGTGTTAAGTGTCTGAGGCTCAATTTGAACTTAAGTCCTCCTGACTCCAGGGCCAGTGCTCTATTCACTGCCCCACCTGGTGACCCCTACAATTGGTTTTCTCAATTGTACTCCACCAAATATCTGAGGGGCTGTCATGCAGGAAGTAAAAGAGATTTCCACGTGGCCCCAAATTACAGAAAGAGGAGCAATGGAGAAAAATTACTTTGAAGTAAATTTGGGCTCAGTATAAGGAAGAATTTTCTTGGAACTGGAGTTAGTGCAACACGGTAAAGGGAAGCCCTTCAGTGACATATGTGTGGAGACAGGGAAGCCTGAGTTCAAATCCTGCCTTAAACACTTACTAGCTATATGACCCCCGAAGAAGTCACTTAATCTTTCTCAAGCCCACTGTCTTCATCTGCACAATGGGGGGAAAAATAGCAATTATCTCATAGGACTGCTGTAAAGCTCAAATGAGATCATATTCTGACCACATTTCTGAACAGCAAGGTTTAGATGTGAACTGGAATAAATGTTTGATTCACTTAAAAAGAATAAAATCGCTCCTATGCCTCTGTTGCATGGTACAGCAGAAAGAGCCCAGAAGCTACAGATAGGAAGACCTGGCTTCAGATCCACCCTGAGGCTTAGCAGCTCTGTGGCTATGGGCAAGTCATTTAACCTCCCTACTGCTCATTTTCTTCCTCCGTAGAATGAGAACAAGACCTCAGAGGGTTGCTGGTAGGTTTAAATGACATGGGAACGTAGGGGAAGATCTGGAAGAGACTTCAGAGGTCATCTAATTCATCTGTCCCATTCTACAGATGAGAAAACAGAGGTCCAAGGAATCTAAAGGACTTGCTTGTGTTCACTCAAGAGGTAAGTTTCTTAAGTAAAAATGATATACAGACCCTCTGTCTCCAGAGTCAGGATACTTTTCACATAATTGATGCAAAGCTATTTGAGAACCCTAAAATGCTATATAAATGTCGGCTGCTATTACTATTATCTGCTGGGTCAGAAAGTTTTGAGCCAGACAGATATACTCATTGCAAAAATGTTGGAATGCAGATATTGTGTCTCTCTAACAACTGCAACTCAGGTTAAGAAAAAGGTGATTTTTTAGTGAAGGGGAGAGGTAAGAGTTTGTTTCTTACATTCTTCATTAAATGGGAAACTTTCTAACAGCCTGAAAAATGAGATTCACCCCCCCCCAACCCTCCATCCCCCATCCCAGGCTTCCTAGCAATTCCACTCCACTGAGATCTACATTTTCAGAATTTTCCCAAACTGCTTTGGCTGGTGAACTGCAAAAGCCAGGATCAGATGTTTCACTTATGGCCTGCACTGATATTATCATTAATCATTTTATGTTTTAATATATTCCCTGATGAAATAAATGATCACTTGGCTTACTGTTTCCCTTGGCTTATAGAGTCCTTTCTTTACTCTATCTTATTCTGTGGAGCAGGTAATTGAGTTTGTGCGTGTGTTTGTATGATAATCTCTGGCAGAGATGGATAAAGGCACAGGCCTCGGCCCTAGGTATGTCTGAATGCAAAGCCATTGTGTGCCATGCATCTTCTTCCACAGTGTGTAAATTCTGGGAGCATTAGGGGCATCTTAACTTATTAGGATTCTTTCTTTCCATAGCTTTAATGCTGTAAGTACAGTGCATTAAATAGCACTGGGACTCTGACTTATTAGGTACTTAATAAATGTTTCTTGAATTGAATTGAACTACACTAGAATCTTGAAGTGATAAAGATGGACATCAGGAGTTCAACGGGTAGGATCATAGGTTCAGAAATTCAGATCCAACAAGAACCTTAAAAGCCATCTAATCCGACCCCCTCATATTATATACAAGGGACCTGAAGGCCAGAGTGATAAAATGACCAGATAGATAGGTAGATAGATAGATAGATAGATAGATAGATAGATAGATAGATAGATAGATAGATAGATGATAGATAGATAGATGATAGATAGATGATAGATAGATAGATGGATAGATGGATAATTAGATGATTGATAGAGGAATGGATAGATGATAGATAGATAGATAGATAGATAGATAGATAGATAGATAGATAGATAGATAGATAGATAGATAGATAGATAGATGGATGGAAAAATAGACTGACAGATGCAAAGATGGACATGTAGATGACTTTGCTTCTCTAGAAAAGCTCCACATAGCTCTCTCTTCACCATCCACTAGGAACCACCTACTGTGCGCAGAACAATGGGCAGTGAAACTTTAACCAAGGCATAGTCCCTTTCTATGCAACTTAAAGTATACTAGGAGTATAATAAGAACCAACCATTACAGTCTGGATATCTTTCCCATCCAATATAAGTTGATCAAATACGGTATTTAAAAAAAATAAACTAGGTGATGCTTGTCTGTGAAAACAAGTTTTCTCATTCACCAAAGCATAACTTTAGGTCCAGAAGGGACCCAAGAAATCATGTAATTCAACCATCCCTTTCACTTTACAGAGGGAAGAACTGAGGGACGGAGATGTTAAATGATTTACCTGAGGTGATAGAGGGAGTAAGTGCCCAGGGAGAATTCAAACCCAGATCTTAATCCAACTGTGCTCATTACTCTGTCTTTGGGTGTAGTTGCAGTGAATTAATTCACAGTCTCTTTGTCCCATCTGTCATCTTCTGTTGCTGTCTGTCCTTTCTCTAAGAGGACAACCACATGAGGAAGGTGATGGCATGACTCAAACGTGAATTAGATTTATGAGAGGGTGAGCTGTGTGAAATCAACAACCTCACTTTCTCCTCCAGAACCATCTGGGTCTAGTGGCCAGATATAGATCTGTATGACTGGAGATAGCCCCCTATCATCTTCTATTCTGGATTAGAAGCATTTTCCAATTATCCATTTCTTTTAATTTTTCAAGAATGGCTCCAGTTTTTGTAAGTTAATTAATTAGCTACCAGAGGCTGCATGATAGCATAAGCCTAGAGACTCTTCTATGAATCCTCTGACTTGACCATGAAGTGGTTCAACTGGAGACTGACTATGGTATAAGTCAGCACACAGTCAGGTGTGCTAGAAGGTGCCTAGATGCCACAGTGCTTAAAGTACTGGACTGAGAGTCAGGAGGACCTGAGTTTAATCAAACCCTTATGAGCTATGACCCTATGCAAGCTGCTTAATTCTCTGGGCCTCACTTTTTTATCTGTAAAATGGAAATGCTAATAGCACTCCTGCTTAATTCTCTGGGCCTCACTTTTTTATCTGTAAAATGGAAATGCTAATAGCACTCACCTGGGTTGCCATGGCCTCTATATGGCAAATGAGATCACATGATGCAAAACCCTTTACATACTTCAAATTGCTATATAAATTCTAGATATTATGATAACTATTATTAAGAGTTATTGTCCTGATATCTGTATGACCCAAGTAGCCTCGCTCTGTTCAATACACACAGTCGTACCTTTAGTACAGTTGTAGTCTGACTTCTAAACCTCGGTTAAGATGAATCCCTCCCAACTTACTCTTGCTTCTGCAGTCACCTCTCAGAGCGGCTGCCTGGCTTATGGGTCAGACCTGTCATCTTTGCATACTAATGAGCCATCTCAAATGTTTGACATCAGAATAGAACAGCAGAATGAATCTGATATATTAAGTCACTTTCAGAGAGAGAAACATCTTGCATGTGAACAAGTAGTTGCAGGACTTGCAAACAGACTGCTTGAATGGAAGAAGCCTGCACCTGAGGTTAGAAAGTCTGTGTTCAAATCCTAGGTCAGTCACTTACTAGGCATGTGATTAGTCACTCAAAGATCTTTCCGAGTCTGTTTCCTCTTTTGTCAAATAGGTTCACGGATGCTTGCATTGCTTCCGTCACAGGATGGTTGTAAGGACTGAATGAGATACAGGACTTAATTCTCCCAGCTGTTACTTCTCTCTGGCTCTCCTCAAATTGTTTTGATATTTTTTTCTGTTTACTTATCTATTCTATTTTCAATTAGTTGTTTGCAAATCAGCTGCCAGCTCTTTTGCATTTCTGCCTCTACAATAGACCTTGTATCCGTCCCCCTCCTTCCACTCACAAAGGGACCACCCTAATTCAGGCCTCACCAGCTTTCACCCAGACTATTGTGTGGCGGGCCTGCTAATGATTTTTGCTACCTCCTCCCTCCTCACTTCAAGCTCTCCTCTGCACAACTGCCAAAGTTATTTTCATCAAGTGCAGATCCGACTGTGTCACCCCTCAGCTTAGTACCCTCGAATAGCTCCCTGTCATATACAGAATCAAATATAAAGCCCTCTATTTGCCTTTTAAATTCTTTTATAATATGTCATATGGCTGTACTTATAAATGTTTAAAAATCACTTCTTCCTACTCTCCCCCATCCCAAATTTGGTAGTAACTTTTAAATTTAATCTGTATTTTAATATTCTATCTTATTACTTTCTTAAGTCTAGATAATCAATAAAACAATAAACCAAATTCTTGATTTGCAGCATTCTTATCATCCATCACTCCACTTTCCATACC
This sequence comes from Pseudocheirus occidentalis, assembly GCA_028646575.1. Taxonomy (NCBI): domain Eukaryota; kingdom Metazoa; phylum Chordata; class Mammalia; order Diprotodontia; family Pseudocheiridae; genus Pseudocheirus; species Pseudocheirus occidentalis. Next base: position 61,774,938 of record CM053595.1, read on the forward strand.
CTATGTTAGAGTCAAACGGGCCTTCTTGATATCCCTCTTACATGTATGTGTGCCTTTATATCAGCTGTCTCCCTCCCTCCTTAACTCTGCTTCTTAGAGTCCTTGGCATCCTTCACGACTCACCACCTTTGGGATGACTAGGTGGTGCAGTGAATAGAGCACCAGCCCTGGACTCAGGAGGATCTTAGTTCAAATCTGACCTCACACACTCAACACTTATTAGCCCTGTGACCTTGAGCAAGTCACTCAACCCCAATTGCTCTGCCTTCTCCCATTCAAAAACAAACAAAAAAGGCAAAACTTACCACCTTTTACATGAAGCCTTTCCAAATTCGTCCAGCTAGTAGTGCCCTCCCTGTCTCCCCAAATGACCTTGTAGTGTGTGTGTGTGTGTGTGTGTGTGTTGTGCACACACATGTATTTAGAAGTTGCTTGCTCCATGAGGGCAGGACTTGCTTCCTTTCCTTTTCTTCCTTTTTATCTCTAGAGGACAGTACTTGGCACGCAGAGATAGGTAAGAGAACCAGCTCTTCCCACATGAGGAAACTCCACTGACCAGTGCACATTGGCACCTGCTTTACAACCTGTCATCTCAGACAGTTGCCTAGGAGTGCTGGGAGGTTCTGTGATTTACCCAAGGCTAAGGAGCCCCTAGGGGTCAAAAGTGGGACTTGTTTTCCTGGCTCTAAGGCCAGCTCTCTATTTACTATACTCCACTGTCTCTAACTGGGCAGCTGCTTAATTAATGTCTATTGATTAATTAACTCCCCCACTCACCCCAATGTAAACATCTTGAGGGCAGGGGTTAATTATATTGCTAGAGCCTAATGTTTTGCTTTTTTTTTTTTTTTGCTTTTTTTAAAAAATAAGGACTGGCTATGCGGACTGGGCCTGTGATCTCATTGATCTGTGGAATTCATTGTATGGAAACTCCCTCCACCAATGCAGATCTGCACCTATTCTGAAACTTAAAGTCTTAGAGATTTGCCTAGAGACACTGAGAATCAAAGGATCCCTTAGTGAGTATGTGTCAAAGGCAGAATTTGAATTCAGGCCTTCCCCACTCTTAGGCTTATTATCTACTGTGCCGTGCTCTGCCACCGTTTCGCACAGAGTAGGGACTGAATAAATATTAGATGAATTGAATCAAATAATGTGTATATGTATGTTATATATATGTGTGTGTGTATAAAATTCTTTTTTAACTGTAAAGGACACTATAGCTATTAACTATGATTTTTTCTGTTACTTTGGGGTCTTGTTTTAGACAGATTATCTATTTCGTAAGTCAATTTGAGGGTAAATTTGTATGGCTCCCATCCACACAAAGAAGCCTACATGCTTAGACCGGCAAGAGTGTGAAGGAATCTTCTGATGCTCCTTCCCAGGCAGGGTCCTGCCTCTACAGGCCTCAATCTGCTGAGGACGCCAGGGAATAGGGACATACATGGCTGCAATTTCTCACAATGTAAATCCATTCCTCCTTTTTTTTTTCCCCTGGGACTCTTGCCTGAGAAAGGACCCCAAACGTGACTGGGAAATGATTGGAAATGAAGTGTTGAAAGCTGCAATCCTCTTCTTGGCTAATTAGCAACTTGTGCCATTTTAACTCTGCAGACTCTCTCCTTGCTGTAACAGCCTGCAACAGGATTTCACAGCCACAGAAAACCATCTAGGTGAGCTCTCATCCTCTCCCATTTAGTCTAGGAGAGGCTTAGTCAAGGGTCGTTGGCTGGATCTTCAGGGCTAATGCTTAGAGGAGGAAACTGACATCCAGGAACATGGATCTTGAGGTGTAAAGAGCCTTAGAGATCATTTAATTCAGTCTCCTTTATATAAATAAATAAGATTAATTGACTTCTCTAAGGTGACACAGATAGTGTGTATGAGAAGTAGAATTTGAACTCGGGACTTCTGACCCTAGAATTTGCTCTTTTTGTTATACTGCACTTACTCCAACACTAAATCCAAGATTTAACTGAGGAGACTATGTTGTCTTGAATATCATGTACCTTCATTAAGGGAAGGGTCCAGGGACATTCCAGGAATCTACCTTCTCTGCAGTTTTCCTTGGAGGTGGCAGTGAGAAACAGGGGACCCAGTTTTAATAACAAACTGCCAGGAGATGTTACTGGCTGCAGAATATTCTTCAGGAAAGTATGCGGCCCCTTGAGGAGGTGGGAGAACACAAGAGCATTTAATGTAATAGACCATCTTCCTTACATGTGTGTACCTTATACTCCAAAGACTTTTTTTTTCTGATCAGCTCCAACACTAGGTTACAAATGGGCAATGGGATTTTGCTTATGGAGGAAAACTCTCTGTTCACAGGAGATGTCCACTTGTCAATCTACACATCAAAAGATGAATTCAAAATGTAATCTCCGGGAAAATGCAGTGACCATGAGACCTAAGTCTTAAAAATAATAGCAGACATTTGTGGGCTTTTTTTAAAAATCAATTTTTACTGATATCTCTTATTTTTTTATAACACCTACATTTCCTGCTGAATCCCTCCCTCTCCTAGATTGCCAGAGTAATCACTTATAATAAAAAAAAGAGAAAGAAAAAAAAAACTTTACCCAAATTAACCAACCTATTGAGAAAAAGTCCCATGTTATATACTCAGTGTTCCACACCCATGGTCCTCCATCTTTGCCAAGCATCAGAGAGGGAAACGTTTCCTATGTTTCTTCTTTGGAGCCGATCTTGGCCATCCTCACTTCTTGACATCACATTTCCATTATTTAGTGGTTACTATTTCATTTCTGTTGCTGTAATCCTTGCGTATGATATTTTCTGGTTCTATTTGCTTCACTTTGGTTTGATTCATATACATCTTTTCATCCATTTCAGACAGCTCTACTTGAAGGCGTCTCATCTGTTTTGACCTTCTCAGTAGCTGAGAGGCAGGTAGTATAGATATGACCATCATCACCATTTCCATAATGGCTCATACGTGTCTTGACCAAGTCAATTATCCTCTCTTGATTCTCTAATCTCTAGCTCTCACTTTGTCATCGTAACCCTTTACGGATCTTCAATGGTTTGTGACGTGCTTTACATACAATATCTGACTGGATTTGTACAACAAACTATACCCATTTTTCAGATGAAGAAACTGAGTCTGAAAGAGGTTAAATGATTTTCTAAAAAACCATTAAGTGTTAGAAGCAGGATTTGAACACAGATCTTCCCAATTTCAAATTCAGGCCCCTATGAATTGTACCCCAATGATCCATTTGAAAGGGGAGGGCATTAATATACAGTGAGATTAAGGGATTTGTTTAGGGACAGATGCCCAATATATGAGACAGAACTAACATCCTTTCTAAGGCCATGCCCAACACTCTTTCCATAAAATCAAATGCATCTAAAACTGCACCTGAAGTAAGTCTTAGTAATTTCTCCACTTGCTAAAGAGAAGAATCATAGAATTAGGGATACAAGGATCTTAGAGGTCATCATCATTTCATTTTACAGATTGGAAAACAGACTCAGATGAATTAAGTAACTTGAGCAAAGTCACACAGACAGTGACAGAGTCAGAATTTAAACCACACTCTCTGGTTCTGCCACTTCGCAAAGTACTTAGAACTTTAATAAACAGTTATCAACTGACCAACTGATTTCAAAGTCAATTTTCTGTCTACAAAAGGGAATAGGAAGAGAATAAACATTTATTTGGCATCTATTTATTTATTAACAATGTGCCTGTGACTGTGCTTAGCACTTTTTAAAACAAATATCTCATTTGGTCCTTACAACTTTCTGAGATAGGTACTATTATTATACCCATTCTACAGTTGAGAAAACTGAGACTGATTGAGGTTATGTGACTTGCCACACAGCTAGTAATATGTAGCCAGAGTTGAACTTAGGTCTTCCTGATTCCTCCTGGCCTGATGCTCTATCCACTGACCCACTCATTGCTTCTGATATCATACTACTTCTCATGAGAAGGGAGGAAGGAGCAGAAGAAACATTTTAAACCTGAAATAATGAATCTTTTCAATGTAATGGAGCATAGGATCATAGATTTAGAGCCAGAGGACACCTTAAAAGTCATCTAATCCAACTTGCTCATCTCATAGAAGAACCTCCACTGGTGGGAAGGGAAGTGATGGAAAAGAGAAGAGAGAAGTGGTGAAGAGAGCCCATTGAAATAACTTGGAGGGGGGGGAGGCGGAGCCAAGATGGCTGCGTAGAAGCAGCAAAGCACCACAGCTCCCACACAAAGGCGCTAAAAAACTCATAAAATGGGACGCTAAACAGATTTTCAAGCTCCAAAACTCTCCACAAGACAGAAAGCACTACAGGCAGCGCAGCAGGCGGGGCTCTTCACAGCAGTCTGGGACACACAGGCTGAAACCCCTGCCGGCTCAGGCCCTGGGGCATCGGGCGGGGAGCCGCGGCTGCAGGAGAGCAGATCGGCTGCACTGGAGGCACAGTTACCACATTTATCAGGCCAGAAGAAAAATGGCTAAGAGAAAGGTCAGTGGATTTTGCTAACTGGGGAGGAGAAGACCGGGTCCGGCCAAACTGCTCCCAGGG
>CM053595.1:61779991-61810531 GCA_028646575.1 Pseudocheirus occidentalis
GGAGGAGGGCATAAAAGGGAACAGATTGTGGGAGGGTCTTACAGTGGGATCAATGTTCTAGGCTGGGAGGTAGGGACAAAAAGGGGAGAAAATTTGTAACTCAAAACCTTGTGGAAATGAATGATGTAACCAAGAAAATAAATTAAAATTTAAAAAGATTCAAAAAAAAAAGAAATAACTCGGGGATCTTTCACAGGTAGAAAAGAAGTTTGAGGTGGAAGGGCGTGATTTCTATTTGCATGTATCTGAACAGCTGTAATATGGGAGAGAGATTAGACCTCTTCTGACATAGACATAGGAACTGAATCCCAGAAAGGTGAGGTATCCTGCTTGAGGTCACACAGGCATTACAGGTAGACATGGGGTTGAAGCCCATAATATCTGTCTCCATATAACTTCTATGACTTAGTAGAGAGTCTCAAGAAGTCACTGCAGTCAAAAATAGTCAGTCCCTAGTGGTCAATCTGAGTCCTCCAGGTATCCTGAGGCTGGTGACAGAGACAACTTGTCATGGGGCCACCACTCAAAGTGATTCTGGACTGGTAGGAAGCATTACCAACACAAAGGGATTTCTCAAGGTTGGTTTTCTCTTAAGGATGAGACTAGAAAGCAAATTTGTTTTTCAGTTGAGCTAAGTATGTGATGAGATTGAGAGCTCTTTCAAGGACATACAGTGCCCTCCCCAGTCCATATTTCTTTTTATAGTCAGCTTCATTTTTGTGTCAGGTGGTGGGACTCTAGCTCATTATTGACTGGTAAGGCTACATTACTTTTAGCCAATGTCCCTGAGGGTTACGAGGAAAAATTGTCTGGGCTTCTCATGAGGCACAGGAAAATTCTGTAACCTTTACTCTTCTTAACTGGGACTCTGGGAATGTTGTCAGGTCCAATGCTATCTCCAGGCTTAAACCCCAAGAGTCTCTTTGTCTGTGACCATGGGAAAGACCAGATGCCCATGGCAGGTATCTGAGCACCTTGGTATAGTCTGAAAAATAGATGAGGTCGTCTAGCTGGAATATATTACAGTCTTTTGGCCTTGAGTATTATATAGTTACAAGAAATACTTCTATAGGAGCAATGAAAAGAGAGAAAAGAGAAAGGGAGAAGAGATTCCACTGAAAGAACCGAGGAATCTTATGTAGGCAGAAAAGAAGACTGAGACGGAGGGAAATGGTTTCTATTTACAAGTATCTGTAAAGCTATTATATGGAAGAGAGATCAGGCACCTTTTTCTTGGCCACAGAAGATAGAACAATGGGATAGAAGCTTCATCAAGACAAATTTAAGCTTGATGAAAGGAAAAACTTACAAATCAATTATTATTATTATTCCAAAGATAGAATGGATTGCTTCCAAAAGTCATGTTGTCCTCACCGGTGGTGAGGGCTGAGTATTGAGAATGGGCATTAATTTGCCTCATATGTTATAAAGGACATGCTTGTCCAGGCATGTGTTGATCTTTTAGAAGGATAATTGGAGAGAACAAGCATTTATTAAGTGCCAACCATATTCCCAGCAATGTGCTAAGTGTATTACAAACATCTCACTTTAATTCTGTGAGTTAGGTGCTATTATTGTTCCCATTATACAGATGAAGAAATTGAGATGAGCAGAGAGTAGGTGACTTGCCCAGGGTCACATAGTTAGTAAATATCTGAGGTCAAATCTGAATTCAATTCTTCTTGAGTCTAGGCTTGGCACTCTATCTAGGGTATTGCTAACTTCTTTAAACTCTAAGGTACTCTAATTTCAGCAGACTAACAGAAACTGAAAATGAACTGCTTATAAATCATGCTTCCTGACTCTGTCTGCATTTGCTCTTCACAGAGTCCTTCTCTGTTTGCTCCTCCTTCAGTGCCCTAAAATAGAACATAAGCTCCTGGAGGGCAGGGTTGGTTTCATTTTTGTCTCTGATTTCTTAGTACCTAAAGCATAGGGTCTGGCATATAGTAGAACTTAATAAATACTTCTTGAATTTAATTTGATTCCTCTACTAGCCCTGAGCATGGGTAATCATTGCTAGGAATTTCAACATCTTGGGCAAATTCAATTGAATGGGATGTGCATGTGTATGTCTATCACTGCAGAAGAGTGGAGACAGGAGTCAGGGGGGCTGAGGAAGTTGAGGGACTGGCAGACCAGGGTGTTCTATGAGGTCAGGATGAACTTCTAGGCACTAACCTTATTGGGAGAAGAGGAAGGAAAATGACCCAGAGGTTCATAGCTGATAGCAAAAGAGGATTTGACAGGATGGAGTCATCAAGCCAGTCAATTAACAAGCATTTATTAGGCATTGATTATTTGTAAGGCATTGTGCCAAGCACTCAGGATACAAAGATGGCAAAAATTAGTCTCCATTTTGAAGAGGCTTCTAACAGGAAAGTGAAGGGAATAAACATTTATTCAGCACCTACTGTTGGGCCAAAAGAAGCGAGTGAGACCTCAAGTGCAAATTTTGGAAGTGGACTTTGTTTAGCACCCGCTGCTAGGGGCCTTACCCAAATCAAAACAAGATTTACCAATGGCAGGACACTGGTATATAAAGGCAACCCCAGACTCAATATGTAAGCAGGGATTTACAGCAGGGATTGGCTAGTACACATTTTAATTTTGCCGCATGGGAAAACCTTGGGACCCGGCCGCCAACTAGTCTACTTCCGTGAAGAAACAGGAAGAAGGTAACTGGTTAGGGCAGAATGGGAAGAGGGGAAGGGATCAGGGGAGCCAGACTGAGGCCAAGTACAACACAACTGCATGCTTAGTACTGTGCTAAGTGTTTTGCAAATATATTTTCATCACCGGCAACATAGGTGCTATTATTCTCTTCATTTTACGTTAGAGGAAAGTAAGATAAAGAGAGTAAGTGACTTTCCTAGGATAACATAATGACATTTGAACTCAGGCCTACCTACTCCCCAGTCTAATGCTCTATTCACTACTCTATTTAAAGGCTTCTAATGTGGGGGTAAGGGGGAAATATGTAAATTAATAGGTACTTACAAAATATAGATGGAACAAATGGAAAACAATCCCAAAGGGAAGGTACTAGCAGCTGGAGAAAACAGGACTTAATTTTGAGAAAAACCAGGAAAATTAAGAGGATGAGTTAGGAGAGCATTCCAGGCATAAGGGGACAGAGAGTGCAAAGGCATGGAGCCTGGTGGTGGAGTAATATGTTTGAGGAATGATGAGAGGGACAGTACAGTTGCACTAAAAGAGTATGTCTAATGGAGTAAAATATAGGAGTATTGGAATGGTAGGAAGAGGCTAGGTTGTCTATGACAATGGTATTGAACTAAAATAGAAATGTGAGCCACTAAACCATACATAAAGGTCCCTGTAGGCTACATAGTGACTTAGAAAAGCACACATTTGTTCCATATATCTGTATTATGTATTTATGTAATATATATGCATATGTGTATAGTTTTAAAATGTTTAATGAAATAAATGATTCATATTATATAATTTATAAGGAAATACATAATTTATTTAAATATTTTAAAATTACATATAAAAATACATTTTATTTTTTAAAATTATGAGTTGCAAATTCTCTCCTTCCCTCCCTCCACTCACCCCAACTTGAGAAAGCAAGCAATTTGATATAGATTATACATGTGAAGTCATGCAAAACATATTTCTGTATTAGTTATGTTGTAAAAGAAAACAAACCAAAACAAAACAAGAAAATAAAGAAAAATACAACAAATTTAAAAAGCATGCTTCAAGTTTCATTCAGATTATTTCAGTTATTCTCTGGAAATGGATAGCATTCTTCATAAGTCCTTCTGAATCATTTTAGATCATTGTATTGAACAGAATAGCTAAGCTATTTATAGTTGATCATAGTACAATTAATAGGTACTTACAAAATATAGATGGAATAAATGGAAAATAATCCCAAAGGGAAGGTACTAGCAGCTGGAGAAAACAGGACTTAATTTTGACTTATTGTCACTGTGTACAATGCTCTCCTGGTTCTGCTCATTTCACTTTGAATCAGTTCATATAAGTTTTCTCAGGTATTTCTGAAACCATTGTGATTGTCATTTATTAAAACATAATAGTATTCCATCACAATCGTATTCCACAATTTATTCAGCTATTCCCCAAATGATGACTATTCCCTTAACTTCCAAATCAACACCAGAAAAAGAGCTGCTGTAAATAATTTTGTAAATATAGATCCTTTTCATTTCCTTTGATCTCTCTAGGATGGAAACCTAGTAGTAATATTGCTGGGTCAAAAGATATGCACAGTCTCATAGTTCTTTGGACCTGATGCCAAATTGCTGTCTAGGATGATTAGATCAGTTGACAACTCTACCAACAGTTCATTGGTGTTCCAGTTTTTCTACATCCTCTCCTTTTTTAAATCACATTAGTCAATCTGATAGGTCTGAGATGGTGCAGAAGAGTTGTTTTAATCTGTATCTCAATAATCAATAGTAATTTAGAGCAATTTTTCATATGATTATAAAAACCTTTGATTTCCTCTTCTGAAAAGTTCCTGTTTATATTAGTTGAACATCTATCAATTTTAAAATGACTTATATTCTTAGAAATTTGACTCACCACTCAATATATTTGAGAAATGAGGCCTTTATCAGAAAAACTTATACAATTTTCTCCTATTTTCTAGTTTGGCTTCTAAACTTGGCTGCATTAATTTTGTTTGTGCAAAAAAAATTACTTGAGGGTAATAAAAATCCATTTTACATCCCATAATGCTCTTTATCTCCTGTTTGGTCATAAATTCTTCTATTATCCATAGATCTGACAGGTAAGATATTCTATGTTCTTCTCATTTGCCTATTATATCACCCTTAATGTTTAAAGATGTTGTAATGTCTGTAAGAGGTGGTTCTATACCCAATTTTTGCCAAACTACATTCCAGATTTCCCAGCAATTTTTGTCAAATAGTGAATTCTTTCCCCCCAAATTTGGATCTTCTTTGGATCTTCAGATATGTCAAACACTACATTACTATGGTCATTTATTATGATCTATTATGTACCCAATCTATTGCATGGTTCTGTCACTTTTTCTTAACTAATACCAGATTGTTTTGAGCATTACAGCTTGAGATCTGGTACTGCTAGACAAATTTCCTTCATTTTTTTTTCATTAATTCCTTTGATATTCTTTACCTTTCATTCTTCCAAATGGATTTTGTTATTCTTTCCTAGTTCTATAAGATATTTTGGTAGTTTTATTGTTATGACACTGAATAAGTAAATTAATTTAGGTAGAATTGTCATTCTTATTACGTTGGTTCAGCCTATTTGTGAGCATTTAGTATTTCTCCTATTGTTTAGACCTGACTATTTGCTTGAAAAATATTTTGTATATATAGTTTCTGGATTTGTCTTTGCAGGTAGACTGCCAAATATTTAATATAGTCTGCAGTTATTTTAAATGGAACTCTCTATTTATTTCTTGCTACTGGACTTTGGTAACATAAAGAAACATTCATTTTTTGGGGGGAGAGTATTTTATATCCTGCAACATTGCTGAAGTTGTTCACTGTTTTTCCATTAGTTTTTTCACTGATTCTCTAAGATTCTTTAAGTATACCATGGTATCTGTAAAAAGTAATAGTTTTGTTTCCTCACTGCCTATTCTAACTCATCCAATTCCTTTTTATTTCTCTCATTGTTATAGCTAGCATTTATAGGAGGATATTGAATAATAGTGGTGATAATGAGTATCCTTGCTTCACCCCTGATCTTGTGTGGAAGGCTTCTGGCTTAACTTTGTTACGGATAATACTTGCTGTTGGCTTAGATAATTACTACTTATCATTTTAAGGAAAGCTCCAATTTTTTCCTGTGCTTCCTAAAGTTTTCAGTAGGAATGGGTGCAGTATTTTGTCAAAAGCTTCTACATCCATTGAGATAACCAGATGGTTTTTGTTGGTTTTGTTATTGATGTGGTCAATTATGCTGATATTTTCCTAATATTGAACCAGACCTGCATTCCTGATATAAATCCCACCTGGTTACAGTGTATGATCTTTATGACACATTGTGTAATCTCTTTGCTAGCATTTATTTTAAAATTTTATATCAATATTCAATAGGAAAATAGTTCTATAGTTTTCCTTCTCTGTTTTTGCTTTTCCTAATGTAGATATCAGCATCATATTTGTGTCATAAAAGGATTTTAGTAGGACTCTTTGTTTGTCTGTCTTCCCAAATAATTTTATATAGCATCAGATTTACTTGTTTGGTATACTTCATTTATGAATTTATGTGCTCCTGGGAATTGTTTTCTTAGGGACATCATTGACAGCTAGTTCAATTTCTTTTTCTATGATAGTGTTATTTAAATATTCTATTTCCTCTTCTGTTAATCTGGGCAAGTTGTGTTTTTTATAAATATTCATCCATTTTCCTTAGATTATTAGGTTTATTGGCAAATTTTTGGGCAAAATGACTGAATAATAGCTTTCATCTCATGTTCATTGGTGTCACACTCATCTTTTTCATTTTTGATAGTAGTAGATTAGTTATTTTTCTTCTTCTTTAAAAATCAAATTACCCAATGCCATCATACACACACACACACACACACACACACACACACACACACATATATATATATATAAAATCTACTAGTTTTATTTATTAGTTCAATGGTTTTCTTACTTTCTATTTTATTAATCTCCCCTTTAATTATCAGGATTTCCAATCTGGAAAATTTTAATTTGCTCTTTTTCTAGGGTTTTTTTTAAGTAGCATGGCTAATTCATTGATCTGCTCTTTCTCTATTTTATTGTTGTAAGTATTCATTAGTATAAATGTTCCCTTAAGTATATCTTTGGCTGCATCCCTTAAATTTTGGTGTGTTGCCTTATTGCTATCATTTTCTTTGATGCAATTATTGGTTGTTCCTTTGATTTATTTTTTTTAACTAACTCATTTTTTTAGAATTTATTTATCTAAATTCCAATTAATTTCAATCTATGTTTCTACAGACCTTTATTAATTACAATTTTATTGCATTATGATCTAAAAATTATGGATTTAATATTTCTGATTTTGTGCAATTGTTTTGTGAGGTTGTAGTGCTTTAATACATGATCAATTTTTGTGAAGTGCCATGCACAGCTGAGAAAAAGTGATACTTCTATTACCATTTAATTTTGTCCAGATGTTTATTATATCTAAGTTTTCTAAAATTCTATTCAGACCCTTAACTTCTTTCTTATTTATTTTGTGGTTAGATTTATCTAGTACTAAGAGGAGAAATTTGAGGTTCCTTACTTGTATAGTTTTACTGTCCATTTCCTCTTATAGTTCATTTTACTTTTCCTTTAAGAATTTGAATGGTATTCCATTTGGTGCACATATATTTAGTTTTGATGTTATTTCATTTTAAGCAAAATGTAGTTTCCCTATTTATTTCTTTTGACTGGGTCTATTTTTGCTTCTGCTTTGTCTGAGATTATGGTTGCTACCCTTGTTTTTTAACTTCAACTGAAGCATAAAAGATTCTGATTCAGTCCCATATTTTTATTGTGCATGTGTGTATGTGCCTCTCTGCTTAAAGTATGCTTCTTGTAAACAACATATTGTTGAATTCTGATTTCTAATCCATTTTGCTATCTGCTTCTGTTTTATGAGTGAGTGCATTATTAACTATCTCCTAGTATTGTATTTCCCCATTTCTATTCTCCCTCTCCCTCCCTCCCTCCCTCCCTCCTTCCCTCCTCTCTCTTTCTGTCTCTCTCTGTCTCTCTGTCTCTCTCTGTCTCTCTCTGTCTCTCTGACTCTCTCCTCTCTTCTCTTTTCTCCTCCCCTCCCCTCCCCTCTCTTCTCCTCTCCTTTCCCATCATAGTCAACTCCCACTCATTCTTTCCAGTACATGTATACTCCTTCTAACTGTCCTAATAATGACAAAGTTCTTAGTAGTTCCAGGTATCACCTTCCCATAAAAGAATGTAAATATTATAACTTTATTGAATCATTCATGATTTTTCTTTCAGTTTTACCTTTTTGTGTTTCCTTAGAGTCTTATATTTGGAAGTCAAATTTTTTGTTCAACTCTAGTCTTTTCATTAGGATTGCTTGAAAGTCCTCTATTTAATTAAATATACATTTTTCCCCTGAAGGGTTGTATTCACTTTTGTTGTGTAGGTGATTCTTGATTGCAATTCTAGTTTCTTTGTCTTCTAGAATATTACATTCCAAGCCCTCCAGTCTTTAATGTAGAAGCTGCTATATTTTGTGTTGTCCTGACTGTAACTCCACTATATTTGGATTGTTTCTTTCTGGATGTTTAAACTATGTTTTCCTTGACCTAGGACCTCTGTAATTTAGCTATAATATTCCTTGGTATCTCTTTCAGGAGATGGAATGGTGGATTTTTAAAATTTCTATTTTATGTTCTGGTTCTAGAATATCAGGTCATAATTCCTTAATGATTTCTTAAAATATGATATCTAGACTCTTTTAAAAAATCTTATCTTTCAGGTGGTCTAATAACTCTTAAATTATCTCTCTTTCTATCTGTTTCTGTCAGTTGTCTTTCCAAAGAGATATTTCACATTTTTTTCATGTTTTGATTTTTAATTTTGTGTTATTATTTTTTGATGTCTCATGGAGTCATTTGTTTCCATTAGTCAGATTCTAATGTTTAAGGAATTATTTTCTTCAATGAGCTTTTGTATCTCCTTTTCCGATTGTCTGATTCTACTTTTAAGGAGGAGTTCTTTTCTTCAGTGAATTTTTGTACCTCTTTTCCATTCGGCCTTTTCTACTTGTTAAGGAGATTTTCTCTTCAGTGGATTTTTGTATCTCTTTTACCATTTGGTCAATTCTGTTTCTTAAGATGTTGTTTTCTTCAATAATTTTATGTGCATCTCTTAACCAAGTTGTGTTGACTTTTTTTCATCCTCACATTTCTCTCATTTCTTTTCCTAATTTTTCCTCTCCCTCTCATTTGATTTTTAAAATCCTTTTTTGTTGTGTTCTTTCAGTAATCCTTGTTGAACTTGTGGTCAGTTTACATATTTTTTCTTTGAGGTTTTGCTCATAACTTTTTTTTCAATATTGTCTTCATCTGAGTTAACGAGGTCTGAAATTTTCCCTCTCATAGGGAACTTTCTATGGTTAGGTTTTTCTTTTGTTCTTTTTGCTCTTTCCCTCAGCCTATTTATTGAATTTTAACTTTATGCTCAAGTTGTGCTCTGCTCATGTCCCAAGCTTTAGGGTTGTTGGATTTTTTTGTGCTGCTCTTTTCCAAGCTAGTGCAAAGGGTCTGTAAGTTTTCAGTGCTTCCAAGGTAATATGATCAAAAGAAGTATGGTTACTGCTCTCCTGGACTGTACTCTGATCTGTGAGCAACCAGAAATACTCTTTTCCACCCTGGAATTATGACTAGGTACCCTGCTTTACTGCAGCCTCAAGTGCTATTGTTTCTCTTTATCCCGGAAAAGCTTCCTACTGAAGCACATTGTATGGGCACTACAACAGGGTCCTGAACTCAGCACCACCAAAAGGACCTATATAATCCCTTTCTGACCAATTGTGTGACCCCCTTACCAGCTCCCAAAGTTGCTGCCATTGTTGTAGCCACCTCCAAAGACTGCTGTTGATGTTATCATGGCACTGCCTGCGATGTGCTCTGGGCTAGACCACCACCCCAATGTGACAAACTTTTCTTGCCGATATCCTACATTGTCTTAGGCTATAAAAAGGTCTTATTTTGACCTTTGGTTGATGCATCCCCTTCAGGATTTGATTTGAGGTGTTATTTTAAAGTTATTTGGAGGAGACTCTCAAGAGAGTTCAGTTGAGTTCCTGCTCCGACTCCATCATCTTCCACACATATTTATATATTTCCTTTTTATTAGAAAAATATATAGACCTTAAAATCATATAGGAGCTACATTTTAACCCAATTTTAATGCACATAGCAACATGTTTGATATCTCTGGCCCAGGGCTTTCAATGATAGATTGTTGTAGTTGATCTTGGAGGTAATAAGGAATAACTGGAGTTCATTGAGTAGAATGGAAGAATGGTCAGGAAGTAATTTTGATTGATTATGGAAAAGGATATTTGTGGGGGTAGACTTGTGGGAATTGGGAATAGAGAAAACTAGTCTTGCACTGGGTGCTAGATGGGGGTAAGATGTAAAGAATACCTTCCCCCTACTTTGGGAGGAATAGATGTCAGAATCTTAGGTAGGGTCCTAGGCATCCCATGCTAGTTCTGACTGCTGATTTTGGCAACATTGTTGTCAACATAGGGCAGTATCATGGGTCTATCAAGGTCCAACATAAGGCTTCCAGCCCTTCTTTATGCCAAGGGGGTTCCCCATTTTCTCTAGAAGCAGAAGAACTCACACATACCTTGAAACCCCCTATGTGAGAATGTTCCCCCTCTTCCTCTTTACCTCCTGGTTTCTTTGGTCTCCTTTAAGATTCAACTCAAATCCCACCTTGTGCAAGACTCCTTGCCCCTCCATTCCTGCAGTCTTCCTTCTAGAGTAAATATTTTTACACAGTATGTATCTTTAATGTACATAGTTGTTTACACATTGTCTCCCTTATTCAAACGTGAGCTCTTCGACAGCAGAGAATGTTTTTGCTTTTCTCTGTTATGTCTAGCACTTGGCACAGTGTCTAGAATATAATAAATGTTTAATACCTACATGTTGATTGACTATTGACTATCACTTCCCATAAGGAAGCCAGACTGATCAGTCATAGTAGTCAGGACCATCCATAAAATTGTTCCACTTCAGAACCCAGCATTACAACCAATTGCAACATTGACTTGACTAATGCCAAGTATGCCTAAAGTTAGATCAAAATTTCCTCTGGATGAGATTTTGGTAGTGGTTGTTGTTTTTAATTATTATTGAACATTTTCCCCAGGAATGTTGAATCGTGAAATTCAGCTTCCATCTGCCTGACACAGCTCATTGCTTCTCTAATTATAAATAAATGGTTTCTACCCCTGGACCTCTCAGGCACAATTCTGATAGATTAGTCAGCAGGCTCAGTCATGCCTGACTTCCATTTCATTCTCCTGGAGCAACCAGCGGACTTAACACTTCTGGGTATAGCACCAGTCTTCATGGGTGCCAACTAACTCATTTCTCCATTTCACAGGATCATTTAAAGTTGTAAGGGATTTGAGAGACCATATAGTTTGACTCCCTCATTTTATGGATGAGAAACTGAAGCTCAGTTTCAAGGTTGAGTAACTTGCCCAGAGTTATAAAGGTAGTAAAAACAGAGGAGACAGAATTCGAACTGAGGGCCTCTGATTCTAAATCTAACCCTCTTTCCGCAATAGGATGCTGCTTTCTTAATTTTCTACTCTCCTCATCCTATGACCTTTATTAGCTTGAAGGAGCTGTCCTGAGGCTTAAGGTGAACTTTTCCTATAAATATCCCAGCAACAGAGCCAATATGGGGCCATCTCACTTACTGGCAGATGCTGGCTCCATTCCAACATCTGTGCAGAGACCTGTGGTAAACTTTGGAGAACATATTAGCTTGAGGTTGATGGGGTCCCCTCAGCTTTACTAGACTTTCCCTTGTGGCATGTCTGTGACAGCTTTGCCAGGAATGTTTCCCATGAGGCCAGAGGGGAAATTCTGCTTTAAAGAAATTTTTTTTGGCCTTTGCTAAGATTTTTGAGCAGTGAGAAAGGAAGGTTTGCAAGCATTTTAAAAGCTGAATGAACTTAATCCAGTCTACAAGACTGGGACAAAGGTTGGAGCAAAAACAACTGAAGGAGATACATTTCTTTTTCTTGTTGTTTTTTTTTACTTTTTTTTCTAGAGGTATACATTCCCAGAAGTGTTTTTCATAATAGGAAATTAAGGTCATACATCACACTTCTGAAAGGTCATATTAGTAAAGTGGTACAGGTATACAAAGGTTGCATGGTTGCATGCCATTCCTTGAATACTACATGTCCACACATGCCTTTAGGACAGTCTTTCCTTCACCCTGTTACCAATTTTGTCATTCAGTATCTACTCTGTGCACACCACCTCAGGAACTCCCACAGGACAAAGCAGAAAGGCCTCAGGGCTTGATTTCTGGGTAAACATGTCTATCCTGTCCCAGGAAATATTCCATTCAATCTAAGTCAATTATTTAACAGTACATGTTTATTAAGTCCCTACTAAGTGCTAGGTGCTGGCAATACAAAGACAAAATTGAAACAATACTTGATTGCAAGGAGTTTACATTCAGGAATTCTGCTGATAGGAGGAGAGCAGAAGGACAAGATTTATTCAGACAAGTAAATACAAAATAAATACAAAACAAATAAAAAATAAATTCTAGGAGTAGAATCAGATGCTCAGTCAATAAACATTCATTCAGCATCTACATGTCTCAGGTACTATGCTAAGTACTGGAGATTCAGAAAGACGGGAAAAAACCAATCTCTGCCCTCAAGAAGCTAACAGTCTAAAAATGGAGACAAAAAAGGAACAAATACATACAAATGAGCTAAATACAGAATAAATAGGAAATAATTAATAGAGGGAAGACACTAGTATTAAGAGGGGTTGGGAAAGGCTTCCTATGGAACAGAGATATCAAAACACATGTGGGTTGCATAAGGCCTACAACATTCCTGAGTGCTGCCCAAAACAAATTAAAATATAATTCAGAAATGTTTAACTAAATAAATTTTTAAAAATGCAATACAACAGACAATGTTACTAAGTCAATGTACAGGCTGCAGTGATCCTTCTCTTTGGATTAGTGGCCCCCACTTCTATTTCAGTTTAACACAACTTCCATAGAAAATGGAATTTTAGATTAATATGAATGTATACATAGAGCCTATATTAGATTGCACACCATCTTGAGGAGGGGGAGGGAGGGAGAAAAATTTAAAACTCAAAAGTTGCTTGTTGTTTACATGTTGTAAACTAAACTAAAAATAAATAAATAAAAGAAAATAGAATTTTAACTATGATTTAAAGGAGACCAGGAAAGCCACCATGTAGAGATGAAGAGAAAGAGCATTCTAGACATTGCGATAGCCCAGAGTTGAGAGATGGAATATCTTGTTCATGGAACAGCCATGAAGTCAGTGTCACTGGATTGAAGAGTACCTATGTGGTAAAGAATAATGTATAAAAAGATCAGAAAGGTGGAGGGACTGGGGGTGGAGAGGGCAACTGGGTTATAAAGGCATTTGAATGCAAACAGAGGATTTTGTATTTCATCTTAAAAGTGAAAGAGAGCTACTGGAGTTTATTCAGTAAGTAAGTGGTTGATGTGGTTGGACCTATGCTTTAGGAAAATCACATTGGCGGCTAAATGGAAGATGGATTGTAGTGGGGAGAGACTTGTGGCAGACTAACTCACTAGCAGGCTACTTCAATGGTCCAAGCGTGAGGTGATGAAGGCCTGTACTAATGGTAACAGCGTCAGAGGAGAGAAGGAGGCATATTGAGAGATACCGTGAAGGTGAAATTGACAGGTCTTGGCAACAGCTTGAATGTGGGAGGTAAGAAACCATGATACATCTTAGGTTCTGAGCCTGAGCCTGAGTCATTAAGAGGATGGTATGGCCCTGGACACTTTCAGACAATTTTAATTTCAGAAAGCTTGTTCTGACTAGAGCCAAAATCTTTCTCAGTTTTCCACCCATAAGAGCATAGTTTTCTGTTATAGCAAGGACTCTGACAATGGCAGGTTGTGATAGGCTGCTGAAGGTCAGGACTAGGTGATGAGCCACATCTGTAGGTAAACACTGGGGTATAAGTGGAAGATGACTGACCTGGAGATGAATGTGTGGTGAGGATTGAATTTGGAAAGCCGTTTCGAGACTGAGAGGAAGATTAATATGAAGGGAAAAGACGGAACAAGGCTGGAATCTGAAATCCAGGGTATCAATTCAAATATGCCAGGGTCAGGATGCCCTGTTAGGCAATGGAAGTTCTACTTGGTTAGCAATTAGCATGAAGGATATGGGGTCAGATGAATCCAGTCCCCAGACTTGGTTGGGAAATCAGTGTCAAAGGTCAGACATAGGAGCAGAGACCAGACACTGGAAGACTAGAGGTCATCATCATCATCAGAGAAGACCCAGAAATAAGACTAATTGGACACTGACTCGGTGCCACTAGGTTTCGTATTATTCCTCTTGACAAGGACCAGGATGGTCACATAGCTAAACATGAAGGTGGAGATTAAAACAGCACACCTGTTGAGTTTAATATCTTTAATACTTGCCAGTATTCTGTTCATTTGGGAGTACTACCTTTTAGGAAGGGTGTTGATGAGTCAGAGAGGCAATTGATGTAGTTTGCCACTTTCTTCTCCAGCTCATTTTATGGATGAGGAAACTGAGGCAAATGGGATTAAGTAACTTGCCTAGGGTCACGGAGCTAGAAAGTGTCTTAGGCCAGATTTAAATTCAGGAAAATGGGTCTTCCTGATTCCAAGCTTGACACTCTACCCACTGTGCCAGGAAAGGCTCCAAAGCAAGTCATATAAAATTTGATTGAAAGAAATAGAGATGTTTGGCCCATAGAAGAGAAAACTTAGGGAGAGATGTGACAGCTGTATATGAATATTTGAAGGATTCTTATGGTAAAGAGTATTAACCTTGGTCTGTTTAACCCTAATGGATAGGACTCAAAATAATGGGTAGAAGGTGCAGAGAGTTAGACTTAGACTTGATGAAAGGAAATGAAATAAATAAGCATGACTTCCTAATAATTAAAGTTTTTCCCAAATGTCATGAAACGAACTGCTTTAGGAGCTAGTGAGGAGTTCTTCCTCACTTGAAGTCTTGACACTGTGCCTGGTTGATGACTTTCAGGGATATTATAGAGAAAAATCCTGGTCAGATAATGATCAGACTGAAGACTTCTCTTGTCCCTTCCAACTCAGGGATCCCACGATTCCCTTAAGGAGCATGGAGGTGGGAAAAAAAGACATCTCTCCTACAGATGCAAAAAATGTAATCTCTTTAGGTTAATATTGTTCTGAACTGGAAAAACAAATGGCAATTGGCTTCTTAATACATATGGAAAATTGTGTTTTATGATAAAAAAAGTTCATTGGACTATGAGTGAGAATATTTGTTTAATTCCCAGCTCCCCAATTTGCTTGCTGTGTCCCTTTTGGTAAATCGCATAGCTTCTGTCTGTTTTCCTTTCAAATGGCAACAATGATTCTATTAACTTCCTCCGAGGGTTGTTGTAAGGAAAGCACTTTGTAAATCAGCTCCAGGACTTCCCAGAACCTAAGGTTATTTTCAACTCTGAACATTGTAAGGGATTTTACAGCAGATCTACTATGAAACAAATGCCCCTACCTCATTCCCCAACAAAAACAGCAACAACCAAAACACCCAGTGTAGGTGAAGAGGCAAAATAAAATCGATGAGATTTCGCTACTGGTTCTTTATGTCATTCTAGCATTCTCTGCATTAGGGACGTGTATGAGTGTGGAAGATGGGGAGTAGATAAGATATGGATTCTTATGCTGTATAAGAACACAAGTAGTCTACAAATCACTTCTCTCCATTCACCCCCTCTTTTTAAAACTTTAAAAAATACTCTTTAAATACTTTAAAAACTCATTTTAAAACAGGAAATAAATTTGAAGATATGAGATTTATTTCTATTTTTGAGATGCCAGTAACCAAGTGGAAGAACTGGTCCTCTGTGTAGGAACTTAGATGCTGGGGGTAGTCCAAAGAGGAAGAAGTCTCCAATTCTCCAGAATTCCTTTAAGAATTACTCTGAGCCTCCCACAATTGAAAAGGATTTAGGAAACCTTCTGGGGTGGCTTTTCGCTGTTGGCAACTTTCTGGTGGCAGTTAATAGTCTTGTGATAAGAATAGTAATTGCAGGCTTTGAAATCCCAGAATTTCCATCATTGATTTCCCCACAAAATCAGGCTATCTTGTGGGACCTCTGGGGAAGCAGCCCATGGAATGACCAATCAAGTTGTCTACAGGGGTGTTCATGTGGAGGAATTGGGGTAGTAGCCAAGAGGCATTGACCCCATTACATAATAGGCTTAGCTATTAAATCAGACAGTGGAATCCCAACAAAATTTTCATTCTTCTAGAATTGCCTCTTCACCTACATCGAGTGTTTTGGTTGTTGCTGTTTTTATTGGGGAATGAAGTGGGGGCATTTGTTTCATAGTAGATATAAACTCAGATACAAACCATACCCCATCTCCCACTGGATTCCCTATGTAGCCTAGCTCCACACAATTCTTCCAAGAAGTTCTCTATTGTCTTTTAAATTATTTCCTCTCCTGCTTTGAGGATTTGGTTGTCTTAAGCTTTCTATGATTTAAAGGCCATTCTAGCGCTGAGATCTAAATATGGGCTTTGCCTTATCCATGGCCATATAATCAGTTAAAAAGCTAGCCTGAAAGACAGACAGCAAAGATTCTGGTCCACAATGTGTCACTCTATCCACCGAAGTGCACAGCTCTTTCAATAAGGAACATTTCATAGTGTTGTAGAAGCTAATTTCCAAGAGTTTAAAACAGTTAACTTTATTTGTTTTGTCAATTATTATGTATCTATGTTTGGTTTCACACCTCAGATATGCTCCTGAAAAGATGAATAAAAATCAATTTTGGGGAGAAATTAAGTAGGAAAATGTCCTTTTTGAGTTTAAATATGTAGAAGGAATAAAATAGGCAATAATTTTATGAAAGTTAATCAAACATTACCTTAACTATAAAAATACTATAATAATTACGAGCTTGATGATTTTAGAAAAACATGCACAAAATAACGAAGTGTGAAAGGACCACCAGAACATTGTATACAGTAACAGCAATATTGTTTTAAGAACAATTTTGAGTAATTAAGCTATTTTGTCTATTATAAATGCTAAAATTAACTATAAAGGACATATGAAGAAAGATATCTGCATTCAGAGAAAAACATATACATATATTTATATATATTATATATACATACATATATATATACACACACATATAAAATTTGACATATACATACACACACCTATATGTGTCTGATAGTAGCCATCTCTAGGGTAGAGGTGGGAGCAAAGGAAAGAAAAATAATTTTTGCATGATTTTGTTGTATATTTGAAAGGAATAACACATTGTGCATAGTAGACTTTCAATTTCATATACAATCATCTTTTTATTGTACTACGATACAGAAATACATTTTTTAAAATGAAGTCAATTTACAATAGATATTAGCTATTTTTCAAGTGATATAGTCATTGACAAGGCATGTGAGAGGTCATCTAAATCCAACCCCTGAATTTTACAGTTGAGCAAACTCTTTGCAAACTTCAGTCAATTCTACATCTGGGAAAGATCTTTTACTCTTTCATCCTGGAACTCTGGTTGTGAAAGCAAAGACCCACAACTGAATCATAATTTTGCTACTTACTATCTGTGTGACCTTGAGAAAAATAATTTAATCTTTCTGGGTCTCAGAATCCCTTTCTATAAAATAAAGCCTTGGACCATTTCACCTCTGAGGATGTTTCCATTTTCAAGGCACATGAACATAGATTTGGAGCTGCATTTTAAAAAATGCATTTTATTGATAGCTTCATTCTTTTCATTACGTCTCCCATCCCACTCCCCTTCCTGGCAGACTATACCCTTCCTTGTGCCAATGGAAATAAATCAATAGCTTATGATAGTGACCTGTAAATAGTACTCTGCCCTAATTGTTCCTTACCACTAGTTATTCCCCATGCTAAGGCACAGCTAGGTAGTGCAGTGTATAGAATGGCATGCCTGAAGTCTCTGTATTCAGGAAGATCTCAGTTCAAATCTGGCTTAAGAAACTAGCTGTGTGATCATGGGCAAATCATTTAAGCTGTGTTTCCTTATTTGTAAAATGATAATGGGTAGTACCTACCTCCCAGGGCTGTGGTAAACATCAAATGAGATGTTGGTACAGCGCTTAGCACAGGGCCTGACACATAATAAGCATTACATGAATGTTAGCTATTAGCTATTATTACCACTCTGCTAAGAAGTAGAAGATATGTTTAATTATCTTTCCTCTGGGACCTTCATTTATTCTTCCATCACAGAATTCAATTTCCTTTTAGTGATCTATTCATTTATAGTTATAATGGGAGTACAGTGTGTAGTGGGGGCCATGCGCTACAAGTACTGTCCCCCTCCTATAGTGTGAGAACGTCATTGTATGGCTCAAAGGGTGGCAGACTAGGTATCTCTAGCCTCTTCTCTACTTCCCTCCCTTTTTTTCCAGGGAGACTTTAATTCTTGCCAAGAGGAAGAACAGAAAGTTGAGCCAGGAGGTCACCACTCTGCTCTCATCAAAAAGAGGAAGACTAGCTAGAATTATATCAATATACCCCCTTAGATATTGTTAGTTTAGGGATAGGATCAAATTCAAGCTAACTTTTGATTTTTCTGTCATTATTGAAGAGAAGGAATAATCCAAGCTCTATACTCAAGATAGTACCTTTTTCTTACCAAATAGCAGTTCCAAAATGAATGCACACAACAAATCCAAATCATAGCAAAACAAAAATCAGAAAAGGAGAATATATACCAGACAATACAGAGTGAAGGAGTTCTCCCATTGGGAGCAAGATAACTTAATCAAGAGAGCTGCAGATCTCACCTAAGAGAAAGTTCCCCAAATTGTCTATTGTAGCAAACAGGAGATGGGGACATGATGGAGAATTCCCACTACTCTCACATCTTTCCAGAGTTTTTCTTTCAGCAACCTGAAGTGTGGTTGGCCTCTTCCATCTTACCTCTTTTTTTTTTGCTTTTTTTTGGAGGGGGAAGGTAGGGCAATTGGGGTTAAGTGACTTACCCAAGGTCACATGGATAGTTTTATGTTAAATGTCTGAGGCTGGATTTGAACTCAGTTCCTCCTGACTCCAGGCCCGGTGCTCTATTCACTGTGCCACCTAGCAAACCCTTCCATCTTATCTCTTGAAGCTGGAAGGAAGAAGTTCCCAAAGATACTTGAAGTTTGAGGAGAATAGTAGAAGACAAAAAGATTAGTGCTTTCCTACTCTCATCAACTTCCCCCTTCTACTTCACACAGGGCAGTGTCTTCATCTCCACTAATGAGGAGTCTCATTCTAATGGGTTTTGGGACATGGATTACATCCCATTAATTCCTAGGACATATACTATTTTCTTGTTTCACTTTGAATCACTATATATAAATCTTCCACATTTTGATCAATTCCTCACATTCATCATTTTAAGTGCATAGTAATTATTCCTTACTTTTATATGAGAGATAAGGACTGGGACTAGATCTGTGACTGCAATGGCATATGTTAATGGAGTCAAACTCAAGTAGAAAGAGAGTCCAATCTTCTATAATAAGGATTCCTGTAGCTAGAAACATATTGCCTTAGTTTTAAAACATAATGTTGATTTCCAGGTGGTGTAGCCAAGATGGCAGAGTAGAACAAGTCCTCAGATAAGCCTCCCGACATTTTCCTGCAAACAACTTTAAAACAACACTTCAAATTGAAATATCTAGTGGCAGAGTTAACACAATATCAGAATAAGACATTTTTCCAGCCCAACACAACTTAGGAGGCAGGAAAGAGACATCTGTGACATGGGAGTGGAGGCTGGCCCAGAGCCTATGTGAATGAAACACCAGCAGTGGGACTAGGTCATGGCAACTGAAGCAGCAGCAGCTTCAAGAGCTTTCAAGCCAGAGATAATAAGAGGACACGGTAACTCA
This sequence comes from Pseudocheirus occidentalis, assembly GCA_028646575.1. Lineage (NCBI taxonomy): Eukaryota > Metazoa > Chordata > Mammalia > Diprotodontia > Pseudocheiridae > Pseudocheirus > Pseudocheirus occidentalis. The sequence continues at coordinate 61,799,708 of CM053595.1, forward strand.
TCAGAAAAAGATTATGGAGACCTCTATACAGGCACTAGAAGGAAGAGCAGACACTGTTTGGCAAATCCATTGCCTATAACCACTTCTTGGTCATCATTCAAGAACAGAGAGGAACACATTTGGTCAAGAGGGATTGGGAGCCCTGAACAACAGTATCACTTGTGGTCCCAAGGTTATCAGGGATCCTGAAGAGCTGTATTATTTGCAATCCCAAGTGGACAGGGGCCCTTCCTGGATAAGAACCAAAGTGCAGATCAGGAGAACAGTGACCACAACACTTGCCATGTCATACCACTTTCAAAGCAATGAAAATTTCCAAACTTCCAGAAGTAATTCTGAAAACAGCAGTGCAAAAAAGAGTCTAAAACTTGAGACAATGCTTCTCTCCTTCCATGCTGGAAACAGAGCCCAACAAGAATTCCTGAAAAAGTTAAAATTATTTTCAAAATTAAATAAGTAATAGAGGAAAAAAATAGGTAAGGAAATGAGAGCAAAGGAACAAATGATAAAAAGACACCTCCATTAAAAACCAAAACAAAACACATGAAAATACTGAAGAAAACAACATTTAAAACAGAATTGGCCAAATAGAAAAAAAGAGGAGCAAAAGTTCACTATGCAAAAACAAAACAAAACAAAACAAAAGTTCACTATGAAGTAACTCCTTAAAAAGAAGAATTGGCCAAATGGGAAGAAAGATACAAAAGCTCACTGAAGAATGTAATTGCTTAAAAATTAGAATTGGTAAGTAGAAGTTTATGACTCTATGAGATATGAAGAAACAGTAAAATAAAGTTCAAAGAATAAAAAATAGAAGAAATATGAAAAATCTTATCAGAAAAACAATTGAATAATTGAACTATCTGAAAGCCATGAGGAAAATTTTTAAAAATAATAAAAAAAACCCCAAAGTCCAGACATCCTATTTCAATAATTTATCAAGGAAAACTGTCCGAATATCCTAGAACCAGAGAGCAAAAAGAGGCATGGAAGGAAAAGTTTTTACAGTGGAGGGAAAAACGGAAGAAGGCAATGCTTAAAACCCACATCAAAGAAAGAAGAAAATATAAAAATAAGTAAGTATATGTGTGTATATATATACACATACACACATATATGTGTATGTGTGTATGTATATTCACCTATATATGTACATACATATATGCATGCAACACACACACATACATATTTAATTGGTAATAGAAATCTATCTTTCCTAACAAGGAAGTAGGAGAGTAAGTGAATAAAAAGGCGGGAGAGGGTTAAGAGAAGGCAGGATAAAAGGAGGCAGTATTCAGAAGCAAAAAAGACTCAGAGAATTGAAAGTTTAAAGAGAGGGAGAGAAGGGTAAACAGAAGAAAATGTAAAGGGAAGTACATACTAACAATCACAATTGTGAATGTGAATGAAATTAATTCACCTATAAAACAGAAATAAGTGGCAAAATGTATTAGAAACCAGAATCCAGTAATATGGTATATTTATACGAAACACATTGAAGCAGAGAGACATATATAGAGTAAAAATAAAGGACTGAAGCAGAATCTTTTTTCTTTTCCTTTATAATATTTTTTCCTCAATTACATGTAAAACATATTTTAGAAATTAAAAAAAAATTAGTTTCCTTCCTCCTTGAGATGGTAAACAATTGGATATAGGTTATACATGTGCAATAATGGGTCAGAATCTATTATGCTTCAGGGGGTGTAATAAAGGCAGGGGCAGCAATCACGATCTCAGATAAAGCAAAAACAAAAATAAACCTAATTAAAATAAATAAGTGGGGAAAGTACATCTTGCTCAAAGGTCTCCTGATAGTGGGGTTATGACAGTTGAGTTACTGTCAAAAAGTATGGACAACTTAATTACTTTGCTTGCATAGTTTTGAACAGAAATGAAGAATGATAAGACTACTTTTCAGCTCTACAAAAAGAAAATCTGTTCCTGTCTTCACATGACCTTCAAATATTGACCTGGCATCATGATTTGAACAGAAATTAGGATGCCACACAATTTTGATAGGTGAGCTTTTTTTGCTTTTTCTGGTCAGGTATCAGGCCAACACATCATCTTTTGCAGTCTTCTTATCATAACCCTTCTTTTTCAGAAAGAACATCTTATTGTAGTGTTTCCTCCATTTGAATGCAAGCTCCATGATGACAAGGACTATCTTGTACTCCTACATATGCATCACCAATACCAAGCACACATAGTAAGCACTTAATATCTACTGATTCTTTGGACCTTTTGTCATTATTTCCCAATATACATGATATAAAGGGAAGGAATTATTTTAATTTATATTTATATTATTATTAATGTTTGGGAGCATAATTTTATATATAGTTTAATTTATACTATTTAATTGTGTGTGTGTATACTCTTCATATTTTTTGACAGCTTAGCTATTAGGAGATAGCCCTTCTGTCATTTTTCTGTATATTTTGATTAACAGATATTAATATTTGATATAGAATTTTCTCCCATGTCGATGTTTCTTTTACAAGTCTATATCCATTCAGTTCACAATAAAAAAATATTGTTATTTTAGGAAAGAAACATTTTCTATTTTATTTTTTGTGATAACCTCTATTCTTTGCATGAAATCACACCCTTAATCTTTAGTTGTAAGAAAATTTATTTGCTTTTTAAATTTTGTTGGTGATATGGCTTTTATATTCTTAATGAATTCAGTTTAGCCTTATTATGATGCATGGTATAAGATTTATGTGTAAACCTCATTCCTGCCAAATTGATTTCCAGTCTTCCCAGAAATTCTTGCCAACAAGGGAATCCTTTTTCTAGTAACTTATGCTCTTAGGCTTATCAAATATTGTACTTATCAAACATGTTGTTGATTGTTTTTGTTTCTTGCCTATCTAGTCTGTTTTGTTGATCTACTTGTTCTATTTTTTAAATCAGTTCCAAAATTTTTGATAATTACAGTTTTGTAATATATTTTGAAGTCTAGTAACATTTCTCCTTCTTCACTCACAGTTTTTTTCTCATTTCTTTTGAGATTTAAGAGCTTTTTTTTCCAGTGAATTTTGCTATTTTTTTTGTCTCTTCCTATGATATTTCCCTTCAGCAATTTGGTTGGGTAGTTTGGTTAGCATTGCCATTGATTATACTGCCATGAACCAATGATGAACATTTCCGGTTTTTTCTAAAGGAAATCCTTATTCTAGTAACATATGTTCTTAAATTTATCAGACATTGGACTTATCAAACATGTTGTTGTTTATTTTTGTTTCTTGCTTGTGTAGACTTCCATAGGCCTACTTCGTAAATTTTATCAGTACAAAGAGTTTTGAGAATTGCTTTGTACTATATTTTGAAGTTTGGTAATGCTATCCTTTTTCATTCATTCATTATTTTTTTACTTCTTACTTTTTACTTTTACTTCTATTAATTTCTTTCATGTCTACTTATGTAAATCTCTCATGTTGTTCAAGATCATGTTCATAGGTTAACTTTCATGTATTTATGAATGTGTAGATATTTTGAATAGAATTTCTCAGAATATAGTTTATTTTTTGTTGTTGTTAGCACTAAATAGAAAAACAGAATTTGGTGGATTGGTGCCATACATTGCTACATTTTTATAGCTACTTATCATTTCAAATTTGCTAGTTCTCTGAGGTTTTCTAAGTATATCAATATGCCATTTAAAAACAGGAACTTTCATGTCTTCTCTTTGGTGATTTTTTTGTATCTTTTTATTATCTCATTTCTAAACATAGCATTTATAGATTTATGACAAATGCTAGCTAGAAGAAAGGGCATACTTTTCTTAAAGTTGGATTTGGAAATCTAGATAGGAGGGGATTGTTAGAGGGATGTCTACACTCGGAATGTGAAACAGAATAGGCAGATGAAAGCAATTCATTCTATTAATCAGGAAAGTGACTGAGGGAAGTTCTGTGGAGCACTTAGAGCTTGTTCAATCATCAAGGATGAAAAGGTCATCCATTTCATCCTGTGCCATTGCCAATTATCTTGACTCTTGTCCTGCCACTACACTTAGATGATTTTGGAAGAGAAAGTGAGGCTGATGACTTTGTGCAACCCTGCCTCACTTAAGTCCAATTCATGGGTGAGTCAAGACATCACCCTGTAATGTTATTGGTCCTCTTGGAAAAGGAAGGATGAACAACATTTGGAAATAGAGCAGGGCTGCTTAAACTTTTTCCACTTGCAAACCCATCAGCACTTCTTAAACCCCATATGGAATCATAACCCACAGTTTAAGAAGTGCCAAAAGAGTGTTTTCTTCATTGAAAATAATGTAATCTCTCCATTTGGAAGATATGTATCTTATCATATTAAAGAAGAAAACCTCTATCCTGTGCTTTTTTAGAGCTTTTTAACATAAATGTGAAAATGTACTATTTCTTTATAAAATGCAGAAGGCAGAGTCTGAACCAATGGATAAAAGTTAGAAGAAATATGTCTTTACATGGAGTACTGAAAGGCACAATGTATTTGGAAGCAGAGATCCTGAATATGAATGAACCCTGACTCTTTTACTTACTAGGTGTGCAACTTTGGGCAATTCAGTTAATGATCTTGAGAAAATTGCATCATTTATGAAATGTGAGGTTTGGACTAAATGTTCTCTCTAGATCTAATCCCTATGATTTGGCGTAGAGTAAAGAGGTTAAGGTGTGTCTTGAGTTGAGTAGTGTTAAGTCAGTTTGGTAGCTCTGGGGAAAGGAACCACAAAACTAGACGCAGCATTAAACAGCCTACAGAAAAATGCTGTGTAGAGGATTGCATAGCTTCCCACACCCAACCTCATAGCCCTGAAGTGATAATAAAGTAATCTTCTAAAAGAGAAGTTCTTTCTCTGATCTTTTTGAACACTGAGGTCCAGAAGCTATTGTCCAGGGGCTGCTGCCTTTTCCTGCTACTGCTCCCCTCCCTCCTCCCCCCTTCTATAGACCAGAAACTCAAAGCTCGGGGAAGAATCTAGAAGAATATATAGCCTAAATCATACATGGGTAGGAATCTCTTCAACATCACCCTAACAAATGGTCAGTAATCCTCCACTTCAATGCTTCTGCTTTTGGGGAAGCCTCTCCCTTTGCTCCCAGGATAACCCATTATACTTTTGTACAGTACTAATTAGAAGGAATTGTTTTTCCTATATGCAGTTGAAATCTGCCTTTCAGTAATAGGGTCCATATGAGTGGTCACTTGTATGCACTTTCTGTCTATCTGTGTCTGTGTCTCTCCATCTCTGTCTCTCTGTATCTCTCTCTGTTTCTTTCTGTCTCTGCCTCTGTCTCTATTCTGTGCCTTGAGTAATTGTTGGCCCTTCTCTGTTTCTTGGGTCCAATTCAATGAAGGATCAGTGGGACAGGAGCCTCCAGATGAAAGCTGTAATTCCAATCCCCCCCTTCCCAGCCTGAAACAGTCTTGAAGGTGGAATAAACCTGAGCTGGCTGCTAGGGCATCTATATATAAATCTGCTGCACGTAACATGAACTGAGCAGGGGCCTTGGGCGGACTTGCAGGGCCCTACAAACCAGGCACTCTGAGTAACATTAAAAAAAGTATCGTTAACCTTCAGGTGCAGTATAAATAGAGCTCCATCACTCTCCTCAGTCATGATTACTGTCATGATTACGTGGGGTTGCTATTTTGGGCCCAAATGGCAGAAATGCCTCTTATTTAGCCAAGAAGCAGCATTGTAGGATGCCAATAAATTCTGGGGAAAATTACATTTTAAAGAGGAGAAGTTTGACATACATCTGGCTATGAAATGGAGCTGAACATATGGCCGCCCGGTAGGTAGAAAGCCGCTGAAATGTGATAGGTGGAGCTGAGAAGTGCCCCTGCAGTACTTCAGGGCGCTTGGGGAGAGCTCATGTGGTGAAGCCCCCTCCTCGTCCAGCAGAATGTAGAGTTCATGCTGAGCAAGGGACATTTCATTTAAAATTGGCCTTGCTTTCCTGACCTCCTCCTGGCATCCTCTGCCTAGATCTCTATGTTCTAAAAGTGACCCCATTATACAGAGGGAGACTCCAGAGTCCAATGCAAGCTTACCTTAACCATAGTTCTGCCAACTCCATGAACACAGTTGGCTTGGAAGCATAGAATCTTTGAGTTGGGGGGAAAAGTGAGAGAAAAAAATCTAAACAAAACCAGTGGAAGAGAAGAAATGAGCAGCATTCAGGCAGGAATTGTGGCATTAATAGAACAATCACCCTTCTAGACAGGTGGTGGTGCTAAATGGGGGCAAATGGGGTAGCATAGGGGCTAGCATCCACTTCAGTAGGAAAACTAAAGGCTAGTAGATTTTCAGGTTTCCCAATATTGTACTCAGACTCAAGCTCCAGTTTTCTAGGCTTTCTCTTTTCTTGGAGCATGCCCTACACCACCGTGTCCTGTTTCTGAATGGGCAGGGCAATGAAACTCTAGACCAGTGGTTCTCAACCTTCCTAATGCTGTGACCCTTTAATATAGCTCCTCATGTTGTGGTGACCCCCAACCATAAAATGATTTTCGTTGCTACTTCATAACTGTAATTTTTCTACTGTTGTGAATTCTAATGTAAATTTCTGATATGCAGGATGTATTTTCATTGTTACAAATTGAACATAACCCACAAGTTGAAAACCATTGCACTAGACTAAGAAGAGGGAAATTGGCTGATTGAACAAAGCCTACAGATTAGACCTGTGAATATATTGGTATAGAAAACTTCCTCTACTACTCCAGGTTGGTACCTTTTCTTTCCTAGAGAGCAATCAAGGGGACTTACAAGTTAATTTACTTGCCTAGGGTCACAACCAGTATGATTTTGTGAGAGCTGAATTTCAACTCTGAACTTCCTGACTCTGAGACTGGCTCTCTATCTACTAAATAGCACAGCCTTTGGAAAATGAGCTCTATATTTTATTTGTTCACAGTAGCTCCTGTCTCAGTACCAGGATGGGTAGACCTAAGAACAAGGAGTTTAGAAACTCAAACAAGGAGCAATTCTCTCTTCATTTATCTTTGTCTCTATCTCCTCTTAACAAAAGGAATGTTCAGTGATTTATACAAAATAGAGCAACAGGCAATGTTTATAGGTCATCTAGATCTAGGAATGTGCTAGAATCTGCTCAAACAAGGTCTTAAGATCTGATTGTTAAATTTTTGATGTGACCATTTACACCTTGGAAATGGGCAAACTCTAAAAATCAGGGCTTTGCCTAGACCTAAGAAACTTAAGGAGAAAATGTTAATGCAGACTAAACTTAAATTGTTTCATGTGCATTTTTACTCCCCAGAACAATGCTGTTTAGATCTTATTTTATAAATGACTAAAATGAAACCCACAGAGTTTGTGATATGCTCCAACTCACATAAGTAGTAAATGACAGAACTGGAATTCAATCAGTCAACAAGTGTTTATTAAGGATCTTTTATGAGCCAGGTACTATGCTGGGCATTGGGGACACAAAGGCAAAAATGAAACAAACAGTCCCTGTCCTCAAGGAGTTTGCATTTTTCAGATATGTTACTGGCTCCTCTGAATCTCCCTATTATTTCATGCAAGAATCTCTCCTGGCATTACTGATTTTTAGTTTATAAAGGCTCTTCTGGAACACCCTCAGTTATAAGGAAATATGTGACCCTTCTTTTCCATTGATAGCTCTAAGTCTGGCAAAGTTCATTCTTATAATCAACTGAAAAGTCTTTCCCTATCATTTCCACCTCATATTCTCTATAAGTCTTTTCTTCTGTAGGTTAAACTCACCAGGAATAATGTGATTTGATGACATGCAACAAAATACTGTACATATTCATTAAGCATCTTCTGGGTGCTCTTTGTCCAAGATGATGGAAGAAGAAAGGAAAGAAAGAAGAGAGGGAGGGAGGTTAGGAGAGAATAAGAAAAGAAAGGAAGGATGAAGGAAGGAAAGAAAGAAAGAAAGAGAAAGAAAAAAGAAAGAAAGAAAGAAAGAGAAAGAAAGAGAGAAAGAAAGAAAGAGAGAAAAAGAAAGAAAGAAAGAAAGAAAGAAAGGAGGGAGAGAGGAAGGAAGGAAGGAAGGAAGGAAGGAAGGAAGGAAGGAAGGAAAATCATTGTGTTTATATCACTTAGGGAACTTGGTATGACATTTTTATCAAACGCAAAAAAAAAATACAAATTGGTCTGTTTGCTTTTGTTGTATGAATACTGTGGTTTCTATTTGTGATCTTCCTGGTACATTTTATAATGTAATCTAGCAAACAGCAATGGTAAATATGCTATCTTTTCCTCCTCTTCCCCTCCCTACCATGAGCATTCAAGCAAATTCTTAAGCAATTTTTCCAATCTGCGTTGTTCTTTTGACAAGTCTTTGGAGTCTGTAAAAGGAACCAGCAGTCCCACTGGGTTCTGTCTACACTCAAAGTGTCTGTGGCCTAAAAGATGCTCTGTTTGCAAAGGAGTCTGGGAATTTGGATGACAGAACTGTCTGTCTCCCAGAAATCAGTTTGGGAGGCAAAGTCCATCAGTTTCATTTAATGAAACCTTCTTTGCATTACCCAGTATCAGCCTTCACCCCTACTGCCAATTACTTAAAGCAATTCTTGAATTCCAAAACCCACATTTCTAGATAAGTTTCATCTCTTGAATTTTTTTAAAATTACAAATTCCCCTTAGTCATTTCAGGATCACATTTGTTTTTGGAATATGTTTTTTTCTCTGTGCCTTTGCCAAGCCTTCCTTGCTGACTGTTTCAAAGGGAACCAGCATCCTGGTTTGGTCCCAGTTCTTGCTTCTTGGATTGGAATCATCAATGGTTTTAAGCAATCAGGTTTTGGGGTCAGCTCAGGCAGCACCACGGGAAGTAGATTGAGAGTGGATAGACAATTCTGCTTAAAATGCCACCTATGCTATGTCAATCACCCAGGTATTTCAAGTAAACCTGCTTTTTGGCTGGGTAACCCAAATTAATTAGTTTATATTTGCCTCATTTCTCTATATCATTCTACATATGTAAAAAGGCACCAATTATATTTATGTATATTTGTATAAATACTATGCATGGATGTATATACCTATATACTACACCTACACACATATAAAAATATTCCTTACTTTAAGGATGGAACTTTGCCCATTGCATCTCCTTTTTCCAGAAGATTTGTGGGAGCAAATTCATCCTTGTGACTTCATGTCAAAGTGTAAAACTATGATTTAATGTTCTTTAGTTATGCATCTCTAGGTAGATGACAACTAAAAACATACATACATACATACACATGTATATATGTTTGTACGTAGATATACATACATGCACATATGCGTGTGTGTATATGTTCTGATTTCTTTTGTGAGGCCACTCATTGCTAGACAATTGCTGGATTTGGGCTCAGTCTCACTATTTCATCTGAAAGAAATGGGATTAATAATAGTACCTATATTATAGAGTTCCCTTGAAAATCAAATGAGACAATATAAAACTTAAAGCACTCTAGCTCCCAACTATTGTTGTCTTTTATCATTCCTCCCCCTCCCCCTGAGCTCCAGATGCCAAGTGGACATTTTTCCCTGGATATCTGACTGACACCTATGTGTTGTTCCAAACAAATACACTGAACTCTCCTCTAAACCAAATTCTCTTACTAAGTTTTTTTCTGTTTACCAATGCCAACATTTTTCCAGTTACTCAGGCCAGAAAATGGAGGATAATTTTTAATGAACTCAACCTTTTCCTTCATTTCTTGCATAAACCTTCACCAAGGCCCATTGTTTCTCCTTTCAAAATGTCTCTCCCCTTTCCTCAGGATTCCACAGCTGCAATCCTTGTCTGTGTCCTGGACACCCCAAGAGTGTTTTTCTGCAGTAACTTCCTAACTTGTCTTCATGTCTCCAGTATCTTCTTCCTGCAGACTATGCTGGGATGCTGCCAGATTAATCTTCCTAAAACACTGCATCCACCCTGTCATTCCTCTTCTCAGCAAATGATCCACAAATTGGAAATTTTGGAAAGAAAGCCAAGTGAGACTTGTCATCAAGCATCTCCAGTTGCCTGCTAGATTGCTCCATCTCACCATCATCTCAGATTTTGCAGGGCTATGGTCAACCTCACCCTCTTTTCCTCCTCCTCCTCCTCACCCTAGTGGAACTCCAATCTCAGACTCCCTTCTTTATGTTTCTCTTCTCAGCCACTGAAACTTCAGTGTTATCTTTTTATCTTTATCCTTTTCCCACTATACTTGCCAGTCATTGAGCTCTATTATAGCTTTTTTCATAAGAGTTGTCACATCTGTCACTTTTTCTCACTTCCCATTGTCTGCCACCTTAATTCAGGATTACATCTCTCATCAGTTTACTGTAATTATCTCTCCAGGGGTCAAAAATATTGTTGCCAGATTTACCTTCTTAAAGTACTATTCATGTTGTGCCCACGTTGCCCTGCTCACAAAATTGTACCATTTCTCTCTTTTTGCTTGGGGTGTCAATTTCTCTTTCTGTCACTCATGGCCTTTTATGACACTTGTTTCTTTCCATCCAACCCTATCTCCCACTTTTTCCATTTGGAGAAGAAAACAGAGACAAGTAAAAAGAAAATAAAATATGTTTATTAAGTGGGAGAGGTAGTGAAGAGAGTTTTGTATATTAACAGCTTCAGAGCTTCAGAGTTGTTGCTTGAACCTCAGTGTATTTAGGCCAAAGGAGATTCTAGCTCCTAATACCCAAAAGGTTTGAGAAGTATTCTCCTTTGAAGACCAAATGTAGACTGCTGGAGCTGGGAGAGCCTTAAAGATTAACTACTCTGATGCTTTTGAAAAAATTGTTACAAGGACGAAGAGACAGGACAAGTGAGATATAAACCATTGGAA
>CM053595.1:61810631-61843426 GCA_028646575.1 Pseudocheirus occidentalis
CTTTCTTTCTTTCTTTCTTTCTTTCTTTCTTTCTTTCTTTCTTTCTTTCTTTCTTTCTTTCTTTCTTTCTTGCATTTCCCTCCCCTCCCTGCCCTTCCCCTCCCTTCTCTTCCTTCTCTCCCCTCAGTTTGATTGCACCTTGAAACCCTTGGATAGAACTTAGGGAAAGCATTCAAGTTACAGGTGATAACATGAGCACAGACTCAGGGGTCAGATTGAACATGGTCTTTCCAGGTAAAACTGCCTGCCAGTTTTCTTTCCTAGAGTAAAGAATTCAAATAAAGAATCAATAGTGAAGAAAAATACAAAGGTACCTTGGCCTAAGGTAGCAAGGACCTCAAATAGCAGGTTTTTATGTCTGGTCCCATCCAAATGGGAAGTTGGTGTAGGATTTTGCACAGAGAAGTGTTGTAATGAAAGCACTTGTGAATGATTGTGTGACACTTGGTGATTGCTGGTGTGTCAGCAGGAGACTTAAGCATCCTAGAGCAATTATAGGTCAGAGAGGGGACATCTGGGAAATGGGAATGACTTTATGGATGAGATAATTTTGCAATCTAGCAGCTTGGCATCCTAGTGCCTCCACTAGTATAGATGAATACCAGAGTTAGAGCTAAAGGGAGCTTTGAGATCGAATGCAATGTTTGTTCTTTCCCTGGAGAGGAGTGGGGGTATGAGGGTAGTGTGAACCTTTTTTTTCTAGTGATATTTTTAATGTTATTTTTAATTTATGAAATAATACAAGCATTTCCATCACATCGTAGAAATCCTAAAAGAATGTGATTTCACATGAAACTACAAATCTATTATGTACAACTTAAAGTGGTAATTCAATATAACTTTTTTTCCTTTGTGATTCTATGCACTTTATTTTATGAATTTAATAACATTCTGAAGAGTCTATTGGTTACACCCAACTGCCAGAGGGGTTCGTGACACAGAAAACATTAAAAACTCTTGCTCTAGAGTCAAGATGAATGACTCTCTCATCTTGTAGCCAAGAAATCTGAGGGTCGAAGAATGGCTATGACTTGTACAAGGAAAGTCACAGACAGAAAAAAGCAGAGCCAGGATTCAAATTCAGATATATTCTGACTCCAATTTCAGTGTTCTTTCTATTGGACCATGCTTTAATTTCAAGCCATGTGAAGAAAAAATTGAAGCTCAATGGGGATATAAGTGGGAAGGATGTTTCAGATTAAAGTTCTTTAGTACAAATACTCAATGTTTGGCTTCTTTTTAAGGGTTATTTTCTTTTTTTTTCTTTTTTCTTTTTGCTTTTTGGAGGGCAATTGGGGGTTAAGTGACTTGTCCAAGGTCACATGGCTAGTTTTTGTGTTAAGTGTCTGAGACCGGATTTGAACTTAGGTTCTCCTGACTCCAGGGCTGGTGCTCTATTCACTATGCCACCTAGCCGCCACCTTAAGGGTTATTTTCAGGGATAGGTGGTGAACATGAGGTCTGGAGTCAGTAGGACATAACTTCAAATCTCAGACACTTAATAGCTGCATGATCCTGGGTAAGTCACTTAACCCTGATTTCCAAGGAAGAAAGGAAGGAGGGAAGGAAGGAAGGAAGGAAGGAAGGAAGGAAGGAAGGAAGGAAGGAAGGAAGGAAGGAAGGAAAGAGGGAGGGAGGGAGGGAGGAAAGGGGGAGGGAGGGAGGAAGAGAGAGAGAGAGAGAGAGATGAGGGAGAGAAACAGAGAGGAGAGGGAGAGAGAGAAAGAAAGAAAGAAAGAAAGAAAGAAAGAAAGAAAGAAAGAAAGAAAGAAAGAAAGAAAGAAAGAAAAAAAGAAAGAAAAAAAAGAAAGAAAGAAAGAAAAGAAAGGAAGAAAAGAATTGCTTTTGTTTACATTATTGAAATTGGATTTGAGGGGCAAGGAGATTTAGTGGATAGATAGCTAGCTTTGGAATTAGAAAGACCTTTGTTCAAGTACTGCCTCTGACATCCAGCTACTATGTGCTACTGGGCCTGTGACTTAGCCTCTCCATCCTCTATCAAATCATTAGGAGTAGAAGTTGCAGAGAAGGTGGAAATGTGAATTGGTAGACCTTTCTGCAACAAGCAGTTGTTCAAGAAACCACAGGTATAATTCCCCTCTTCATGTATATTGTTTCTTATATTGTAAACTCATTTCCTCAATTTTGTATTGGTTCATAAAGTTGTCCTGTGGTTTGTTTTTTGCTATACATAGTCATCACTTCTTATGATACAATAGAGTTCCAGGACTAGAGTCATGAACACTCTCCTTCCTGCGTTCAGACACTTTCTAGTAGGCAAGTCACTTAACCTCTGTTTGCCCTAATATACTGGAGAAGAAAATGGCAAACTAGCCCAGTATATTTGCCAAGAGAACCCCAAATGGCATCATGAAGAGTTGGACATGAGTGAAAATGACTGAACAACAAACATATATGTATATATATAAACATTTTTTCCTATCTTTATTATACCTCCTTGAAGTATATGGTAAGTAATAAGATTTCAAAGGATAACAGGTTTTTCTTTGTTTGCTTGCTTGTTTGTTTGTTTGTTTGTTTTTACAAAATTCTCAATTGTTTTCTAGAACAATTGGGATAATCCACAGCCCAACGAATAGTGTATTAATTAATGTGTCTGTTTTCCCATAGCTCCTCCAATACTCACTGCTACATATTAATGTATAAGGCAAAACTTTGGATTTGTTTTTGTTTGTTTTCTTGTTTGTATGTATTCTATTAGTATTTTTCTATGACTATTGATAATTTTGGTTATTCTTTTGAAATTTGAAATTATCTCTTTTTGTCTCCTTACTTTGGGGACAGGCCCTTTTCCTATATATTTCAGTCTCGTTAGATATCTTGATATTAAAATTTCAATGTAAATATTTTTATATTCATCAGCTTTTCTTCATAGTGGTTTTGTTTGGGGAAAAGTTTTAAGATTTTACTTAATTGAAATCCTCCTTTTAATTTTTTTTATGATCATCTTCATGTCTTTAACACTTTTGGCCATAATTGTGAAAATTATTTTTATTTTCTATTTTTTTTTTGCTTTTTGGAGGGCAATTGGGATTAAGTGACTTGCCCAAGGTCACATGGCTAGTTTTGTGTGTGTGTGTGTGTATGTGTGTGTGTGTGTGTTAAGTGTCCTAGGGTGAATTTGAACTCAGGTCCTCTTGACTCCAGGGCTGGTACACTATTCACTGTGCCACCCAGCTGCCCCTATTTTCTATTTTCTTTCAAGTTGTACCCCTTCTACCCTTACTTTCTAAACTCACACTCATACTGAAATGTTAGTTCTTCGAAGTGACTACTGCTGTCCTCAGGCTTTTAGAGGAAAAGATGAGAGTTTTAGGTTTCAATGTTATTGTCCCATCCAGTGTGCTCCCTAGTATTGATCAATCAGCTGATATCATTTAGAGTTTACAAAGGGATATTTATTGAGGAGGCACAGAGGACAGAATTTAGAGAAACATTTCCCAACTGGGGAGTCATTCACTCTTCCCTTGCATATACAAGGTCCCTGGGGAGCGTAGGCTCAAATCTGAAGTGCAGCTTCAGGTCATGCACACATCTAGGTAGCATATGTGGCTGGGCATACCTTTTTTCCCTTCATAGAGTCCCTGTCAAGTTTGCTTCCAGATGTAATGGTGATGTATGAACCATTCTCTTGCTCAGCTTGGTTGGTTCCTTGCAAAATGTGATATACTAGTGAACAGAACCATCTACTTCTGAGCTGGATAGAGCAAGTCTCTTGACCATTTTCCTAGCTCCTCACCATTCTCAGGCATTACTTTTCTGGCTATAGTTCTTAGCAAAATCTCTGATGGCTTCTATGAATATTCTAGTCCCTCTGGTCTTCTGGGCACTTCCCTGTCAGTATATGCATTTACATACAATGAATAAAGAAAAACATATCAGAAAAGAGATGTCATGTGTTCATGGCCACATGGGTAGGTGGAAGCTGGAGCAGTTGCTTCTCCTCCCCCACCAGGTAACTCACAGCAGTTTTTACCTTAAAAATCACCAGGAAAGAAAATTACAAAATGGCTTTGGGGAGGGGCATATGTATTCTTCCATGTATGAATTCCTAAGTCATCAACCCATTTAGTTCCTCAGCCAATCAGAAGTTTTCTCATCACCAAATGACACCAGTTCCCTAGCACCGTTTCTTTGACTCCACACTCCTCACTCACCACAATCCCCACCATCAGACTAGAACCAATACTGAAATATTAAATATGCTTCATATAACTTACCAGGAAAGGCAAATCTAAGCAGGCTCTAAGGACTGGCAGTCATTAACCAATTCCCATTTAAATGATATGATATCTGACAGGTAGTTTATTTATTTTGTGTTTCCAATATATTGTGCTTAAGGAGACATTATGGTATAGTGGGAAAAGTACCATTTTTTGAGGCAGAGTTCCTGGGTTCAAACTCTGCTTCTGATATTTCTAGCTATGTTCCTTTGAGTAAGTCACTTTAAAAGGCCCTGGGCCTCAGTTTCCTACTCTGTAAAATAGGGATGGGATTATAGTATATGACCTTTGAATCCTTTCCAGCTCTTGAGACCTTTAGAACTGTGCTCTTCTAAACCTAATTTCTACTGCCCTTCAATTTTCCAAGAAGATCTTGTCAAATAAGGACTCTTTTCTGCAGTAGCTTATACTCTCTGGCATTTTGAATGATGGGTTTCTATGTTCATTTGTGTATGGGTTTTTTTGTTTATTTAGTACAATGTAGGCTCCTTGAAGTTAGGTCCTGTGTCATCTTTGTATTTGCATTTCCAGAACCCAGAGTGGTGGTGTCTTGTACACAGTAAACCGTAAATAAACTTGTTGATCAATGGCCAGACACCATCTCTGACATTTGCTACCTGTTTGAGCTTAAGCAAATAACTTGAACTATTAGCAATTCTATGAAAGAATCCTACAGATTTTGCCAAGCGCTTAATAAATGGTCTATGAATTTCCCCTAGTCTTATCATTTTTTATATCTTTGAATGTAATAAAAACCACATATGCCACCTCCTTAATTCTTATGCTCAAATAATATCTTAAAGGAGTAAGAATGGTATGTTAGAAAAAAGTATTGAATTTGGAATAAAACAAACCTAGGTTCATTTCCAATTCTGCCATATTCTAGCTGTGTGACTTTGCGTAAGTCAGTAAACTTTCTGAGAATCAATATTATCCCTATGGATTACAATGAGGGAGTAGGAGTAGATGAGCCCTAAGTTTCTTTCTAGTTCTAAGTCTGTGCTCCTATAAGAGTACTGTCCTGGAGGGACCATAGGGCAGAGAACAAAGTTCAGAGAAGAGTCATGAAGAAGAGTAAATAAAACATTTTACATCATTATAGAAGGTCAAAAGTCATACCACGTTACTATATGTATGCACATATCAGAGCCAGACAGAATCTCATAGTTCATCTAGTTTAACCCTCTCAATTTACAATTAGGGAAACTGAGGCCCAGAAAGGCAAAGTGATTTGCTTTAGGCCACATCTAGTACATGGAACTCAGGCATCCTGAACCTTGGTCCAGTTCTCTGTCTCTTCTGCCAGACGGTCTCATGGAAAACAATAAAACTGTGGAGTTTCTTGCTTAGCAGCTGCATATACTGGTTTTTTTAATTTAAATTTTTATGTCGAGGTTAAGCTTCATATGTGAATGCTTATCCAAAGTGAGTTTATCTCTGCCCATCCAAACCTCTTTGTTCTGGAAAGAGGCTTGGACTCTGATGAGGTCAAGCTTTCCATACATATTTCCAAACCCAAAAGATTCAACAAAGTTCCATTTCTCTTTGGAATCAGTATCTTTATTCAGTGTCTCAACCACACAGGCCCCATGAGGATGGTTCTTCCATTCCTACTCCCCCTGCTCTTGGCTACTTCCTCTTCTGGTTCCAGAAAGAAATGCCTTGAAATAAATGCATCTGTACTTCCTGATCTGATCATTTTGAATCTTCAAGAAAGCTTAGGTTGCATTTGAGCTTCAGTTAACTTTTGGCCTTCAGCATGCCCAGGTGTGCTATCACAACTCAAGGAAAGCCTTGTGATTGGCCTCTGCCGTGAGGGGAAGGGGAAAGTCAACAGGAATGCACCCCCACAGAACTTATTTGCTGGAGTTCTGTGGTCTGCGTTCTGTGCATGCCAATGACTTTAAGTTTGTTGACTAGTAGATTTTTTGACATGCCACATGAACAAAAAGTGATCTTCAGATTACAGCAGCATAGAGCTTAATGGCACCCAATTCAACCATTCCTGAATCGGAACCCTCTCTACAGTACTCCTGACAACAACAACACAACAATAATCAGCATTTATATAATGCTTAAGGTTTGTAAAGCACTATCCAAATATTAACTCACTTGATTCTCATAACGGCTATAAGAGGTGCTATTATTATCACCACTTTACAGTTGGGAAAATTGATGCAGAGTTTGAGTGACTTGCCCAACTTAACCCCAACTGCCCTCCAAAAAAAAAGCAAAAAAAAAAAGTGACTTGCTTATTGATGGTCACACCATCAATAAGTATCTGAGGCTAGAGTACTGATCTCAGATCTTCCTGACTTCAGGTCCAATACTCTATCCACTGTACCACCAGCTGAGAATAGAAGTAGCCCATGTAGTTACTAGTAGGTAGAAGAATTTGAATCCATGTCATGGAGGACTCTGAATCTATTATTCCTTCTGTTGTACCAGACTTTCTCCTCAGTTTCCTATCATACTGCATTGAAGGAGTATCAAATATTTTGACTTCCTTGATGTCCAGAGAATGGGTAGGAGAATATATATGGGGGTGGTATGTTGAAACTGTATTGTGGAAGACTTTGAATGGCATGCTGAGAGAATGAGAAGTCATTTAGGAAGGAAGAAAAAGTGGTCATTTGGAACATCACTTGCCCCAAAGCACAGGTCTGATCATGTCTTAATGTTCTTCTCCCCAAAATCTTAAATAGAGAACCAAATAAAGGTAGCATGTTGCAGTGAAAATAAAGCTAGATTTGGAATCAGAGGATCCATGACACTACATAGTGTTGCAAAGTCACTTAATGTCCCTGTGCCTCAATTTTCTCATATGTAAAATCCATATCAATTTGGAACTGTGCCCAAAGGGCTACAACATGTGTATACTCTTTGACCCAGCAAAGAAGGCATATCCCAAAGGAGCATAAAAATGGGAAAAGGACCCACATGTACAAAAATATCAATTAAAGACTAGCCAAGAATTGGAAATTGGCAGGGGGGGCGGAGGGCAGTGGGATGGTGTCCATCTATTGGAGAATGGCTAAACAAATTATCGTATATGAATGTAACAGGATGCCATTGTTCCATAAGAAATAATGAGCAGGCAGATTCAGAAAAACTTGGACTTACATGAACTCTTGCTGAGTGAAGTGAGGAGAACCAGGAGGACATTGTATACAGCAACAGCAACATTGTGCGAAGAATGATTTTGATAGACTTACCTCTTCTTAGTAATGCAAAGATCCAAGACAATTCCAAGACTCACGACAGAAAATGCTATTCACACCCAGAAAAAGAACTGTAGAGTCTGAATGCAGATTAAGACATACTATTTGCATTATTCTCTCTCTCTCTCTCTCTCTCTCTCTCTCTCATCATTTTTCTTTCTTCTTTCTCATGGTTTCTCTTCTAATTCTTCTTCATAACATGACTAATGTGAAAATATGGTTAATATGAAAGTATATGTAGAGCCTGTGTATGTTTGCATGCTGTCTTGGGGAGGGAGAGAAAAGTTAAAACTCAAAATCTCATAGAAGTGAATGTTAAAAACTAAAAATAAATTTAAAAGAAAAATAAAAGAAAATGAGGAGTGTGGGCTAGATGGTCTTCAAGGTCTCTCAATCTATGGTCTATTGCTTTATTATCCTTTTGTCTATGATTCGTAACCTACCATTTAAGAATCTTTACAATATTATTTCAGTCTTCCCCTCCAGCCTTATTTCCAGCCTACTAACCTTCATAAACTCTTTATTCTTGTGAAATAAAATGACTCATTGTTCCCTCAATATGTCTGTGCTTCCCTGGCTCTGGGCCCCTCCTCTTGAAATGTCTTTCTCTATTTTCTTGTCGAAGGTCCACTTGATCAATTACGACTTTTCTGAAGACCCACATCAGAGACTTCCATGAAGTTTTCCTTCACTCATATTCTCCAAAGGGAAGAAGTTATTTCTCTTCACATTTAGATTGTATATAATCCCAAAGCATATATTTTTAGTTCTATTAGCCTTTGTTTAACACTACCTTTTTCAAGTCCTGAAATAAATCAAAATCATGAGTTGAGTAATACAGCATCTTTAATTGAGAAAACAGGTTAGCAAACCTGCCACCCTGAGGGATGTTCAGGGGTTTTCCCTACCAAAGAGACCCATGAAAAAGTTTTTATAGTTTTAGGAGGAGAGGCGGAAGAGATAATATGAGGTAGCAAGGTCTATTCATGACACCTCAGTGGCCTTTGGCAATCCAGGCAAGAAAAGCCGCTTCATTCTGGTTGTTTTGCCCTTAATGCCATGAATTCCAACGGAACGAGGTAAGGACACTAGAAGCTGAGATCCAGCTTGATCTCAGCTCCCCACAAAGCAATATTACTGTGGGAGAGAGGGAACAGGACACCTAGGGTATGGTTCACCTCAACCTAATATCATTATCTTAAGGGTAATAATATAAGGATATTACTGTAATTTTGAAATTTTCATGATGAATAAGAGGTTTAAGTAGTACATATTACAATCAGTATTAACAATTGTCTATCAATAACAATTATATTAGCATTTTTCTTATCTTCATTTCTTAATATATCCCCTTTTCCCAAGCAACTATGGTAACAACAACAACAAAAATTTAAAAAGAAAAAGAAAAACAACCCAGCAAAACTATCCACCATATTAACTCAGTCTAACAATATAAGCAGTGTTCTGTAGTCACAGTTAATTCCCTCGGTGAAGGGAAATAAATTTTTAAAAATCCAGAATATATGTGAATAGTTCATGGAATTCATTATGCATACTAACGGAAACTGGACTGTGTTAACTGTCTACTATGTACAAAGAACTGTTTTAGGGGATGAGTGTACAAAGATGAAAAGAAAAAAGTCTCTGCCCTCAAGGTACTTACCTTCTCCTTGGGATGTGCAACTGCAGGTTTTAAATAGGCAAATATATTTGTGAAGATTTAAGGAGACAGGCATAAGGACCCATAACAAAGCAGATCAGAAAAGGCTTCCTAGGATTTTTTAATAAGAATTACTATCATAAGTAGAATGAGTGTGTGTGTGTGTGTGTGTGTGTGTGATTGTGCCTCAGCTCCTTGACAAGATGAGTTTCACTAAAGACAAAGATTGCATTTCATAGGATTTTAGAATTCCAGATTTAGAGATGGAAGAGAATTTTGAATGAAACTAATACAAACCTTTTATTTTATAGTTGAGGAAACTGAGTCACAGAGGGATTAACTGATTTGTCTAAGGCCATACAGGTAGTTCAGTTTTGAACCCAAATTCTTTCCTCTAAATCTAGTTCTCTATTAACTTTATCTTGTTTTCCCTTCTTTATCTTAGTGCTTTCTTTGGCATCTCAGAGGGAACACTGTGCATCACAGTTAAGCAATCTGCGTTGATTAACTCACTCAGTGAATTATATGAATTAAAGTAATTATTTCATTATAAATTAATTAGTTAATTTAGGAAGTTTTAGCAGAGAAATTCTAGGATTGGAGTTTTGGTAAGCTTACTCTAGTAGCTTGTATACTAAAGTAGAGGAATGATTTGTCATTTATTTAAGATAACATGTAAAGTCCTTTGCAAACCTTAAAGTACTACGTAGATATTAACCGTTATTACTACAACCATTACTACTACTACTGCTGCTGCTACTGCAAACGCTTACTATGCACCAGTCACTTTGAAAGGTAATGGAGGACACAAACAAGCAAAAAATAGACAGTTCCTGCCCCTAAAGAGCTCACAATCCAACGAGGGAAGGCCACCAACCACCAAATAACTAAAAATGAATGCAACAAAATTATGAAAAAAAAAGAAAACCAACAAGGGGGAGGGAACAGGATACTTCAGATTTAGGGGCATAACGACAATATTAATAAATATCTTTGAAGAGGTTTATCTGTATTGTTCTAACAAGCTGGGATAAAGTCACCAAGCCCTTGATCTTTCCTTTCACATGTTTCCTGTTTGTCTTCTTAGTCCCATCTGAGGGCTCCCTGTTTCAAGAGTGAAAGGTCACATAAACATAGAAGGTGAAAATTGAGAATTGGGTCCATGTGACCCTTCAACACGACTAGTAACTATTAGAACATCCAGGCTAGCCTCCTCACAAGACCAGAAAGTTCAGAAACTTAAAACCCAAAGAAGATCTTAGCAGCCACTTTCTGCTCCAAGGGTGGCCTGTCAGAGGGAGCCCTGAGAAGTCAGAGGTCAGAGATATTTGGGAGTATTTGCTCAGTGAAACTATTTAAAAAGGACCCATTTTTAGCTTCGCCAAACATAAAGTTCTTCACCAAGGCCTGGGCTTCATCTCCCAACATAAGAGCAGCCAGCAAAGGGAGTGGGCATGCCTTCAGTCAGATCTGTCTGTTTCTAGGGTCATAACTGAGAAGGCCCAGAATTTGGGTAGGTTCAGACAGTAAGCAGCAGAGCTGAATTTATCCCAGATGCTCTGCTCCAAATTAATTGTTACCCAACAGTGTCATAGCAATACCAAATGATTGATTGATAGGGTGGTACCATTATGTCACCTCTCTGTTGTAGGAGGTAGAAAGGAGCTCATTTTTAACTTATAGGAAAGCTGTGAGGAGTTCCTTCTAGATCAGGGGAACAGAAAAATAAGGGATCTTCCCCTTTGAGGGGATTTTAATGGCAGAGTCTGTGATGGAATAGTAGACAGAGATGATTTGTTTTGCTTGTTTGTTTGCTTTTTTGTAAAGACTAAATTTGACACACGTGTTACACTTTATTATATTTGAACTTTAATGTTTCATAGAACTATTCTGTCCTTGTTCAATGAAAACCTATTTATTTAAAATGGACTTGAATGATTCCTGCTTAATACAGAAATAAAATATGTCATCTGCCTGGGTTAGGTCAAAGATGTGTTAGGACATTTTGGGTAGGTACTAATAGTTCTGGAGGATTTGTATACTTAATTATTGATTAGCAACTAACACTTTATTTTTGCAAATTGTGGTACATGAATACAATGACATAAGAAACAACAAATATGGTGAGATAGGAATTTATTGGGAGAAGAAGAAAGGGAGAGATAGATTAGGGTAAATTATCTCATATGAAAGAGGCAAGAGAAAACTGTTACAATGGAGGAGAAGAGCAGGAAGTTGAAAGGAAATGAGTCAACCTTATTCTCCTTGAAACTGGTTTAAGGAGGGAATAACATACATACTCCTTTGGGTATCTTACCCTACAGGAAAATAGAGGGGTAGGGAATAAGAGGGGGAATGATAGAAGGGAGTGCAGATTGGGGGAGAGGTAGTTAGAAGCAAACACTTTTGAAAAGGGACAGGGTCAAAGGAGAAAATCAGAATAAGTGGGGGGGTGAGACAGAGTGGAGGAAAATATAGCTAGTCTTTCACAATAAAACAACTATGGAAATGATTTGGGTAACTACACATTCACAAACTATATTGAATTGCTTATCTTCCCAGTGGGAGTGGGTGAGGAGGGAAGAAGGGAATAAATCTGGAACTCAAAGGTTTGAAAAAAAAGTTCAAAAAAAATTTTTACATGCAACTGGGAAATAAGATACAACAGGCACTGGGGTATAGAAATCCATCTTGCCCTACTAGAAAGTTGGGGGAGGGGTGATAGGGGAGGATATAAGAGAGAGCAGGTTGGGGGAGGGGGTATTCAGTAGGCTTTCTATTTTAGGGTGGAGATATGGGAAAGATGGGGAGAAAAAATTGTAACTCAAAATCTTGTGGAAATGAATGTTGAAAACTAAAAATAAATAATTTTTAAAAATGACAAATATAATGAAGGAGCATGGAAGGACTTACATGAAATGATGCAAAGTAAAGTAAATAGAGCCAAGAAAACAATATACACAATTACTATAGCAATATAAACAACTACCAAATAACTGAAAATAAATGTTACAAAATTACAAAGAACAAATTTGGCTCCATGGAAGATTGCTGAGGTAGAAGATATAAGGGTGTGAAAGACTGAATATATTTTCAGATTTATTTGATGGTTTTATTTGATGTATTAATAGTTTTTTTTCTCGTATTTCCTTTTCTCTCATTTTCTTAACTTTTTTTTATTTTAAGGGATAGCTCTCTGGAGAGGAGAGAAGCAGAAAAATACAAAGGAAATCTAGACAATGAAAGAACAAAAGACATCAATAAAAGTCTATTAAATTAATTAATAGCTGACATTCATAGCTTAATTTAGGATCATAGATCATAGATTTTAGAAGTAACAGGGGCCTTAGATTCATATGGAGGAAGAAAAGGTCAAGAATCTCAAGGATAATGATGAAAAATAAAAGTGGGAAGGAAAGAGGTCTATCAGTATCAGATATCAAACTGTACTACAAAGCAGCAATCATTAAAATAATTTGGGGGTATAGAGACACATAGACAGAGAGAGATATAGATGGAGAGAGAGAGAGAGAGAGAAAGAGAGAGAAAGAGCGACAGAGAGAGACAGAGAGAGACAGAGAGAGACAGAGAGAGACAGAGAGATTTGATTTGATTTAAAACCTAGTTATTGCGGAACAGACTCACTATTTTACAAAAAAGAACTGCTTGGAAAATTGGACAGCAGTCTGGCAGAAATTAGGTTTATACCAACACCTCATACCATATACCAAGATAAACTCCAAATGTATATGTTACCTAGATATAAAAGGTCATGTAAAGGAACAAGAAGAAATTGTTTTTCAGATTTGTAGACAGAAGAGTTCATGACTAAAGTCATAGAGAGGATCACACCAAATAAAATGAACTTTTTTGACTGTATAAAATTGAAAAGTTTTTGTATAAATCATTCTATTGTAATAAAAATTATGAGAGAATTTTCTCCAGGCTATTGATGGGCGGGGGGGGGGGGGAGAAATTTTTGTCATGTGTTTTGCTGATAACGATCTATTTTCTGAGATATATTAGAAATGGATTAAAATTTATAAGATTAAGAAGCATGCTCCTAATAGATAAATGGTCAAAAAAATAAGGACAGGCCATTTTCAAAGGATGAAACCCAAGTTACAAACCATATTAAAATCTTTTAAATCACTAATAATTAGAAAAATAAATGATAAGTATTGAAGAGGATGTGGGAAAACAAGTATATATTAGTGCACTCTTGAAGGTGTTATGAATTGACTGAGTCATTCTGGAAAGCAATTTGGAACTTTGCCCGGAAAGTTACCAAACTCTGTATATCCTTTGATCCAGCTATGCCTCTACTAGGGCCTATAATCTAAAGAAATATAAGGAAGAAAGAAAGTGTCTATATGGACAAAAATACATAGAGTGTCTTTCTTCATGATAGCCCCAAATTAGAAATTAAGATCATGTTCTTTTAGTGGGGTAATATAATAGAATATCATTGTGCCATAAGAAATGATAAAATGGATGATTTCAGAAGAAAATGGGAAGACTTGTAAACTAATTCAGAGTAGAGTAAGCAGAGCTAGAAAACCAATTTGTAAAATTATGATGTTATAGAGAAAAAAAAGCTTTAAAAGACTTTAGAACTGTGATTGATGCCTTGATAAACCATGAGTTCAAAAGAGAGAAGAAACTCACCCATTGCATAAGAAGTAATTAACTTAAAATGAAAAAAGAGAAAATTATTTTCAGCCATGGCTAATGTGGGAATATTTTCTGCAAAATGTTGCAGTTTTGTAGAAAGGAATTTGTTTTGTGTTTTTTATATTAAAACAATTACTTTTGCTCAATGGATAAGGGATAGTCGGATAAACAATCTGACTTCAAAAAGACTTGTTATTTGAAAATTAAAATAATAAAAAAATTAAAGTGTTTATAAATGTTTACACTAGGAAATGTAAGAAAGGGAGAAAGCTAAGTGATGTAAAAATGAAAGTCTACTTAAAATTAATTTCTGATATTAATAACTCAATTTAAAGTAATAGATCATGGAATCTAGAATTGGTAGGGATCTTAGATTTCATCTAGTCCAAACCCATTAATTTACAGATGAGAAAACTGATGTTTAGAGAGTTCAGGTGATTTTCCTTAAGTTTTCAAAGCACCTTACATACATTGTCTTGTATGAGCCTCACAATAAACATGAGTTAGGTAGTACAAGCAGCATTATATCCATTTTACAGAGGAGGAAACTGAACCCAGGGAGGTTGTAGGTTTTGCCCAAGGTCATGGACCTAATAAGTTTTCGAGATGGGTTTCCAACTCCAAGTTAAGCAGCCTATCCATGATGCAAAGCTGCTGTATTTATCTTCATATATAATTTTACCTCTCAGGGAAGTATTGTTTAACATGCATCTGAGGAGGATTTATTAGAATTGAAATGGAAATGCTTTCAAGGTTTTATTAAGAGATATATTCATCTTGAAAACCTCCTCTCCCTTCTAGGTGTTCATGAATGTAGGCTGGAAGGGCAGGTTGGGAGTTGAGTTCTGATATATGTGGTTCCTAGGAAGGGGTATCAAGGGAGACATTTTTCAGTCAAAGGCTCCATGAATGCAGGCTTTTTAAATGACTACAGGCAGCGGTATACTCTGGTGATGAAAAGGGCTGCAAGGAAAAGGCTGCTCAGTAGTTATTGAGAAAATTAGTGGCACTTGAGGTTACTTATGAAGAACTGCCTTCAGTATTTTGAGCAGAAAAATAATCACTGTGTTCATTCATATCTGATCCAAAATCCAGATATTTGTGTTCCAGTACTAGGCTAATCCAGGTGAATGATCTGCAAAGCATCATGCGAATGGAACCCTGACATTTTCTTCTATGGTAGTTCTTTGGTTCAGGGAGAAGAATATTGGGCTCAGAGTGAGAAAAGCTTGATTTCATGAACCCACTCCTATCTATCGGATCTTAGTTGTAAAATGACAGACAACTCACTTCATTTCTCTGAATCTCAATGTCTTCAACAGAAGCACAAACCTCACTAGCTTGTGACAGTCCCAAGAAATAATGTGTGTAATACCCCTTTTAAACATTATAGCATTGATTAAGCAACAAGCATTATTTTTATAAACCCACCATTGGTGGATAATAAGAAATGACACAGGGTTTGGGGATCAAGCCGCCTCAGTCCAACTGTTTCCTTTATTGGTCTCCAGGCAAGCTGTCCCTTAACACCATGGAGAAGAAACAACACTTTGACATATTTCAAAGTTTACCATGAGAAACAAAATCTGGTAACGGGAATACTTTAGGATCACAAATGTGTAAATGAAAACCACCTTCTATATTACCCAGTCCAACCTTCTCATATTGTGGAGGCCAAGAGAGACTAAGTCACTTGTAGTTAATAAGTCATGGAGGTACTAAGTGTTGTTGGATCACTCAACTCTTCTAAGTCCATTGAAAATTTCTTTCATACACTCACAGCTGGGCTCTCAATGCTGCTAGGCAATCCTACTCACTATTCCACTTTCCACAGTGCCTCTTCCAAACCTTTTCTTTCCTCCTCAAACCTCCCATGACTCTCTTTTCCCCACTCTCTGAGCTGAGAACCTTGTCTCATTTTTATAGAAAAAAATCAAGGCCATTCACCTTGAACTCTCTCTTTACCTCTTCCTCATCTAATATCTTTTGCCACTATCCCCTCCTTCACCACTATCTGACATGAAGAGATGGCCCTACTTCTTACCAAGGCAAACCCTTTTACCTACACAAGCAATTCATTCTATCCTCTTCTTGAGCAGACTGCCCCCTCTATTATCCCTGCTATTTCACTTGTCTTTAATCTCTGCCTGTCTTCTAGCTCTTTCCTTGCTGCATCTCTATCATATTCAAAAAACCTATCCTTGATCCTTCCATTCTCTAAAACTACAATCTTATATTTGTATATCTCTTCTGCCTTTGGCAACACAACTCCTTGGGAAGACTGCCTACAATAGATGCCTCCATTTCTTTTCTTTTTACTAACTTCTTAATCCTTTACGATCCAGTTTACTACCTCATCATTGCCTTGAAACCATTCTCTTCAAAGTTATTAATGACCTCATTGCCAAATCCAATGTCTTTTCTCATTCCTCATTTGTCTTGACTTCTCTGTACAGTTTGACACTGCCAGTCACCTTCTCCTCTATTCTCCTTTTGGGACACCACATTTTCTCGGTTATTCCTTCTATCTATCTGACTATTCATTTTCAGTCTCCTTTGCTGGATCTTCATCTAGGTCACACCCACTAACTGTGGACAAGCCACAAAGTTCTGTCCTGGGCCCTCTTCTCTTCTTCCTCCTCTCTATTATTTCACTCAGTGATCCCATCAGTTCTTTTTTTTTAATTATGAATTTTACAATTACCAAGAAATGTGAATATTTCACGGTACAAAAAGAAAAGGCATTTTTAGATAATTAACTTCTGTTGCATAAGTTTTTAAAGTAGGTTTTAAATTTAAAATGGTAGTAACAAAATTACCTTATTTGTACCTGTTTTGTACTTTGTCTTCTCATCTGTGTGTTTTACTGTTTTATTGATGCTCCATTCTGTTTTTTTCCTTTTCTAACATTACAGACTAATTCACCCTCTTTCAATAGTCTCTGCATTATAACAAAAAGGAATAATATATCAAAATGAATGAACCTATTAATCATTTTTGAAAATGTGTGTCTCTTTGTACATATCTAGTGCATCTCCTTTCCGCAAAGAGGTAGGAAACGTGCATCATCATTAGACTTCTGAAGATGTGATTACTTGCTGCATTCATTGATCAGTTTTGTTGTACTTCAGAGTTGCTTTCCTCTATGGTATTATAGCCATTGACGCCTTTAAATTTTTTTTATTTAATTTTTAATTTATGGAATAAAACAAGCATTTTCATATCATAATAATGTGTAATTATTAAGTATAAATATTAATAAGTATAATAAAAATAATCGCAAACAAAACTGTAAATTATCTACAACTTGCTATTCCTTTTAAATATAATAAAATTCTAGTGTCCATTTATGTTTTTCCTTTTTTTTTTAACTTCCTTCCCTTCTCTGTCCTAGAGCTGGCTAACATTAGACACAAATATATGTGTGTGTATATAAGTATATGTATGTATATATATGCAAATTTGTGCATATATATATATATGTAAAGTCATTCTATACATACTTCTGTCTTTCTCTAGATTGATGCAGATAACATCTTCCTTCATGTGTCTTTTGTAGTTAATTTGGGTATTTATAGCACTCAAAATGACTTATTTGTTCAAAGTTGTTCTTAAAAAATATTGCTGTTACTATATACAACATTTTCTTGGTTCTGCTCCTTTCACTCTTCATTATTTTGTGTGAGTCTACGCATTTTTTTCTTAGATCATTGAGCTCCATGTAGGGGTCATGATTTATACCAGCAAAAGAAATGTTCCAACTGAAGAAATCATAGCTCTCTGGAAGTGCTGAAGGCTCAATGAACACTAAATTGTACATTTTTCCAGATAAAATTGCCATGATTTGTGCTAATAACCAAGACAATAAAGACTACATAGTTGTTGTTGTTCAATTGTGTTTGACTCTTCATGACTCTATTTGGGGTCTTCTTGGTAAAGATACTGGCATGGCTTTCTTTTCCTTCTGTAGCTCATTTGACATATGAGGAAACCGAGGTAAATGGGGTTAAGTGACTTGCCCAGGGTCATACAGCTAGTAAATGTCTGAGCCCAGATTTGAACTCAAGGAGATGCATCTTCTTGACTTCACAGGCTTGGTTCTCTATCCATTGTACCATCTACCTACTCCAGGGAGCTGTGGTTACTTTAAGTCACTCTGGAGAGGTTTTCCAGGGCCATTAGAGTGTTGAAGTGAGCAGCATCTCCATGATTATCAATTAATACTATAGATGTTAACAATACCTGGGGTT
Organism: Pseudocheirus occidentalis; assembly: GCA_028646575.1. Taxonomy (NCBI): domain Eukaryota; kingdom Metazoa; phylum Chordata; class Mammalia; order Diprotodontia; family Pseudocheiridae; genus Pseudocheirus; species Pseudocheirus occidentalis. The sequence goes on from CM053595.1 coordinate 61,828,681, forward strand.
TCACAATTTAGGACCAGGTATATGCTGATAAAGTATAAGGATATCTAATCAGGACTCCTTCAGAGCCTCCAGGGGAGATTCCCCTAGGGTTTTGGAACCTCCAAATTGGCTTATCCTTCCCTTCACTTGATGTGTGGCTGAATCTTTTCACTTTTCACTCATCCCCTCCCTGTCCCTATAGACCCTTGGCACAGAACTCAGCTGAGGGAGGAGCCTGGGACTCTGATGTTGACTGATGGATAGGTCCTTTGGGGCTCAGTTTCTGGCACCTTGTCCTATGATAATGTATTCTTTGGATGGGATAGAGGGGGTGGTGCAGGGAACATCTCCTGAGAGTTCCTCAATGAAACCATCCAGTATGCTTAATGCTGAGACAGCTCAGAACTGGGTAAAAAGTCCAGGAATTCCAGGGTGACTCTTCTTTTGTTCTGTATCTCTGAAAATCAGATTGGATTTTAAAAAATGCTTTATGTGAAACTCCTGATAGTACAGCATCTCTGGCCTTGTCTATCAGTTTAAACCCATATGAGCAATGCAGAGTGGAAAGTGTTAGCTCATCTCTTCTGGGCTGACCTGCTGAGTGGGGAGGCTCCACTTAAGGTTAGGTCTGAGTAGGTGAAGGTCCCTTTACCCAGAAGACTAGAGACAGATGTGAATCTATTTGGGGGCCAGATGTTCAAAAGCCTGAATAATACCTCCAAATAATGCATTTATTCAATGAACTTTCCCCTCTAAACTTTCCTAGCATTCACCCACCCACAACAACCCACTTGTCTTTTTGCCTGCTTCCAATCAGAGTAAAGCCCACGTGAGCCATAGCAGAGAAGAGCATACTCCCTGACCTTTCGGCCTCTTCATCCCTAATTGGTTCCATGCTTTGGAATTAATTAGATGAGTTGGCAATCCATCACATATTGGAAAAGAACAGAGGCTCTGGGGGAAACACTGATTTACATTATCCCATAAATTACCTCCATGAATGTGAGGCAGTGGTCTGGGACCTCAGAGGGATTCTTCAGGATACACACACAGCGACTATAAGGTCAATATGGGGCCCTTTTAGCTGGAAGAACAGGGGGTGGAAACTGGTTGGAGCTGCTGAGAAGTTTCCTAGTAAAGACATTGTTCATTTTCTCAGCTCATGGAGTTTAGGGAGAATGTGATTGCCAAACACTTTGCCAAAGGAAGAAGAATGAAAAGGTAAAGTTATGGGCCTCCTGTATACTCAGCATCTCTTTTCAATTAAAAGATAAAACCAAACCAATATACCCTCCCCCCAAAGCCACACAACACTTTGTTATATATGAAAACAACATAAATGGTAAACTGATAACCCTTGGCCAAGGTTCTTGATTCAAAAAAGCTCGTAGAATCCTTGGAGTGAATTCCCCGCACCTAGGCTGTGAAAAAGTCACGTGACTGAAAGGATCACTCTCATGGGTAGGAGTCAGGTAGAATCTGATTCCAATTCTCTTCCTTAGAGATGTTTTTCTATTAGTTTTTTTTCCTAGTTGGACAGGTTTTTATCTCTTTCAATAACGACAGCAAAATATCTCATTTTCTCTTGGTGTATCATTGTGCGTTTTGTGTGTATGTGTGTGTGTGTGTGTGTGTTTAGCACTGACTGAATAAAATTGGTTTGTAAACTGTAACCTCATCTGATCCTCACGATAACCCCATGAAGCAAATAGCACCACTCTCTGTGTCTTGTTTTTACAGATGAAGAAACCAAAGCCGAGAGAAATAAGTGATTTCCCCCAAGGTCTCAATAATCCAATTGCTCAGAACAGCTGGGATGCTCAGGAAAGGATTCCTTTGCTGTTTCTACCACACCAGCCAAAGCCTAGAAGTGGACAGGATGAACCCTCATTTTAAAGATCTGACAATTTTTAGCCTTGTTACCCAAGGGAATATCACTTATTCCCATTTTGCAGATGAGGGAACTGAAGCTCAGAGTAGCGAATACTGTGTTTCCATGTGTTGTTGTTGTGAGGAGAATGAGTTGTATTCCTTAACACACTAATATGAGTCCTTTCATTGTCCTCTACCTTTATTCTCTCCTTCCTTATCCTCTTCTGTTCTTCACAGATGTTTTTTGAACATTTTACCTTTTTCAATAACCACAGCAAAAAATCTCATGTTGTCACTAATCTTTTGCTGACTTTTCAATAGCTTCCCTATCACCAAGACTATGAAGTCTCTGAGGACTCACCCTTTTATCTCTAATGTTCTGACTGGTGAGCACCAGACAGGCTTCTCTACCCCACCATCTTGTCAGCAGCAGATATGTGGTACCTTGTCAAATACCTTGTCAGGTACCACACATGTATCACTACCCCCATTTACAATTCTGGAATCATAATAAAATCAATACTGCCATTACACCTGAGAAGGGGTGTTAATTTGCTTCTCTATAACTCCAGGCATCAACTGTGGACCCTTCCAAACCAAAATAACCTCACTGGCTACCACTCGCCTACATGTGTTCCCTCCATCTATTAAAAAATTAACTCTATGAGTGCATAAACGGTCTTCAGTTTTACTTTTGCTTCCTGGGGCTTAGCACAGAGCTTGGTACATTATAAACACTTAATATATGTTTCATTTATTCATTCTTCTTTTTCTCCTTCCATTCATTCATTCAGCACAAATTTATTAAGTGACTACTGTGTTCAGGGTTCTATACTATTTTGTCCTCAAAACAAACTCTATGCATGTTTTATTAAGTGAAATAGTGAAAATTATACTTGACTAAATCTTGCTCTTACATTTATTAGGAAATTTGGAAGTCACTTTTGTATTTTGGCATCTTAATCACTTCCCACTTTGGCATGTGTAGAAATAGTAGCGCCTTAACTAGGGCAGGGCCACTGGGGCTTTGTCCCAAGGTGCTGACTATAGAATGCAACTAACAACTTTTGTATCAAGTTAGAAACTGGGGAGCTTAGCACCTAGTTAACAAGAATAATTAATTAAAATAGGAAGATACCAGATGGCTTGCACTTCATCTGGCCCACCACAGATTAGTTTTCCCCTAAACAGCAACAGCCTGTTCCTCCCTTATCATTATGTCCTCTCCAGGAGATATTTTGCACCATTTGCCCCGGGTGTTAAAAAAATCTAGTTATAACTGTAGACAGTTTATGTTTCAAGATGCAATAAAGCATAACTTGTAAAATTTTGAAATCGAATTTTTGAATATTTTCAGATACATGAAATGTTTGTTTTCTGCCCTCAACCACAACAACAAATATTATTGACAGCTCACTAGGTATATATGTTTAGCTTGGTATAAAGATATACTATATTCAACAAACTCATACTTTTTGTTTCTTGTCATCATCCTTCCTTTTCCTAACTTCACAGCTCTGTTAACGCCATCTCCAATGTCTGCAACAGATTCTCCTCACCCATCTTTATTTACTAAAGTATCTCTCTTCCTTTAAGGCTCATATCAAATATCATATATTCTTTCCTAATGCCTTTAAATGAAAGTGATGTGATCCTCACATTGATTTTTCCTTTAAAATTTTCAATGTTCTTTTTCTTTATACCACTATAGTTCCATATAGCTGCTGCTGTTTCTTCTTCTTCTTCTTCTTCTTCTTCTTCTTTTTCTTCTTCTTCTTCTTCTTCCCCTTTTTTCCTCTTCTCCTTCTCCTCCTCCTCCTTCTCCTCTTCCTTCTCCTTTCTTTCTCTCTCTCTGTCTGTCTCTGTCTCTCTGTCTCTGTGTCTGTCTCTCTCTGTCTCTCTGTCTCTGTCTCTGTCTCTCTCTATTCTTCTCCTCTCAACAAATGAGTATAGTTAAGCATAACAAATTAATAGTTGTCAATATCTGGAAATGTATGCCTCATTCTTCCTCTATATTCCACCATCTTTCTACTATGAGATTCCTCCTCAAATTTTCCATAGCATTTTGTCTGAACTTCTCCTGCATCTTACTCTATTCTGTGTCATACTTGTCATAGACCTGTGTTTCTGTCACTTAGGTTATAGGGTCCTTAAGAAACCATGCCACATCTCTTTTTCTAACTCCAGATCTGAGTAAATAGCTTATTCATAATATATGGTGTTTATTTTTTTGCATTGAAATCTTGTCTTAAAGGAGATAATCCCGTTTAAAAAAAAGCATATAAACTTATTGAGACAATTGATAGGATTTTTCCATGTCTGTTCATATGAGCGCCCTTGGCTTTAAGGAGCAGAATAACAGAAGGTGTGGACTAAATAGTATATATAGTTTATTGTAAATGCATCTGTATGTTGAAAAACCATGTCTAAGTGAGCATTCTACTTCTGGTGTCCATGAAGATTGGTGCATGCATCAGGCAGTACTTCTCGATAATCTGTAATAGCTAGTTTCTTTGAAATGATGGAAGTTCAGACAGCTTCTAAAGGGTGGGGTTAAAGAGGGCTCCTGTGGTGAGGGACTAAAGCATAATAATACCCTCCAAGTGCTTTTCTTCTTCTAAGAAGCAGCAAGCTCATGACACAGACTATCTCACCTATTCTCACAACGTCTGAGTGAGACAGGTATTATTATCCAAATTTTATAGCTAAGAAAACCAGCCCAGGTAGCAGGTGAAAACCTTTCCCAGGGTCCTATAGTGAACCAAGGTACTGTGCCAAGATGTCTGGAGACCTGATTTCTGACCCTATATTCTTTCGACTAGACAAAATGATTATACAGAATTAAGTCATGTTGGGAGGATTTTACTACATCAGTTCCTGAATCAAAAATTTTCAATGACCATCCCCTACCACCACCACCATTGCTAAATGTTTCCATTTACTTAGATCAGTAAAAATACATTCAAGAGACATTTATGAATGAGGTTCAAACTCTTTAGTCTGGCATATAAGGCCCTCAACAAACTGGCCTCAAGGTTCCCTCTCCAACCTCAGCTTTTCAAAAAAAATTTTTTTTTCAACTACATGTAATCTTTTTTTACATTTAAATTTAACAATTTTTAATGTCCTTTTAAAATTTTGAGTTACAAATCCTCTCCTATCCTTCCTCCCCTCCCTGCCTCATTGAAAGGACAAGCAATTTGATATAAAACCTTAGCTGTCCTACCATTACTTTTCATCCTAAGCACTCTTTTAATTCAATGGCTCTTCTCAGTATCTTCTGCAAATACTTTCATTCATTCACACCTCTACCCCTTTGCTTAGATCATTTGGATATGAGCCTGCAATGACTTCTGAACTACTTTCTCCCAATTTAAAACCTATCCATCTTTCTCAGAGATGGTGTGACTTGAACTGGGTCTTGGGGTCTTTGCTGATCTCTAATAGAGTAATAGAACCACAGAACCTCAGAGCCCTACTACGAGGCATTTCAGAAACTTGCATCTAACCTGTGTCTGGGCAGAAATTCACCTACAACATGTTATCCAAAGCAGTCACCCAGTCTTTGCTCTAAGATCTCCCTGTGAGGGGGACCTCATTTTGTTGCTGTCCATTCCACTTTCAGATTGTTCTCATGGCAGGGCATTCTTGTTTGTTTGTTTTTTGTTTGTTTTCCCATCCATTACACTTCTCTGCAACTTCCACCCATTGGAAGTTCCAGTCATTTGCTCTTCCTTGACAGATAAGCTGATGAAGTGTTTTTCTTTATAACCCTAGAGCTCAGAATAGTCTTGCCCATAATACATTTGTTGCTCAGTATTTTCAGCCACACTTGTGTCATACTTGTCTTTGTGACCCCATTTGGGGTTTCTTTGGCAAAAATAATAGAGGTTTCACATTTCCTTTTCCATCTCATTTTACAGATGAGGAAACAGGCAAACAGGGTTAAGTGACTCTCCCAGAGTCACAGTCAGTTAAGTATCTGAGGCCACATTTGAACTCAGGTCTTCCTGACTCCAGGCAAAGTTTTCTAGCCACTGTTCCACCTACCTGCCAAAAGAGCTGCTTATAATAGATTCTAACAAGAAAAATAAGCTTACTTCCTTTTCTATGTGGTATTCCTTCAAAAAACTCAAATACAGCTATCCTATCCCCTCTAAGCCTTCCCTTTTCCAGGCTAAAAAGAATCATAGATTTACATATGATCATCTTGTTCAATTATTTCCTTTTTTAAACAGAGAAAATGAGGCCCAGAGAAATTAAATGACTTGTCTAAGGTCACTTTTAATTCTTTCACATAGTCTTAATATGAATGACTTCAAGTCTCTTTCCCATTTGGTCAGTGGATTTTCCCCTACACTTTCCTACAGTGTTTACCTGGGAGTACTTGTCTTACAACTTATCGATTATCACTGATACCTCAGGTCATCTCTTATAGGGCTTCTGTCCTCAAGGAGCTCACAAGGTTGTTAGCAAAACAAGACAAGTTCATGTGCACTACCAACAGAACAGGGGGAAGGGTTGGACCTTGGTCAGTCAGTCAACAAGCACTTAAGTGTGTACTATACATCAGCCACTGTGCTAACCATTATGGATATACAATCAAGCAGAGAGAAAAGACAATCCCTCCCCTCAAGGAGCTCACATTTTAATGGGGGAAGGCAATAAATTAAAAGGAGTGGAAAAGTGGGGGTACGGAACAAAGGTACTGGGGTGGCCTTAGTAGAGGAAGTCTGAGTGCAGTTTGAAGAGGACCCAAGATTTCATTTGCATAAGAGACTCCTAGAAAAGGAAGTTCCTTTTACCAAGCAATATATTATGCTTTGTGTTCTGTAGCTCCCAGAATAGTAGTAGAGCTATTGTAGACTCTTCTTGATTTTTTTTTTACTTCAGTGAATTAATTTAACTGAATTGATTTCCATAAGTCAGTTTTAGCCTCATTAAGTGAATTCTGTCATTTATGTTTTCCTGAGGTCACATACTAATAGGGATGTGGGACATATACAGTTTCCCCCAATGATTTCCCCTCCCCTGACATTCTATGGGCAGTTTTTTTCTAAAAGACTTTGCCTTTGGTACTTCTATGAGACACAAATGGTCATTGCAATTAATTCTTAGAAAGTTCATGGATTGTTGGGGGAGGGCTAAAGAGGTGGGAAGAAAGGAGTGAAATAAGAGGTGGAGGAGAAAAATGGTTTAGAATGCTGTTGTAAGAGAGACTGATAGAGATTTAGTCAAGGAAGAATAAAGATTGCCTTTCAGCAGTGAGGGCTCAGTTGAGGAATGATAATTTGTAATGGACCCATTCAGGGTCCAAAGTCATGTGACTTCTTCCAGTGTCCTTTGAGAGGAGCTGATCAAACATACTTGGGAGGAGGGAGCAGTAACCACAGTCTGGGGTTTGGCAAAACTTGAACATAAGACAATCAGGCAAGGAACTTAAGGGATAACAGACAGCATATAATGGAGCTAGTTAACTAAGAGAAAGGTTACAAAGGAAAGAACGTGTGGCGAGAACATGGGAGAGCAGGAAAGGGTAAGGAAATTTGATGTCCCAGGGAAGGTAAAGATTAAATTTTGAAAAATGAGTCATAAGGAAAGCTCCTTAGAACTTAGAATCATGATCAACAAACTCAGGCCAAAAGGCAATTTATCTTAACAAGAGTCACTAAATTATAAGCAAATTCCTTGAAGGAAGGAAAGATAATTTTTTTTTTCCTTCACCTTTGTATCTCTAGTGCCTAAAATGGAGTCTGTTCATAATGGACATGAAATAAACATTTGTTAAGTTTGAGTTGAATTGAGTGAATTAAATTAAGCAGCAGCATCCTATAGGATGATGAGGCATTGGATATGGAGACAGAAAACCAAGGTTTAAAACCCACCCTGATACCTAACCTTTCCATGCCTCAGTTTCTTTATCAGACTTTATCAGACTTTATCAGACTCAAAAGCCCCTTGTTTCCCTTCTAGTTTCACATCTATGGGTCTATGATTCTCTGGCATGACTGAGGATCTTATTTGCTCTAAGAAAGAATAGAAAAAGAGTAGTATATACATGCAGTCTAGAAGTACAGGCCCTTTCATTGCCTATTATTTACAATTTATGAATCTGGAGGGAGAAAAGGAACAGATTTCAGTGGGTTAAGGAAAGAGTGATGAACTTTGGGAAAGTGGTGGAGGCAGAAGCCCCTATTACCTTCGTTCCTGTTATGTAAGTGGAACAGGGAAAAGAAAGTTCCCCCATCATGTCCCCTTTGGGCATGGCCTTTCTCTCCCTCCAGCTGAGCAGGAGCTGGTACTTTCATACCTGCTGCCTCGGTGCTGTTCCCAGTCCACTCCTCTCTACTTATCCTTCCTCTTTCTCTTATTTTTCTAAAATTATTTTCAATGGGCCTGTTGGTATTGGATTGAGAAAAGGGAAGAGGGTAAGCAGAAATGGAGCAGGAGGGCAGAAGAGAAGGAAAGCAAACTCCTTTCTCCTTGCCAAATCCCCAGGTAACTTAGTGAGAAGGACTGGCCCATCCCCAGACCAGGGAGCTCTTTCCTTCTAAGTATTCCTCTCCTGCAATGCATCAAAACTGACCAGGGTGTGTTCTAAGGTCTCAATTTCCTGTTCTCCAAACTAGATAGAGTTCACATGGTACTTTGTGTATATTAAATTCACTTACTATATAATACTGTATATTTTATAGGTCCCAGTTCTGGGATTTTTTCCCCCTCATACACTGTTAACTTCATGATATGATAGCAGAAGAGTGTGTAAAAGGAGTTGTATTTTCCTTTTCTTGACATTACTAACCAATTTAGAATAAACCTCCATTTCAGGGTTAAGTGAGCAATCATATCCTACCCAGTGTTTTGCCCTTCTTTTCCCCAGTTCTTCAACTTTCCTCAGTTAGCAAAGCTCACTGAAAAACCAAAAACAAAAACAAACAAAAAAACCAACCCAAACAACCCTACCCATTCCCAAAGCATCAAAGCCAGTGGCAGACTAGATTAGATCTTGGTCTCTAATCTATGGCAGACATTTCCTAGTTTCATATGAGTAATCAGTTCACTTAATGTCTCAATGACTTAGTTTCCTTCTCTGTAAGATAATGTCATATGGATATAGCTCATATCCACCTAAACAGATTGGTGTGAGGATCAGCTTTGCAAACTCAAAAGCCTCCATAAATGTGAGCTATTATTACTCAGTTTGAAAAGAAATGAAGGAGAAAGGAAATGAAGAAAAATCTGGATTGGAATATTTAAAAGTTGTAGGGTACCATATGCTTTAATGGGTTAAAAAATAAAATTTATCTTCCTTCCCTTGAAACACTACAAATACCCTCCAGAGCCATTGACTGACCATTTAGGAGTTCAGCTGACCATGTGGTTTCTGTATACTTTTCTCTCTACATTTCTGTATATAAGAATTTTTGTCATATGACGCATATTCAGGAACCCACTTGCCCCACAGAAACTCATTTCTGTATATATTAACTGAGGTTTTCACCACCTGCCTAGGCTTGCAACAAATGGACAGATTAAAATCTTTTTCCTGATTTGTATTCTAAATTTGAATTAAGTGGGGTTTTCTTGCCATAAAAATGAGAGCAGGAAATTTGTTTTGTTTAAGCCTTCTGTCTCCCCAGGATCTAGTACAGGACCTTGCACACAGCAAAGGCTTACTAAATGTTTATTGAGTGAAGTCACAAAGGTCCTTCCTCATATTAATTTTAAAGGTTCTCATTCCCTGAATATATAATTCTATTTCACAATTTACCTGTAATCATGCTGCCAAATCCCCTTGATCTCAGAGCAGAAGTCACCCCAGGAACTTGGCCCAAGGTTTTTGCCACTGAGTGAAGTCATCATCACCATCATCATCATCATCATCATCATCATCATCATCATCACCATCATCATCATCATATCATCACCACTATCATAAAACAAATCCAAAGGTTTCGTTATTTTTACAATATACCAACCAAGGTATGTCACAAATTCCTCCCAAAGAACTCAGCTATCTGTACATACCACTTGAAAAACTGGGAGGAGATATAATTAGTAGCATGAGGCTAACATTAATTCTCAATCCTGCTCTCTCATCTAGTTTTAAACCAAAATATAGAGCCCACTTAGCCACTCCCCATTGTCCCTAGAAGCAAGAATCAGAAGTAATTGTTTTCCTTAGCACTCTAGAAACAAGCTTAGAATGAAAAGAACATGACCCAGAACCATGTATGATGTGGCTATGAACAGGAAAAGTTTGGAAAGGGATCAAAAGCAGCAATAGGAAACAAAAAACAAAGCAAGGCAAATCCTATATGGGCCACAAAGAGAGGATTTGGAAGATGATCTGGTTTCTGGAATCGTAAAGTTTTGTCAGGCAGGTCTCTTGTAAGTCAACTTAGCTAGACAAGGGCTTCTGTGACCTAAGGCCCACAACATGACCCAGCCTGGGTTGATTTTATGGTCTGGGTCTGATTTATCTTTAGCACAGAGATTCATCCTTAGTTCTCCCGTTAAATCTCTCCCCAGTTGATTGTAGATTAGAAACCTCTTCTCCTGAAAGGTGGAGCCAGATAACAAGAGCAGGCCTGCCAGGCTGTGGGTGCTCTCTGCTAGAGAGCAAAACAATACTTATAAATTCATCATGGAGCCAGGAGGTACTGCCTAGTAGCCCCTGCAATGGAAGAGCTAGCACATTTCTCCAGGGGCTTAAAGTATCATCAAGTTATGGTAGAAAGAACCCTGGACTTGGAAATCAAGACACTTGTGTTTGAACCCCAGCTCTAACACAAAATTTTGCTGTGTGACATTGACCTTCACTCTCTGGATTTCGGTTTCCTCATTTTAAAAAATGAAATAAAAATCTGTTGTTTAAAAAGCACTCGTGGGCCAGGCACTTTGTTTAGTGCTAGAGATATCAAGAAAAAGTGAAAAAGGGTCCGTGTCCTAAAAGAAAGGACATGAAAGGTAAAGTGAGAGGGGAAAACCCTAGCAGCTGAGGGAGCTGGGAAAAGGCCTTTTGCAGACAATGGAGCTGGAGTTAAGTCTTGGAAGATGCCAGGACTTATATGAGGCAGAGATGAAGAGTGAGAGTATGTAAGAACCAGTTGAACTGAACGTTCCCAAAGGTCTCTTCCAGCCCTAAGTCCTGTGTTTTGGTACCATGAATCCTATTGAACCCTGTCCTGAGATTTCCATTTCTGGCCCTTCCCAACTTTCAGGACAAACATCTTGTTTTTGGCAGAGAGGAGATGGGATGGGAATGTAGCCAGCATTGAGGTCAGCCTCCTGAAGGCTGTGAGGTTTCTGAGTGGCCACCTGAGTGGCTAGGAGGAGGTGGGGAAAGATCCAGGGAGCTCGTCTCACACCTTGACTGGGCTTGCCCAAACACAGAGACCATTTGACTCCAGGGTGAATCGGGCTGTGGGGTGGAACAAGCCTGACCTGTTTTGTAATAGGGAATGAAAGATGGGTGCCTGGATTTGTCTTCTGAGCTACAGCGGCTTTTTTGACCAGGAAAAAAGATGAAGTGATTCCCAGATATGGGTCAGAGTAAGCAAGAAACCTTGCTGGTACTAAATGACTCATTCATTTATCCATTCAATGAGTATTTATTAGGTACTTAAGAGGGTCCAGACACTGTGCTAGGCAACACACAGATAAAAGAGCTACTGCCCCAGTGGGGTTGCATTCTATTGGGGCTTGTGGAGTGACCAAGAAAAGCGGAGTCGAGGATATATAGAGACAGTACATACAAAGCAAATTTGAGGAGTGTTTGGATTTTGTGGGTTTTGGTTTTTGTTGTTTATTGTTGTTTTTGTCATTTTTGCTTTTGTTTGATACGCGGCAAGGTGGTGCAGTGGCTAGAGAACCAGATCTGGAATCATGAAGACCTGGGTTCAAAACTGGCATAAGGAACGTACTAGCTCTGTGACCACTAACCACTGTGTAACCACTGTGATCCATCTAACCCCTTTTTGCCTCAGTTTCTTCAACCATAAAATGGGGGTAATAACAGCACCTACCTCCCAACACTGCTGTAAGAGTCGAACAAGATTATACCTGTAAAGCTCTTAGCACACAGTGCCTGGTATATATATAACACATCAGTGTTAGCTATTACTATTTTGCTTGGCTTTGAGATGATAAATATTTGGCATCTACCATGGGCTCTCTATTGAGGGGGATCAAGAGAGTGGCTTCTTGCAGGAGGTGGCACTTGAACTGAGCCTTTCAGGAAGCTAGAGATCCTACTATGAAGAGGGAAGGGGGGAGTCATAGAAGACAGTTTTCAAAAAGGCACAAAGACAGAAGATAGCATTGAATGTACTGTGATGAACTAAACTGAGCTTTAAACTGATTTACATACTTCAGATGTTTCTCCCAAGTCCTACACACAGAGTATCAAAAGAACATAGTGTGACTCATGACTCAGGGTTCCCAAAGTCTTTGGATTCATGCAGCCTATTTTTTCCTTTGTTTGTTTGTTTGTTTGCTTTTTTACAAAACGGTGTGGTGTGGTGTGGAGGGTTGAAGAGGAGAAGGGTCTTTCTGAAAAGGCTAATTATCTCTTTCTTGACCTCTTACCTGGATTATTTGCAGCACGAAGCATCAAAATAAAACATAGATATAGCTCCTGTTCAAACTCTCAGTGTAATACATTCATATCAGGTACATCCTTTGATTTTACACTACAGAATAAGAATACAAAAGATGCAATGAGTTTATGAACTCTTTTCATTGTTCAAAACAGTTCTAGGTCAGGGGCAAAGATGATGGGGGAAAAATCTGTAAATGCTAACACAGAAATTATAGGCAAATAGAGCCTGACATAGAGGGTTGGATTTAGTCTTTGGCTGGCCCAGGAATCTATTGTCAAAGGAGCTCCCAAAGGATGAGTTGTGGGATATCCTCTATTGAATGAATGACTTCAGCCTGACAAAAATTGATTTCTGTAAGTGAAGCTTCCTCTTTGACATCAAAGGTCAAGTACATCCCAGCTCCTCTTAGTATCCCTTTATGACTCTATTCTTCATCAATTTGTCTAAAACCTTTCTAAACCCATTTCTATTTTGCCCACCTTCTGAAGGTAAGAAATTCCATAAACTAATTATACACTAGATGAAGTGAGACTTAGAATCGTTTGATCATTGCATTTAGAGCTGGAAATCATTTGGTTCAACCTGTCCATTTTACAGATGAGTGAAATGGGACCCAGAGAAATGAAATAAATTATTTTGCTCAGTCAGCATGCATTTAGAAAATACCTTCTATATATCAGGCACTGTACTAGAAACTAAAGATAGATACAAATTTTATTTTATTTTTTGCTTTTTGGAGGGGGTAAGGCAGGGCAATTGGGGTTGAGTCATTTGCTCAAGGTCACATGGCTAGTGTTAAGTGTCTGAGGCCATATTTGAACTCAAGTCCTCTGACTCTAGGGCCGCTCTACTCACTGTACCACGTAGCTGCCCCCCAATTAAAAAAAAGATAGGGGCGGCTAGGTGGTGCAGTGAATAGAGCACCGGCCCTGGAGTCAGGAGTACCTGAGTTCAAATCTGGCCTCAGACACTTAACACAAAAAACTAGCCGTGTGACCTTGGGCAAGTCACTTAACCCCAACTGCCCTCCAAAAAAAAAAAACAAAAAAAAAGATAGATGCAGATACAAATAAATGAAACAAGTCCTTCTCTCAAGAAGCTTGAATTCTTTTAGAGGATACAATGTGTGTATACTGAAATAGACACAGAATAAATATAAACAGAATAAAACCAAAGTAAATAAATACCAAGTAGTTTGGAAGGGAGAGCATCAGTTGCTAGGGAAGTCAGAAAAGACTTTGCATAGGAAGAGATGATAGAACTTGATTTTGAGGGAAGAAAAGGATTCTATGAGGCAGAGGTTAAGAAGAGTGTACATTCCAGGTGTGGAGAACAGTCAATGGAAAGATGCCAAATAGAAGATACGGTGCCATGTGGAAAGAAGAGTTTGGCAAAGACACTGAGCTTGAGAAGGTCAGTGGTATGTAATGAGGCTGCAAACATCAATTGGGGCCAGATTGTGAAGAAATTTAAAAGCCAAATAAAGGAATTTATATTTTAACCTAGAGGCAATCAGAAGCTAGAATTTATTGAGCAGCAATGACATGGCCAGACGTGTGCTTAAAGAAAATCACTTTTGGAGGGACTTGAAGCAGAGGAACTAAGACAATGACTGTGTGAGAAGGAGTCAGACATGAGAGATGATGTGCAGGTAGAAAAGGAATCCAATTTAAGATCTGACAAATGACTGGGTGCGTGTGGACAGTGAATGGGAGAAGTTAAGAGTAACAATGAAATTACAAACCAAAAAGACTCGAAGAATAGTGGTGCCTTCAAGAGAAATAGGGAAATTAGGAATGAGGAAATGGACTTGGGAATCACTTTTTAAAATTTTTTAATTTTATTTTTTTATTTGTTTTCTTGTTTACATCATTCATTTTCATGACATTTTTGAATTACAAATTTTCTCCCCATCTTGCCCCTGCCACAACCCTAAAACAGCAATCCCACTGTAAAGCCCCTCCCCTGCTCTACTCTCTTACTTTCTGGTAGGGCAGGGAGGGTCTCCCGACCCCAGCCCCTGTATATCTTAATTCATAATTGCAGGTGTTGTAGAGCTTTAAATTCTAGATTCTTTCGATTCCTCCCTTGTTCCCACCCCCACTGGAAGGACAATCAATTCAATACAGACTGTGGATGTGTGATTATACAGGACATCTTCATAGTGGACATATTGTGACAGTCATCATACGTCTCTCCTTCCTATCCCTCCCCCCACCTTGTTCTGTTCTCTACCCTGTCCCTGGCCCTGTCCCTTTCCTAAAGTGTGTGCTTCCAGAATCCCTCCCCCA
>CM053595.1:61843926-61875308 GCA_028646575.1 Pseudocheirus occidentalis
ATGTTCTGCGTAATTACACATGTACAGCCTGTATGGAATTGCTTGTCCTTCCAGTGGGGGTGGGTGACAAGGGAGGAACCAAAAGAATCTAGAATTTAATGTTCTACAATCAAATGTTAATATAGATAGATATAGATATATTATTATTATTATTATTATTAACTACATGCAACTGGGAATTAAGATATACAGGCACTGGGGTAGGGAGATCCATCCTGCCCTACCAGAAAGTTAGAAGGGTGATGGAGGAGGACATAGGAGAGAGCAGATTGGAGGAGGGGCTTTAGAGGGAGATTGCTGTTTTGGGGTTGTGGGTAGGGGAAAGATGGGGAGAAAATTTGTAACTCAAAATCTCATGCAAATGAATGATGTAAACAAGAAAATAAATGAACTAATTCAAAAAAAAGAAAAGAAAACATCTTGAGCATCTTAAGGTGCAGTAACAAGGACCATATGTGGTCTTGAAGGTCTATTTGCCATCATTTCCTATTAGGGTGTCAGATACCTTCTCTGACTTTCTCACTACCCCCATGCTAGCCAGTTGTTTTTTAGTTACTTGTCACATTTGGACTATAAGCAGTTCTTTTTGTGTTTACTACATGAAACTTGGGGAACTACAGGTGATGGCACTGAAATGTAAGCAGGCCAAATCAGCTCATGTACTGCCCTCTTTAAGCCTACAGAAAGGCGATGTGCCAGTATATTAATTATCCAAGGAGGGAGGCAACACCCGAATCACCCCCAAAGTGATTGTCTCTTTGAGCCACCAGAGGTAGGTAGGGGGCAGCGTGGATAGAGCGCTGGGTCCAGAGTCACTAGGATATGAGTTCAAATCCAGCCTCAGATGCTTACTAACCATGTGACCCTGGGTAAGTTATCTAACCTCTGCCTGACTCCATTTCCTAACCTGTGAAATGGGGAGAATAATAGCACCTACCTCCCAGTGTTGTTGTGAAGTTGAAATGAAATACCATTTGTAAATGCTTAGCAGAGTGCCTTTCACATAATAGGCAATTCACAAATGTGTATTCCCTTTCCCCAGAAAGTCTCCTGAATCCCCTCTGGTCACCAGACAGGGCTTAGCATGCAAACACCTAAACTATTCCCCATTACCCCACAACACTCCCAAACCGCTAAGGCTTCAATCCAAGGGAGCTCATTGAATTTGGAATTTTACCAGGGCAATGTGAGAAATTGCTCAAAACATTACAAAATGTGAACATGCTTGAGCATGACTTGAGAGACCCCCTCCCACCCACATCCGGAGTTTCCTCTTAGTTAACACTGCACCCCCCTCCCAACATTCATAGGACACAGGTATTCAACATAATAAAGCCACAAAATTTATTGAAAACGGTGAATATGAAAGGCAAAGGAGCAAGTCTTCCAGGTAAAACACTCTACTTTCCCCTCCAAACATCTCTCTAAATTCCTCCCAGATCCATTTAGGGGGAGGGGGAGATACTGAACCCCTTGTGCCTATAGATTATGGAAAGAATTTTAAAAAGTCATTAGTTGCCAAGTTGCAGTCACCTAACAGCCCCAGTCTCAGTCTCAGCCCTACAACAGTGTTAATTCACTCTTAATACCAGGCATAGTGACCAAAAAATAAAAAGTCTCAAAAAATCTCAAAAATTAAAAATTAAAAAGCTGCCATTTAGTTACATGACCAACAAACCAGGGTACAAGAACAGTCACTAATCTTTGCTATGCCTTTCAGGGTGAGCAAGAAATCCCAGTCTCAAAGGACCCAAGACCTTTACACAGGCATACAGATCACACCCTGATCTCCTGTATCACCCGAAAGTTGCGTGAAGGGAGAAAATAAATACACCGACGAGACTGCAGATCTATCTGAATATTAGTCTGCCCGATAGATATACGACCATAAGGAAATGATTCGATTTAGCAATTCTCATAGGGAAAGGTAACAGACATTTATTAAAGCCTACACTATGCTAAGCACTTCACAACAACCAACTCATTCTATCCTTTTAATAACCCTGTGCTATTATTAACGCCCATTTTGTGATTGAGGAAACTGAGGCAAACAGAAGTCAAGTGAATTGTCCATGGTCACACAGTTAGTAAGTGTCTGAATTTGGATTTCAGCTTAGGTCTTCCTGACTTTAGACTCAATGCTCCATCCATTTAGCCGTTTAGTGGCTTCATACAGTTTCAAGAAAAAGCATAGTGGATGAAGAACACCTATTGTCTGTGTCAGAGACACCAAACACATGGCCCGCTTGAGGTCCATGATACTCCCGAGTGGAGGCCGAACAAGATTAAAATCTAGTTGTGGAATATTTAGTATAATAAATAAAACAGATCATATCTATATTCCAAAACCAAGCCAATGTGTGGCCCTCAAAAATACTTGTATATAGATCATCAGCCTTGTTTCAGTCTGAGTTGGACCCCACTAGTCTACATTTTGACATACAATTCTATGGACAGGCCACTGAGTTAATTC
Source organism: Pseudocheirus occidentalis (assembly GCA_028646575.1). Lineage (NCBI taxonomy): Eukaryota > Metazoa > Chordata > Mammalia > Diprotodontia > Pseudocheiridae > Pseudocheirus > Pseudocheirus occidentalis. The sequence goes on from CM053595.1 coordinate 61,846,400, forward strand.
ATCAATATGTGGATCCATGTATATGTACGTCTATATGCACACACACATATTTATATATGTATATATATACATATATATACACATACATAAATACATAGACATGCAAATGTTTTTTGATTGATTAGGTGATATTGGACTTGGAGTCAGGAAGATTTGAATTCAAATACTGCTCTCTGTGTGACTTTGGGCAAGTCACTTAGTCTCTCTTAAGGCCATCTATAAAATGAAGATAACAATAACATCAACCTTTCAGAGTTATTATAAGGAGAGTTAACATTTGTAAAGTACTCTACAATCCACAAGGCATTTCCCTTGCAACTGTTTGAGGTAGATGAAGCAAATAATACTTTCTCCACCAAACAGATCAAGAAAGTGATGCTCAGAATCAGGAGACTCACCCAAGGTCACACAGACATTTAGTTGTGAAGCTGCGACCGGAGGCCTGGTGTTTTGATTCCTAGTGTAATCTGAATGAAGGGGTTAAGGTTTGAAACACTCTACCACCTCCAGTCAGTGCCTGCCACCCCTGCTAGAACTCTACTGTCAGAAGAGACAGAGGCAGCCAGAGAAATGTCAAAGTATGCGTCTGGGGCTCATTATCTCACTCCACTAGGAGAGAGAGCTGTTGTGGATTCTTTCCTGTTTCCTGGCAGGAACATCCTTTTATGGTCTCCCCCCCTCCCCTCCCCCACACCCACTCCTTGAACATCCATCCATCCACAGGACTCCTGAATTCAGCTGCCAGATGATTCCCTTGCTCCAGGAAATAGGCCTGTATCATCTTTCTTTTTTATCATTTTTTTCTGGCTCCTTGTACATCAGCCGACCTGGTTGAAAGAGACACTAATGATAATTGAAAATGTGCCCAGGGCTTCTCCACCTCCTGCTCTCAGGCACTTGCCTGCTGTCCTCTTTCCCTCTTTGGCTAGACCCCCACAGCTGCAGCTCAGTGAGCCCTTGAAGAAAGGGGGTGGGGAATGCACCAGGACCAGAGCCATACGGGGCAGCAAAAGGAGAAACGCAAATGGATGCCATCTTCCCCAACTTTCACTCTATCCTTTTTTCCATGCTGCTTCCGTTTACACCACAGCCTGTCAGTGACTACTACCACCATCATGCATAGAAGCTAGAATTGCTGCCCCCTCTCCCCCTCCTAGTGTCCATCTTATCAGGAAAGATAGTGATCAGACCAACCAACCGAAGGGTCTGGAAGTCTCTGCCTCCCAGGAGTATTTGCATTGAAAAAGAGAGGAATATTGGAGGCAAATACTTAATAGAAGGAATGAAATAACTGAAGGTGGAATTTAGGGAATCAGGCCAATTAGTGCGATCATTATTGACAGGGGGATGTTCTTTACAACTCCCAAAACTTTTCCCTTTCTGATCACTTGTTGTCCACCCTTGTCAGCTTGTAAGAATCCAGCTTTTCCAAACATAAAGTCTTCCCTAGGTCTTTCATTTCTTACAATATTTGCATAACTACTCTCCCCAGAAAGAAACTTGGTCTTATCCTCCACCCATACCTGTAATGCCCTCAGATAGTGTTTCCAGGTATCTGGGTTGGTCTCATTTCTGTCCTTTATGAGCAAACAGAACAAGTCTATTCTGTCTGTCAAGCTACAGTCCTTCAATGATTTGTCTCCCCTGCCCACCCCCATTCTGTCCCACACTAAGAGTGGCTATACTTGGCTGCAAAACAGATCAAAATTTACTCAGGAATGAAATTGTCATTAAAAAATAAAAGATAATCAGAATCGCTAAGGTTTAGAATTTCCTATATTTTCATGTAAAGCACTTTGTAAACTTGATAGCATTATATTTGTGTGAGATACTGTTTTTATTACTATTAATGCCATTATTATTTCATTCTCGTATTTATGGTAAGCAGGGCTCAGATAGATGCATTGCTATCATTAATACAGAAAAAGTATCATCATCTTGTTCAATGTTCAGATAGAAAAAGTCCTAAGACAAGCCTCTACTACTATTTTATATTTAATGTTTTGAGGACTACTTATTATTGACCTCATGGCTTTGCTTCTGACTCTCTCTTGAGACTTTACCCCCATCACTGAGCTCCTTCTTAGCCTGAGTTATCTGTCCAACATGCCTGCCCCTTCCATTGCTGATTTTTTTCCAGGTTCTACAATAGGAGGATGGGCCCAGGCCCACCATGTTTCATCCCTCTCCCAGCTATGCTTTTGGTTCTCTCCGGACTTTGTCACTATACCCCTCAATGGCTATTTCTTCCCTTCCAATCATGTGTTGTTTTCCCCCATTAGAATATTAGCTCCCTGAAGGTAAATATTATTTTTCTTTGCTTGTATTAGTATCCGGAGAACTCCGCACAATGCTTATCACAAAACTTAATAAATGTTTCTTGCCTTTCTGACTAGCTATTTTACACATAAAACATGAAACAGCAACTTTTTGTCACTGAATAAAGTGTTAAGATACAGCTCATCTTAGGCCATCATCACTAAAACCATCCTTGTCCTACTCCAGTAGCAACAAATAAGATGGGGATGACAAATATATCATCATGTTCCCATATGAGTTTGGTGACCTGTATTAGGGCTCTCTACTTTGAAAGCTGTCATGTTCCACGTGTCAGAGATTATGAACATTGGATATGGTGACATGTATTAAAAACATTTTTATAGATCAATGTTATGTTTGGATGCTTGTGGTCAATTGATCAGTTTATAATAGTGGTCCAGTTCCAATACAGTTTCTTGGTACAATTCTCCTGGATATTTTTAGGTCTGTATTTGCAGTGTGTTAATTTGTCATTTGTCAGTATAAGAAAGAAAGAGAATTTCTAATGTATATAATTTTAGCCTCCAGGTCATGTTTTACCAAGTATTTGCTAGGTGCTAAAGTTTTACAGTGATGTATTGCACAACTTCCACCTTGCAAAATCTGCATTAATCACTTAGCCCTTCTCACAATTTGTGGTGGTAATGACCTAATCCAGAACTGCTATCATAAGCTCCTATATTTACACAATGCTTCATGCTCAATAGTTTTTAATGCTTTCTCATTGACATGTTGTTGGCTTAGTTCATATGGATGTCACCCATGGTGTGGGATCTGAGGGGGATTTTTGATTCCACTCTTGGATCTTAATTGTTTCATGAACTGTATCTTGAAGTAAACTGCTTTTTGTCACATTCGACAGTTCCAGCTGCATGTACCTATTTTTATCTTTTACTATTGCTTGATGAAATCACCTTTGCTAATTCCAAAGATATTTCTGTGCACTTTTGCCCTAATTATCTTGTGTTCTATAGATGTCAGTCAATGAATCCTCTTTTTTCCTTCTTTTAGGCAAATGTTCATTTTTCTTTTCTCCTTTTTTTTCTTCATTTTTCTATAGCTACCTTTGGGGGATGGGTCCTATATTTCATTAATATTGTAGAGATTTTTGTTATGGTACTTTCCAAATGTGTTAAGGTCCATTTTGCAATTCCAAAAGTTTATTTCAAAAGTGGTATTGTACATTTGTTAATTGTCTTAAATGCACTCTTCCCGTTGAACTTTGATTTCAGGATGCCATTAAGTCTCTTAATGGAGTAAACCAAAGCTTTCTCATTGATAACTCAGTGTTCAATGTGTCTTGACTTGAGGATGCTAAAGTATTTCTTTGTCCATTAGTTAAATTTGATCTCCATATTTAACTTAAAGACTCATATCTATCTTTCCTATGCTTATGCTAATATTGTTATTCTTATTGAATTTAAATGACATTTCTAGGTGTTTGGAGAATGATTCCAAGATGTTGTTCAATCCATGTACATCAAGTAATTAATAAAATGCTTAATGTTTTCTTTACTTGGAAGCCATTTAGTTCTATATAGGAGAGATGTTATTAGATTTAAGGTTAAATAGCACCAAATGGGCACAAACTGTCTCCATGAAAAAGACCATATTTTTAAAAATAAATCATTCTTGACCTCATTTTTTTGGTGCATGGTTTAAATAGAGAACAGTTTTCCATGTGGACATCAAATACTCAAGTGATTCTTGGGGTCACACTTATATGTTTGCAGGACATTACTAAGCCATGGATGTGGAACTTAGTCAAAGACATTGAAATTATCATTAAAGACAGGTGTCATTAATTATTAACATTACCCATAGCTTGCTGTCTGCTTTATCTTACATCCTATTTCTATTTGGGTAAACAAAATGACCTTTTTCTTAGAGATATTTTGAAGAAGCCCCATAGACACAAGGCAGTCTATCCCAAGCGGAATTTGTGAAATCAATGACTGGGAGTCTTCCTTGGCTACTGTGTAAGTGCATTCAAGAGAAATATGCATGTTTATGTCAGAGTGGGAAATGGACATAATTTCTCAGCCAAACTACCCTCCCATCTGGAGTGTGCATCCTCTTGAAGACAAAGAAAAAAATGGGGGGGGGTGTTGTTTTCCTTTAGCTTAGTTTTTGTTTTGTGAGATTGTGGGTATAGAAGTTGACCTCAAATCTGATGAGATCTGCCTTATGTTTCTTGCCAAACATTTAAATATGGCTCCAAGCTGAGACTCTAGTAAAGAAGAGGTTGGGAGAAATGGAAGGGAGGGAGTTGCTCTGCCATTGGTTGCTAGGAAAGTATCAGAGTGCGGTCTGATAAAGAGACAGGGCTCCATCAAACAATCAAATTCAGCAGCTATCTGAAGCTTGTTAGGGCACTTAACCTTTATTCCTGTAGGGCATGGTCCATGGTACTTGTAGACAGATGCTTGTATCTGTTTTCTGGCCATGACCTTGAAAAAAAATCATGTTATTTCTCAGGATCACAATTTCCTCCCCTGTACAGTGAAGGTTTAGACTAGATGAGTCCTAAAGTCCCTTCTAGCTCTCAGTCAATGGACACTAAAGAAAGAAAACAAGGGTGATTTAGTTTCCTTATTCCCTATCTTGTGCTGGAGGTGGGTCTGTGCATCTCTTTTTTGTTCTCTGTGAGCTGGGCTTGGTAAAGGCTGGTTGGTGAGTAGCTGAAATGGCACGGCTCAGCTAAAATTGCTCTGGTGCCTCCAGCCTTTCTAAGACAACTTCTATATAGATGTGTCTGTTTGTCCTTTGTACCTCTTATTCTCCCTACCCCTTCATCCCCTGCCTTCCTGCTCAACCTAATAGACTTTGCCTCTATATGCCCTCCTCAGGCTTCTAACCAGATCCAACTAATTAGTTTCAATTTATTGGTTAATTTTCCAAAAAGGAGATTAATGTGTTATTCAGTTCTGGCAGCTTCTTTGTACACAGCTGTGGAGCTAAAACAGGTGTGTGTGTGTGTGTGTGTGTGTGTGTGTGTGAGAGAGAGAGAGAGAGAGAGAGAGAGAGACAGAGACAGAGACAGAGACAGAGAGAGACAGAGACAGAGACAGACAGAGAGGAACTGAGAGACAGAGAGAAACAGAGAGGAGAGAGAGACAGAGAGAGAGAGTGAAAGTGTTCATCTATGTATGTGTGTTTGATTTTGATCACATTTCTGGCAAACATATGTCCTAAATTCAAGTTCATTTTTCCACACCCACTCCAGCCCCCCAAAATACTGAAGCATCAGGTTTCCAGTTCTTGCTAACACGCAATTATGTTTCCTGTTGAAAGATAAAAATCAGAGAGGTTCACCGTGGGGAAATTGTTAGCATGTGTGGGGGTTTTAGTGTTTTTATTTCAGCAGAATTGCTAATTATGGAAGCTAACATAACTCACGTGTTAATGAAATAGACTTGAGACAGTAAATCACCACCAATGTGGGAGACCAGGAAAGATACAGATCTATAGCAAGTGCTGGGAGCCCCAAACCTTTAATCTAACACATTAAAGTTTGGCTATGTCTTCAGGAGACACACAGGGTCTCAAATTCAATAGGGCTGGATTTGACAAAAATACATAAAATACATATAGGGAAGAAAATAAATCCCACCAGGCAAACAGATTTTTGGGTAAGAGATTATGATTTTTTTTAATTTGGTCACTGGTACAGTAAAAAGACAAAAAATAGGGCCAGTACTTTTCGAGGGAATAGTTCTGCTCATCCTTCCATTCTTCCTTTCTATACTTCCACTGTAATGGAAGTCTTCATCAGAAATGCATGCCAATCAAATGTCCTCTAATTTATCCTATCAGATACTGAAGGCGATTTGATAAAGTAAATGCCCATCCCTGATCAGAGTGGGACAATGATTCGTTGGATCATTTTTGATCTGCTGGATCCCTAATATCCCTTCAATTAAGGTTCCCATAGGCTTGCTTCCCATTAATAAAGAAGACCTGAAAAAACTGAGTTGTCTGAGTATAATGGAATATTATTCTGTAATAAGAAATCAGGACTATTAGGAATTCAGAGAAACATACGAAGATTTGTATAAATTGAGGGTGAAGAATGCAATAGATAGAACCAAAACACCCAAAACAAGGACTACGATGTCAAAGAAGAACACTGGAAAAAATCCCAAATCTGAGTAAGTGAGAATCTAGGGATCATCCAGGAGAAGGGAGAAAGGTCACTTTGAAATGATGTTGACATTGCTATATTATTATATGATGTGGTCATTGTATTATGTGTTTTTCCCTTTATTTTTCTTTGTACAAGGAATGAGCTTAATTGTGGAAGGGAGATATTTCTAGAAATAACTATAACAAAGTATGAATAAATGTTACAAAAAGCAAAAATGAAAGCATAAAAATAAAATTGCAATCAATCAATCAACCAATCAATAATCATTTACCTAGTCAATTATGTATCAGGTATTATGCTAGGCAATAGAGATAGGAAGACAGAGATGAAGTGGTTCCTTCCCTTAAGGAGCTTATTTTTTTTTCTTAAATACACATTTAAGGTTATCCTGGAAGTATATGAAATATATACAATATGATTAATGAAGAGAAGCACTAGCAGTGGGGAGGGAAGGAGCAGTAGAGGAACAGGGGGAGAAGAAAAGGCCTCATGTACAACGTAGCATTTGAGCTGAGCTAGGAGAAAAACAGATGCCAGAGGGAGTTTCAAGTAAGGAGAAGAGTTAGAAGCCCAATTTAGCTGCAAGGGTACTATAGCATTTTATCTAGATGAGATGGGAATGTAGCATTCCCTCTGGACTTAGGCCTTTCATGCTTGATGCCTGGGTCTTCTATATCCTTCCATCCTGGAAAGTTCCAAAAATAATTGTTGGAATACAAAAGTATAAGACAGGTAACATGTATGGGCTGAGTTTAGAACAAAGACAACCCACTGAGATTAGGGATTGTGGGTCTCCTCACCATCCCCCACCCAACACACACACACACACACACACACACACACACACACAGAAAAGAAGCATATTTTTTTTTACTATCATAGAGAGGATTCCAATGATCCGGGTAAATATTAATGAGGGCCAGAACACCAGTAGTAAGTGTCAGGACTAAGACTCAAACAGGGTCTTCCCATTTCAAATTTAGTATTTTTTTTACTCCATAGCTTTTTAGAAAAAAAATCTCCATTGCGGATGCAAGGGTCTTCAACAAGATCTGTGGAAGCCCTATAGAATGAGAACTACTTGAAGCAAAGGATTGCTTCATATTTTGACTTTGTATCGCCAGCCTCTCTGTACGTAATTCCTCATACTTACTAGGTACTTAATATTTTTGTTTATCCAGCTCTCATAGAGAATTCTGTAGCCAGGTTTTACTCTTACCTCCTTCAGTCCCTTAAACCTTTAATGCAGTTGGGATACTATCTCGTGTATTATGTCTAGGAAGTTTAAAAATATTTTTACGGACCCTTTCGCTTTCCTGAGATTCAATGTTTCTTTTCATTCTGTCTTCTTCACAAAAGTGTGTCATCGAACATACTTTGTAAGGCTTAAAGTTATTATCAATACCTCTGTACTATTATTTTTCAAAGTTAAGGGGAGGATATAGGCACGAGGGAAAAGGGAGTAAAAGGTCAGTATGCTAGGTTGGTATCTCTCCCCTAGAATTCATGGTTGGTAACAGGTACAATAATGCCATGTGAAATGAACAGGCTCTGGAGCAGAGTGCTTAATACCTCAAGGAAAGGTTGTGTCAATCCCACAATCTCTGGGAGCATGTGTATTTTCTAGGGTAATTTCAATGATCAAAAGAACAACTCCCTTTCTCTTTTCTCACCACCATCCTCTGTTTCCACAGGTGCAAATACTCATTTCTCACACCCACCCCAAACCTTGTGGGATACACTTTCTGTTCAGACTCTCTTCATAGCATCGGTCCTCATAGTTTAGGAGACTGTTGGCTGTGCACTGGTCCCAGGGTGAGGCTGCCCAAGAGGCCCAGATGGGAAAGCTGCCTGGAGCGTGGGCAGGAAGGCATGCAAACAAATATCTGGTTTGAATTGTGAAGCCGCAGTCCAAGTGGCCAACTTGTGTGGGTTTGACCAAATGTGTCAGGATGCTGGGCATTCCTTCCCATTCCCCCTCCCAGATGTACCCTCAGCCCCTGTAGGGAGGGAGTAAGGAATGGAAAGGAAAAGTGTAGAATTAGCAAGACAGAGTGAAAGGGCTGGACAAGGATCAGTGACAGAGTGACCCTGCTTTTCTAAGCAATGGACAGCTAAAGGATGGCATAGTCAGACAGGAAACTTGATCATTGTGGGTGCCTGCGCCTGAGAAACATTTGGGAGGCTGGCAAGCAGGCACCTAGGGAGGGTCCATCAGGACAGCAGGCAGAGATGGACAGCTGCAGGTCGTATGCTCCTTCTCATAAAGACAGCCTGGTGTGGCAGAAAGAGCAGTGAATTTGACATAAGGCAAGTAGACAATTCCTAAGCAATTGCCCAGATCTAAATCTCACAATTTCCTGATCCTTTTACCTTGGTTCATATCCAAATTTGACACTACCTGTGAGAATTTAGACAAGTCAGTTCCCCTCCCTGGGCCTCAGTGTTCCCTTCTGTAAAACAAGTGGGTTGGACTAGATGAACTCTAAGGGGCTTTTAGACTTGAAAAGCCTGCGATACGCATCATGGACTGACCTGGATCTTGTACAACACTGGACATTGTGGCGTTGAGGCTTTTCTTAACATTATTCCTCTAAAGAACCTTAAGCTTATTTCATACGGAGAAGGGGAATCAAGGCCAGAGTAGTCTCCTTGAACAACCTCTTCCCAACACACACTCACACACACACACACACACACACGCACATGCACACACCAGGGGATTTCCTGCTGTTTTTCTGCAACGGAAGACCAAGTCCAAGGGCAGTTCAGGTTTCCTCTAAGTGCCACATTTCAGTAGTGCTTGGAGGAACATTCCTGGGCCTGCCCCTGCCTCTCCGCTTGTCCCTACCCCCCTCTTCTAGAGGTTGAACCTTCCCAGAGTAACTGAAGCCTGAAGCAGCTTAAGGAATGAAATCCATACTGGGACTGAGTGAGACCTGCTCAAAGTTTACCTAGCTGAAAATAAAAATAGTCTGAGTTTCCCCAATGGGCCTCCAGGGTTGTTTGAGACCCCACTGAAGTCTTATTTTAGCAGGTGGGATTTGTAGTAGGTAGAGGGGTGGCCAAGATAGAACTTGTACAAACAGAAACATGCTAATGTTGAACCATAGGTCCCCAGAACTAGAAAGGACCTTTGAAGTAATATTGCCCAACCTCATTTGGTGTGTGCTCTTGTGTGCTTTGTGTGGAGCAGAGGGGCAGGCAGGGTAGGCAGAAGCATTAACCAGTTTTTATTCTTTTCCCCCTTGTAACAAGTAATCATTGTCAAGCAAAACAAATTCACATGTTTGGCACAACTAAAAATGGGTGTCTCATTTTGCACCTCATGTCCATCACTTCTCTGTCAGCAGGTGGGTATCCTATTTCATCCTTAGTCATCTGGAATCCCGGCATGTCACTGCATCCATCAGAGCTGCTGAAGGCTTTCAAAATCATTTTCCTTTATGTTATCAGTATTATGTAAATTGTTCTGCTTAGTTCATTGTACTATGTATCAGTTCACACAAGTCTTCCCAGGTTTCTCTGAAAATACATCTGCCATGATTCTTTATGACTCTAGTTTATTATATTTCTACACTGCAGTTTGCTCAGCAATTCTCCAGTTGATGGGCAGGCTATTTCTAGTTCTTTGCTACAACAAATATAGGTCCTGTATATCTTTCTGAGCCTGCCTTTTTGCCACTTTCTTTTTTCTCTTTGGGGTACAGCTTGGTAGTGATACTATTAAGTAAAAGTGTATGTATGGCTTAGTGACTTTTGAGGCACAGTTTTGAATTGCTTCCCAGAATGACTGGACCAGTTCATAGCTCCGCCAACAGAACATTAGTGTGTTCATCTGCCATAAGCCTTCCAACAATTGCCATTTTCCCTTTTGGTCATCTTTCCCACTCTGAGCCAACCCCCTCATTTTACTGTGAAGGAAATTGAGGTCTAGAGAGAGGACATGGTTTTTCCAAGGCCACAGAGGCAATAAGTAGCAATTTTTATGATTTATAATTTTGGAATTGTTATAGAAAGTAGCAGAAACTTGATCCAAACACAGATCTTTTCGTTCTAAATTCAGGGCTCTTTCTACTACATTATGTTGTCAGAGTTTATAAATAAGTAAACTGAGGCCCAGCAAGGGGGTGTCAGGAAAATCCTTCATGTCTAGATGTACTGCATTCTTTGCAAAGTTTCAAAATGGTGAGAAACCCTTCAGTAGTTAGCCCACATGTACAACACTGCATGAGAGTTGAGCTACCTGAATCAATGGGAGGCTTTTCTTAACATTATTCCTCTAAAGAAGCCTAAACTTATTCCATGTGCATATATTCACATATCACAAAATGTTCAAACTTGGATAGACTGATGAAATCACTAGTCAGCTTTTATAGGGGGGGGGGAATAGACCTAGAGAGATTAAGTCACTTCATTCAATTGATAACCATTTAAGTGTTTATTTACCATGTGCCAAGCTAATGCTAGCACTGTGCTAACAGCTAGGGCTACAAAGAAAAAGAAAAACAATTAACCCCTGCCCTCAAGGAGCTTATACTCTAATGAAGGAAATATAAATGCTCATGAGACCAGTTTCACAAGTGACTCTCAGGAACCAGTTCAAGCTGACTCCAGTACACCCATGGAGAGAACTCCTACATTAAAAAGTATGTACAAGCTACATCATACAAACATATACAAGATAATATTAGAGAGAAATGCACTAGTAAATGAGATTTGCCTTTCATCCCCACCCTTGCTTTATCTTTTCCTTGTCTCTGTCCTTTGCTTCCTCTAGGAGGCTGTGCAGTCTTCCTATCACATCTACTTATTCAAATTCAGTCTTTGGACACTCAGCTCAAATTATAACCCATAATATTAACTGACATTTATACAATGCTTTATTTAGGTTAGCCCATTTGATCCTTACAATGACACTGTAAGGAAGCTACTGAAAGCAATTACCCATTTTACAGATGAGAAAACTAAGAATTCTCCCTTAGTCATGGAGGTTATCAGAGGTAGTATTTAAACCACAATCTTGCTTGAATTTTCAAATTCACCTTGTTATCCACAGAGCACTTTAAGATGATGGCTCCAAATGATTTTATACTGTTCATAGTGCTGTAAAAATGTCAGATATTGCTTTTGTCTAAACCCACGATTTCATTAGGTTAGAGAATTCTGGGCATGAAAATCCCTTTACCAATACAAATCACAGCTCGTGGCATTAGTGTCACTCATGGTCACACGTGGTGTTAGTGAGCCTCCTACAGCACTCAGAGGTCAAGAAACTTGTTTAGAATGACGAAGCCTGTATGTATCAGAGGTAGCAAGAGCTTGAAACAGGAATTCCTGCACCTGACAACCAACTCTGAAGCAAGGGACAGTAAAGTCACCTTTGGGTGAGAGGGGAGTACAAAGATCACCCCAAGGAGGAGACTGAGGCCCCAGAACACCATGAGGGGATGCTGGGAAAGATTCTTTTCCACTTCAGAGGAATTTAGCCATCTTGTAGCTTGATAGTAATGGCAGCTACTTATTCTTGGTATTCTGGGGCTAAGGTTAGTTGTTTCTTCACACATGCCATTCAAGAAGCCTCATTACTGAGGTCTGAGGGGGTGGAGTGGAAACTTTTACAACAAATAGATTTGAGTTCAGGAAGGAAAAAGGGCTTGGAATCTCATACACACATATCTATGGAAGGAAGGAAGGAAGGAAGGAAGGAAGGAAGGAAGGAAGGAAGGAAGGAAGGAAGGAAGGAAGGAAGGAAGGAAGGAAGGAAGGAAGGAAGGAAAAGAAAGGAAGGAAGGGAGGGAGGAAGGAAAGAGGGGAGGAAGGAAGGGAGGGAGGAAAGAGGGGAGGAAGGAAGGGAGAGAAGAAAGAAGGGAAGGAAGAATGGAAGGATAATTTATTCTAATTCCTTATCTTAAAGGGAAGGAAACTGAGGCCACATAGAAGGGAACTGACTTCCCCAACTCCCCAGAATATGGTTTATTCAACTCTCTGAAATTGAGTATGGGCTGAGCTGTATTCAAACAGAGCACAAATCTCATAAACTCAGACTGTCCGAACTGGAAGAAACCATTTTGTCCAGCTTCCTCATTTATATAGGAGGAAACAGATCCGGGGCATGCTAGTAACTATTTAACAACCAGATCTCTAGGGGGAAAAAAACTTGCATAAAACACACTTTTGAGTTTAACATGTAGTATTAATGTTTTCTCCACCATTTTCTTAAGTCTGGGCAATCACTAGAATAATAAATAAACCACCTTTTTTGTAGAATTTGCTGATTTCTGAGGTATAAATGTTCCCACTAAGAATTTAACAGCTGGCTTCTATCAGTTGATTTGAGCTGGCTCTAGCACACCTCTGAAACAAACAAAGTTAGAGTGACAGGCTGGATCATGTCCAGAACAGTTTTCCATACTCCAGGGTGAGTTTTGGGGAAGGTTGTTGAAGCTGAGCTGTGTGAGGCACTGGGCACTAATCCTTTCAAATCCATCACCCTGGTCTCAGAACTCTGGACAAACACCTGAAAGGAGGTGGGAAGGCCAAAGATTAGGCTTCCATCCTTAGGTGCACGCAGACTCCAAGCTCAGTTCCCTAGAAAATTTTATGTAGCTTAAGAAAGCAAATTGGAGGGAGAGAAAAGTTCTAGTGATAGAGATCTCAAGGGATGACTTTGCCCCCACCTGAAGTACTCCTGATGCCAATTAACTCTTTCCTGAGAAGAGGAGGGGAATTAGCAGAACTTCTAGTCCTGGAGAAGCATTTCTGCAAACATGACACAGCGTGGGCTCTGATTCCCTGCTCTGATCCCCCTTGTAGAGTGGCCCCACTTTGGACCTTCTATTCAACCCCTGTACTCTGGGCATCCACAAAGTTTGGGAAGCTGGAGAGAGCCAAGCTTTGGTGGGGAAGGGTAGACAGGGAGAAGGATAAGGTCTAAATATGAAGAAAGTAGGCAGAGATGCCTCCAGGAAGGCATAGCCCCGCACCAGATGTGGTGCTATGTTCCTTACCTGACCCATCAAGTATGTGGGGGAAGATACAGAACATCCCCCCCACTCCATGGGAAGATGAGAAATAAAAGATCCTTCCAAAATTGCTAGTGATTCTTGGGTCTCCTCCTCTCCCTAGACAGCAATACGTGCCTCTGTCTCACTAAGAGGACCAGACTGTTGTGTGAAGGAAAAGGGAGCAAGTTTTCTGAACCTTTGTCCTCATGTCTAGGTCATTCTAGGGCTTAGAGTTCACCCACCCCAGGAACCACAGACAGTATTAAACTGATTCCCCAGATGTTCCTGTTTCCCTTCCCCCTGCTCCTCTTCTTCCCTCTCATCATTCTGGTACCAGCTTCTCCTAACCACAGCTCAATCCTTGCTTGCTTGGATTCCTCTCTGCCTTCTTCCTTAGAAGAGTATAATTCCATCTGTAGCCCTGGGGCAAATTTTCTTTATCTTGGGCCAATACCCTTATTCTTTCTTTCATCCTAGGAATAGCTCTTAGAATTCAAGCTTGAACCCACATATGTGTGACTTAAAGCCAGCTCTTCCTATCCACTATGTCATACAGACTTTTAAAATAACTATTTGTAAATGTTTGTTATCTCCCCTACTAAACTATTACCTTTCCAAAGGCAGGGACTGTGTTTTGCTCATTTTTTTTTAAATCTCTGAGCTCAGGTCCTTGCACAAAGTAGACATTCAGGAAATATTGGTTGAATAATTTGTAATTGGATTGGATTGGACTGGGTCCAGAGTCTAGAATACTGAACCTCAATTTCCAAATGGAGTTTGATGTCCAGAGAACGCATCAGTTAGGTCTAGGCTTAGAGACTATTGCAGGTAAAATAAATGGATATAAGGGTGTTCTCCTCACAAACAGAACCCGCTACTGTTAAATAGAAATCATTTAAGGGGCCAAAAGTGAAGGACTACTGGGCACAGAAATGGGAGCCACCTGGGCCCTGTTACCTACTCTCACCTCAGCCTTGGCCTCTCTTCCAAGATCCTGAAAATCTTCCTCATATCTCGACTTTCCGTAAAAGCAAAGCTTCCCCTGGGAAAGCCAATTGGGAGGGCAATTTTCCAAGACCATTTGCAGAATTGGCCAAGACTTCAGCTGCAAACATGAAAAGGCATTTTTTTGGTACTTCAAATGGGGCTTGGAGGAGACGTTGCTGAACTTGTTTTAGGAATAAATTTTGACTGCATCATTTTTATTGCTTTGTGTATAAATGTCAAACTCAATTTGCTCAGCCAAGAGAATGTGTCTGTGTATATACATGTGTGTGTACATGTGTGTACACTATAGAATAGGGCACAAGTGTTTTATACACACACACACATTTTGGCTCTTCTCCATAGCAAATGTGTATTTGGTACCATGTTCCAATACTACACAGTAAGATGTGTGTGTGTGTGTGTCTGCACCATGGAAGGATGTTATAAACACTTCTGATAGGCAAGGGCTTATATTACAAGCTGTAATATCATCTTGAGTTAAAATATAAAGGCTTTTTACATTCTGTAAAAGTAAACAGACAACACTTGCTTCCAAAACTTTGGATTAGCTAGCTACCTTCTCTCTCTTTTTTAAAGGATATAGCTACCAATGACAGAAATTTGGAGAAAAAAGAGAAAGACTGATTCTCACTGGTACAAGAGAGACATAATAGGGGACAGATTGGGTTTGCAGTCATAGGACCCGAGGACGATGCCCTAGATCTTATGCCTATGAACTGTATGCCCTTTGGTAGGTCATCTCAATCTTCTGATCTTTATTTCTCCATATGTGGAATGGAGATAAGAATATCTGTCCTTCTCATGGGCCATTGTAAGAAAAACAAATAAGCTAATATAAGTAAAGTGCTTTATAACCTGGAAGCACTCTGGACCTGTTAGCTAGCATGATGATAAGGTGACAGTGTAATAAGCCAGGGTGCAGTGGAAAGAAGGCCAGTCTTGGAGACAGAGGACTTGGATTAGAATTCTCATTCTGATGTGTACTTGTTTGTTCAGTCATGTCCGGCTCTTTGTAACCCCATTTTAGGGGTTTTCTCGGCAAAGACACTGGAGAGGCTTACCATTTCCTTTTCCAGTTCATTTTACATCTGAGGAAATGAGGTGAATAGGGTTAAGTGACTTGCCCAGGGTTACACAGCTAGTAAATATCTGAGGCTGGATTTGAACTCATGAAGATGAATCTTCCTGATTCCAACACTGATATTTACTACCTGGGTGATAGGCAGCAAGTCATTTCACCTCAATGGAATTCTCTGTCCTCCATTATAAAATGAGGGAAGATGGTGATCTCAGGAAGGTCTTAGGTTCCTTCTGAGTCTAAGTCTATGATATTTGATGCCTGTGATGGCCTTTATTTCATCAGCATGGAGCAGCTCTTAGCTTAGAGACAAGGAGGGGAGCATTGCGAGAATCTGAGTAGGGAAATCCAGGATAAAAAAACTTTCAAAGCTTTCATGTGCTCAAAGTTCCAGGTGAGGGGAAAGGAATAAGCACTCAGAGTCCCTACTAGGTGCTAGACATTGTGCTGAGGGCTTTTCCCCCTATAAATATTACCTCATTTGATCTTCTATCATTGTGACTGTGAGGAAACGAAGACAAACAGAGGTTAAGTGACTTACTCAGGGCCACACAATCAATACCTGATGTCAAATTTGAACTCAGACATGTAAGTTATAAGAAAACTGGAAAGGTGTGGCACACTAAGGTAGAAAGGGCTTTTCTCACCCAGAGAAACTGACTAGGCAAAGGATCTGCTGGACCCCCTTGTGGCCCTTTAAAAAGTGAGACACATTGTCTAAGTAGTCAGTCAAAGAAGGATAAAGCTTTGAGAGGTGTAATTTCTGGCAGTAAAGACAGTCAACTTTGGAAGAAAAACCGAGCCTTTGTAAAGGAATTGTTGGGGTAGGGGGTAGATTTCTCTCTCCATATTCTCCTTTACTTTTGCCCTGAAGTAGACTGCTTTGTTGAATTTAACTGTGGAGAGGAACAGGCTTAGCAAGTATGGGAGAACAATCTATGCAAGAGACGATTCAGTCAAAAAGGAACTGCACTAGGAAACTCTGAGAAGGGAAAAGGTATTGGAGCCCTACAAAGTGGGGGTTATAAGTTGCCTGGGCTATGTGTGTTCCCTTAATGTGTATCTAATAGTATTATTTATGAACAGGCCTACTTTCTCCACTGAAATAGTGTGTACTTGTGGGAGTATACACTAGTTTTAAGGAAGACATATAGCTATGGTTATTATCCTTTTTCAATAAAGGCCTTTGCTTGGAGCTCTTTGTTTATAATGACTGACTATTAATGGTAAATGTGCCAGTAGGGGCTCCTGGGCTAGAGTTTGGGGTTTGCAAACTCCAAAAATATCTTGAACCTCAGGGATTCACTCTGCTGTAGAAACATTTAGTTGGGGAAAACTGAGAAGTATCTATACATATGAAAAATAGTATTAAAATACAATATAAAAAACTTTATACAAAATAGGTTTTAAGATAAGTACAAAGAGAGGAAGGAGGTGACAGTAGTTAGGGAGAAGTTCAAGGAGAGTTTCCTGTAGAAGGTAGCAATTAACTAGGGTATTAAGATTCAGGACTCTAAGAGATGGAGGTGAGAAAGTAGCACATTCCATGCAAAGGGACAGGCAGGACAAAGTCACCAAGGAAAGAGATCAAGTGCCAAATAAGAGGAACAGTGAAAAAGAAAGTTTGGCTGGATTATAGTGCGCATGGAGTGGGGTGATAGTTCCCTATTAAGATGGGAAAAAAGATAGTTTGGGGTCAGATTTGAAAGGATTTTAAATATTTTGTACCGAAGGTAATAGGGAACCAATGGAGCTTATTCAGTAGAGGAGTGCCATGGTCAGCTCTCTTTCTACCCAAATTTCCAATTATCCCTACCAGGATACTCAACCTTGTGTCTGAAAATATGGCCCCAGCACAGACAGAAGACATGAAGAGAGGAGAGATGAAAAATCCTCAAGAGAAGGAATCTTTGACTATGGATGGCCTGAAGATCAGCAGAGAATCAATCAGGAGCCCTAAGGAATGATTTATATCAGAAAAGAAGCTTCTGGACCAAATTTTGTTTCCTTCCATCTCCCCAGCAGTGAGGTGAGGAGATATTTGGAGTCCTATCCTGCACTTCATGTAGATTGATAGCAAACCAAATGTCAACATCTTCATATCTCAGCAGGAGATGAGAAGGAGGACCTTGAGGAGGTCCTTGACTAGTTCTTCTCTACCTCTGCCAAAAAAGAATAGAAGAAAATGGGCATGAGATAATAAGGGAAAATTAGACACGAGGGGCAATAGAAGGCGGCAGAAAGATGACCAGGTTACATTTGATTATGGGCTCTGCATTTAAACCAACATTTATCTAAATAATGCTTTAAGGTTTGAAAATACTGACTCAATGGAGCATCATAATTCTGTGAGATACATGTTATTATTATCTTCATTTTATAGATAAGGTAACTGAGGTTAAGTAACTTTCCCAGAGTTTGTTGTTCAGTCTTGTCTGACTCTTTGTGACTTTATTTGGGGTGTTCTTGGCAAACATACTAGTGTGGTTTGCCATTTCCTTCTCCAGATCATTTTACAAATGAGGAAAACAGGGTTAAGTGTCTTGCCTGTGGTTACAGAGTTAATAAGTGTTTGAGGCTGGATTTGAACTCAGGTCCTCCTGACTCTAGCCTCAGCACTATATCCACTGTACCACCTTGCTGACTGTTCTAAGAGGTATACAACTGTTAAGTGTCTGAGGCTAGATTTGAACTTATGTCTTTCCAATCCCAGGTCAAGTGCTCTATTCACTGCATCACCTAGCTGCCTCAGTTTCTTCAACAGAGGCTTTAGTTTTAGCCCTAAAAGGAACTCCAGTGGTCCAAAACCTTATTTTTACAATTAGAGAAACTGAGGTCTAGGGAGGATAAATGAATTGCCTAAGTTCATAAAGTGGCGAAAATAGGAAACGTATGAACCCAGGTCCCCTGATACTTTTGTTGCATGATCATTTGCAAGCCACTTAATCTGAGTCTTTACCTTCTCATCTATACAAAGGGATTAATAATAGCACTGTCTACTCTATAGGGTTACTGTGAGAAGTGGACTTTGAGATCTTGAAAGTATGATAGAATGTGGAGGTCCTATGTGTAAATATTTCCTAAAGGTCAAGATGATTAAATATTGAAATAAGCAAACAAAAGGGAAAAGGCACTTTTTGAGGGTGGCTTTAATATTTAATTCATTCAGGAACAAATAATATGTCTTAGGACCAGATAGGTGCTAATTAGCTCAGAGGCTGAGCTCTGCTGGCCTCTTGAAGCTCCTTTCAGGTGGCATGCCACCAGAATAGCTGATCAGTGGCAATGTCAGCAGGCCAACATAGATCTCTTGTAAGAAGCCTGATCTCCCAAGTTGGTAGCTTCCCCTTCTCCAAATTACTCTGTATTTATCTTATAAATACACTCTATTATATTCAGCTAAGTATAGTAGAATGTAAGCTGTTTATTGAAAGGGGTTCACCTTTTAAGAGCCCCTTACCTCCATCCCATACCTGGGCACACAAGTATTTAATAACTGATCAGTAATTTGAATTAAAGAAATATCTGAGTCAGATTTGAACACATGAAAAAGTTAATTGGGTCCTATAGGTCAAACATAACCTACATGGAGACAGAACATGCAGGGAGTCCCCACCTCTTTTGTTATTTATTCAAACGGAAACTGTGGAAACAGTGAAGATTTATCAGCCACATCGTTTTCAGAAAATTGGAGAAGTGGCCACTTAGGGGAAGCTGGGTGGATGTTTTCTCTGTGCACTTTCTACTCTGCCCTAACACCAGAGATTATAGTTTCTTTCCTTGTATGTCAGTTATAAAGTTATCTATTCTCAATGGCAGCAAGAAAAAAGATCTTTCCTTCTCTATCAAGTCTGGATCCTATTGACACTCAGATCCTGCAGATTTCTCCCTGGACAACTATCTTTGAACTGAGGACTTCTTAGGCAAGCTGGCAGTTTCCTGGGGTTTTTCATTTTGGTTTTTTTTCATATCGATTTTGGAATTTTTAACTAGGTTTGTGCCTCTGATCTTTTCTCAGCATCTGTGAAATCCCTTATTTCCCACATGTTTTTACAGAATCAAACTATTGGAGAAACAAACTTCAGGTGAACTTTGCTAAAGGACTTCTTTCCTGGACCTTTTTATCTTTGGGAACAGCTTTGGGAGAAAGAGAGGAAACAGAGTACATGTGGATGGTCAGAGGGCCTTACAAGGCTTGGCCCTTGGAGACCTCAAAAAAAAAAAGAATTCCTGGAAGAAAATGAGTAAAAGGTTAGAACCTAATACAAAATGAAAAGTCATGATGCAAGACAATTTGCTAAAATGCCTGGTTTTAAGGATTTGTATTAATCAAGAAAAGCAATGGTTCCCAAATGGTGAATCTAAAAAAAAATACATTTGACTTTGGAATGCGTTATGCCATATAATTGCATTATTATAGTATTTGAATATCATGGTCCATAAGGCAATGTGGCATAAAGGCACAGAGTACAGAACTTGGAGACAGGAATCATGAATTCAAAAACAATTTCTAATCCTTAGTGAATATTTAACCACAGTGTTTGTTGCCTCTGAGCCTCAGCATCTTCATCTGGAAAATGAAGCTAATTATACCTGTTGTGATTACCTGGTCATAATGAGGATCAGATTCTATACACATATGAATGTGTATATATTTACATGGATACTTATATATATGTATGCATATACACACATATACAACTATGCATATTATATATATATATATTTTGCTTATTTTGTAACTTTTAAAGTACCATACCAATATCAGTTATTATTTTTTTATATTCCAGGTATTCATTTCTAGTAAAGAAGTTAAACTGTTAATTCAAATAAAGTAAGAAAGTTGATTGCTCATTCTGATACTCTAATTTCTTTCTGACTGCTCTTTAGAGATGTGAGAGTGATGGGCCAGACAGACTGTCAGGCAGTCACCCAACATAGTCTTCTTTCTTTGGCCTTCACTATTTATGTCCTATTCTGAATTTAACCAATATGACCCAACCCAAAGAATAATTACATATACATATATATGTATGTGTGTGTGCATATGTATGTGTGTGTATGTATGCATATATGTGTGCATGCATGTATGTGTGTATTGTGTGTGTGTATCAGAACACTAATGGGAGTTATAGTTGAAGCCACAAATTTATACCATGTACAACTTATAATAAATTCAGTGTTACTTCCAAAACTGTCCTGTTTATAACTATTTCCCTCTGAACTTCCTTCTATTTCCTATTGTGAGTTTTCAGAGATCTTTCAATGACTTTAGATTCATTTCTTTTTTCCCCACTTAATAGTATTTCATTTTTCCCAATTACATAGAAAGTTAGTTTTTAACATTCAATTTTATAAGATTTTGAGTTCTAAATTTTTCTTCCTTCCCCCTTCCCTAAGACAGCAAACGGTCTGATATAGGTCATACATGTACAATCACGTTAAACATATTTCCACATTAGTCCTGTTGTGAAAGAAGAATCCGAAACAAAATGGGGAAACCTATGAGAAAGAAAAAAAAGAAAACAGCATGCTTCAATCTGCATTCACACACCTTAGTTCTTTCTCTAGATGTGGCCAGCATATTCCATTATGAGTTTTTTGTTGTTGTTGTTTTGAATTATCTTTGATTGTTGTGTTGCTCAGAAGAGCTAAGTCTGTCATAGTTGATGGTCGTGCAATGTTGATGTTATTGTGTGGCTTGTTCTCCAATTCTGCTTACTTTACTCAGCATCATTTCATATAAGGTTTTCCAGGTTTTTCTGAAGTTCACCTGCTCATCATTTCTTATAGTACAATAGAACTCCCTTATATCCATGTACCATAACTTGTTCAGTCACTCCCCAACTGATGGGCATCACCTAAATTTTCACCACCACAAAAAGAACTGCTATAAATATTTTTGTACATGTTGGTCCTTTTCCTTTTTTTTAATGATTTCTTTGGGATATAGACCCAGTAGTGGTATTTCTGGACCAATGAGTATGCACAATTTTATAGGCCTTTGGGCATAGTCCCAAATCACTTCCAAATGGTTGTCTCAGTTCATAACTCCAGCAACAATGCGTCAGTGTTCCAATTTATCATTTATCATTTTCCTGTTTTTGTCATCTTAGCCAATCTGACCAATGAGATGTGGTACCTCAGAATTGTTTTGATTTGCATTTCTTTTAATTTGTAGTGATTTGGAGCATTTTTTTCTTATGCTTATAGATATCTTTACTTTCTTCTTCTGAAAACTGGCTGTTCATATCCTTTGACCATTTATCAATTGGGGAATGACTTGTATTGTTATAGATTTGCCTCAGTTCTCTGTATATTTTATAAATGAAGCCTTTATCAGAGACACTGGCTGTAAAAATTATTTCCCAATTTTCCTCTTTCCTCTTAATCTTGGTTACATTGGCTTTGTTTGTACAGAAAGTTTTCAATTTAATGTAATCAAAATGGCCTATTTTGCATTTCATAATGTTCTCTAACTTTTGTTTGGTCATAAAGTCTTCCCTTCTCCATAAATCTGACAGAAAACTATTCCTTGTTCTCCCAGATTGCTTACAGTATCAGACTTTATACCTGGATCATGCGTCTATTTAGACTTGATTTTGGTATATGGTGTAAGATACTGATCTATGCCCAGTTTCTGCCATACTATATTCCAATTTTCCCAGAAGTTTTTGTCAAATAGTGAGTCCTCATCCCAGAAGCCGGGGTCTTTGGGTTTATCAAACCGTAGATAACTATAGTCATTGACTGTTGTATCTTATGTACCTAATCTGTTCCACTGATCCACTACTCTGTTCCTCAGTCAGTACCAAGTAGTTCTGATGACTTCTGCTTTATAATACAGATTAAAATCTGGTATGGCCAGGCCACCTTCCCTAGCATTTCTTTTCATTGATTCCCTTGATATTCTAGACCTTTTGTTCTTCCAAATGAATTTTGTTACTATTTTTTCTAGATCTATAAAATAATTTTTGGCATATCAATTGGTATGGTACTAAATATGTAAATTAATTTAGGTAAAATTGTCATTTTTATTATATTAGCTTGACCTAGCCATGAGCAACTAATGTTTTTCCAATTAGTTAGATCCGACTTTATTCATGTGAAGTGTTTTATAATTGTGTTCATATAGGTCCTGTACTTGTTTTAGCAGGTAGATTCCCAAATATTTCATAATGTCTACAGTAACTTTAAATGGAATTTCTCTTTCTATCTCTTGCTGAACCATTGCCCTCTTATTTATCAGAATACATGATGGTGTATTCCAGTAGAGAGATCAGGGAAGCAGGACTTCCCTAAGCCTGAAGATATAATGCTATTTTGAACTCTTAATTTCTATATAATATCAATATGACAAGGATTTGCTCTTTCATAGGCATGGGAATGCCCCCTTAACAATGTAGACATTCTTTTTTTTAAGAGGGGGAAGGTAAGGCAATTGAGTTTAAGTGACTTGCCCAATGTCACACAGCTAGTTAAGTGTCAAATATCTGAGGATGTATTTGAACTCTGGTCCTCCTGACTTCAGGGCCAGTGCTCTATTCATTGTGCCACCTAGCTGCGTTGAGACATTCTTTTTGGAGGAAGTAGAGATATCTTAGGAAGTTGTCTCAGGTTCAGAAGTTAAGTGATTTTCCCATGATCACTGAATCAGTAAGCGCTTGAATCAGGATTTGAAACCTTGTCTTTCTGACTATGGAACACATCACACTGCTTCTCTCTATGGAAAATAATTTGAAAAACTACCACTTAGTAAACTGCAAGTGCATTCTAGAGTAGGGTTATTTCAGACTCTCTGCTTTTGTCAATTCTGCAGTGATCTATGAGTTACTTTTGAATTATCTCCATAAAATAGCATATTTCTGGAAACAGACATATGCCAACAAGCAAAATTATCCTTCTATTTAAAAAGCAGCTAAATTCATTTGTGTATGTCTGTATTTAAGAACATATATATGTATATATATGTATACACACATATATAATACACTTTATCTATGTTTCTATGTATCTATGTATTTATGTATCTATCAATCAATCTATCTATCTATCTATCTGTTATCAATCCACCAGTTTGTTTTATTACTAAAATAGTGCAGATCATTTCTGATTAACTTTCTTTGATTCTACCCTCTGAGGGTTACCCTATAACTGTGAGAGTTTCAGGGGGTATACCATTCATAAGGATAAATTGGCATGTTGTATTTTGGAGAAATAAAACACATACCTTCCATGATATCCCAGCAACCAATGACCCCCTGCTCAGTGAGTCAAGGCAAGCTCTTTGAAAATAAATTAATAATATCTGAGTAATATGCACACCCCCAGCATGGGACAAGACCAGATGTTTTGCCTTTCAATAAGTACATCCATAGATCCCAATGTAAAAGGCTGGAAGTTGTGCATATATGATAAGCATTAATATGTGCACACATGTGCGTAGGTATATGTGTATATATGTACACACCTATATGTGTAGGTATTTGTAAATATGCACAAATACAGAGAGCTAAGAAGAAAGGAAAGGGAAAGAGGGGGAGAGAAGAAGATAAGAGCAGATCAGGGACACACGTGTATGTATGTGTGGTATTTATATATGTTTGTGTGATATGTTTGTATGCATATATTTGTATGCTAACATATGGATATTCCCATTAACTAGATGGAAAAGAACCAAGTCATTGGGAGGTTATGAGAAGTGTTCCAAAGTCCCAGATGCTGGTGAAATTTATTTACAACCCAGGGGTTCATGGCTCCTGAATCAGTACTCAGTGATGCATCAATAACCAAAGACAACATACTGAGTCAATAAGTGTTTGCTCATTTGTGCCTACTGTCTGTTACCAAGATTGTGCTAGGGGCTCAAGAGAATATAGGAAATTTCTCTCAGATTTATATGAAATGACCAGATCCAGGAGACCAATTTACATCATAGTCACAACAATATAAAGGGGGCACACTGAAAGCTTTCAGAGAACTCTGATCATTCGCTAAATATTAGTGACATCTGAGGACTGATGGTGAAACATGACTGTCACTTTCTGGCAAACAGATTTTGAAATTTAAGTGTGGACTTAGGCAAGAGTTCAGAATTGGCTGATGTGTTGCTGTGTTTTGTTGAAAATACTTGTTACAAGGGAAAGATTCTATTGGGCAAGAGGTAAGTCACTGGAAATTCAAAGTGATATTAAAAATAGCTTTAGGGGTGGCTAGGTGGCGCAGTGCATAGAGCACCGGCCCTGGAGTCAGGAGTACCTGAGTTCAAATCCGGCCTCAGACACTTAACACAAAAAAAACCTAGCCGTGTGACCTTGGGCAAGTCACTTAACCCCAACTGCCCTCCAAAAAAAATAGCTTTAATAAAATATTAGGAGGAAAAAATTTTTAGAGGAACTTCCTTCCCTCAAGAAGTTTTCCTTCTTGAAGAGATGTGACTCACAAACATAAAAGAATAAGAAAGTGCCTTCATGAAGATTAAAATTAGAATGCATCCTTAAAAAAAAGTATTTTAATGTATCTAATTAAATGAGCATTTCCATAACATATTATAATTTTAAAATGACTATACATGAAACTGCAAATCTACTATGCATAATTTGCTATTCCTTTCAAATATACAACAAAACTTTCAGGTAAATGTATTTATTTTTCTTTTTTTCTTCTCTTCTTCTCTACGTCACCCCAGTCCATATGTTCTAAAATGTTTACAGTAACTCTCTCTGTGATGGCAAAAAAAACTGGAAATTGCAGGAATGCTTCCTTTCTCATGAAGACTTCTTCATGATTTCCCTTTGGTAAAAACATTCCACCTGGGACCTTCCAAAGCATTTTGTTTCAAACTCAAATGTGTTTATCTTAAGATTCCATAGATTTGGAAATTGAAGAAGCTTCAAAAGTAATTGAGTCCAAACGTTTTGCAAGTCACTCAATTGTTCTAAGATGCAGTGTACTCCTCTTTGTGATGGAGGTAACAGTATCTATAGTGCTTATCTCAGAAGGTCAATTTTAGGAGCAAATAACAACTAACGATGATAGCTAATATCCACATAATGCTTTAAAATTTCCCAAAATGCCTTACATATAATGTATAATTTAATCTTTACAGATATTCACTAACTCTGTGAAGTAAATTGTATTATTATTCCCATTTTGTAAAACAGGAAACTAAAATTAAGTGATTTGGAAGGGTTACACAGTTAAAAAGCAACTGAATCAGAATTTGAATTTATCTCTTTCTGAGTCCTTTCTAGCAATCCATTCAACATGACACTCAGCTGCCTAAATGATACATTGTATGCAAAACTATATATAATTTACCCCCAAAAAGTAACTAGAGAAGCACTCTTGATCCTTAAAGTAGTCAGGGCCCCAGGGGAAAAGAATGTCATTATTATCGATAACCCAATTATTCAGTCATATCATATCCATGATTCTTATCTAAGAGCAAAATTGTTTCAGTCTCTAGTTTAGCCATATCTGCTGGGACATAGATTTTTTTATATTATTTTGTTTATCCTCATTATTTTGAGGTCAATGGATTAAAATAATTCTTTATTAGATTTGGACATGCATAGTAAGAACTGAAGTATTTATCACATATAACATAAACTGCATGTATGGTCCATTCTATTCCTATATTAAACCCCTACCAAGACAGAAGGCCACTTTTAAGTCGGAGTCAGTCTCCCTTCCCATCACCTTCACAGATGCTTAAACATAATGGGAGGAAGGAGCTAAGGTTCAGCATATCATAATAGATCACTCATCTACCTATGAAATGGGAACTGTGCAAAGGTAGTTAACTTATGAAAGGACTTTGAAGAAATATCCATGAATCTCCTGGTCATAGTTCTGGGGGGAGACTGGAACATAGAACCGTTTATTCCTCTAGCATCCCAGGAACTCTGCTCTTCCATGGATCTGACACTCCACTAGGGTCTGTTTTGGTTGGTTGGTTGGTTGGTTGGTTGGTTTTTTCCCTTCCTGTCTACCTTTGTCAGCATTGAAATAGTATCTTACTCCAGTCCAAGACTAGAATTAACACATTCCTATTGATAGCTATTATTAAGCAATAGAGAGCATAGATGTGGGCTTAACCAGACATAGCAGAGCAGTATCAGGATCAGAGGACTATGGTCCATATCAAGCTGAAAAAGCCTATGTGTAGTTGGTGAGAACCCCAGAGCCCAGTCAACAATTCTTTTATTTCCTGCCTCTTTGTTGGAGCACTACCAGAGCAAATCCTGCTGCCTTTTATGTATCAGAGGATTCTACTTCCCATTTCCCCTTTGACCAGTGAAAAAAAGGGGAAAGACATTCAAATACCTCTCCCTTCTCCAAGTTCTACTCATCAAAGTCTGTAATTAGAGACCTATTTCTTTTTCAGAATTTCTTGGTATGCCTACCCTGTTCAAACTTATTATTAAAGGACATGGCTATTAACAACGAACTGTGTGCAATGTATGGTACAAAATTGAAAGACAGGATACTACTTCAAAGGCATAAGAAATTGTTCTCAATTCATAATGGGGAGGAAAGAGATAAAAATGGAAAGATAGTTTTCTTTAGTTTGGGTAGATTTGGCCATGTTTGTTCATAGGGAACTAACACATATATAGGAACAAGATCCATTCCCTAATGGGTCAGTAGCTAAAGGATAGGAATTAACAATTTTAGCAAGCAGAGTTATAAACTACCAACAACCATAAAAAGAATGACCTGAATTGCTAATAGTAAGAAAATTAGAAAGCCGAAGAACTCTGAGGTTTTAGTTTTTGTCCAGCAAATTGGCAAAAATGACAAAAGATGAAAATAGTAAATACTGTATGGGTTAAGTATATATGCATGTATATGTATATATATATATATATATATGTATATATGTACACACACACATATATATCCAAATGCAAACAATTTTGAGGTTTCCCTTCATATCCATCAAATTAGAGAAAATAAAGATAAAAAGGATGGAATAGTCAATATTGGAGGGTCTATGGGGAGACAAGAGCACTAATTCCTGAAGATGTGAATTGGCCCAATCATTTGGAAAAAATTTTTATATTATTCTGAGAAAATGACCCAAATATCCATATGCCTTGACCCAAAGGCCCCATGAGTCAGAGACAAGAGGAAAAATCCTAAATACACCACAATATTTACAGCAGCATATAGTAATAGTAGCAGCAGCTATAGTAGTAGTACTAGTAGTAGTAATAGCAGTAATAGCAGCAGCAGCAGCAGCAGTAGTAGTAGTAGTAGTAGTAGTAGTAGTAGTAGTAGTAGTAGTAGCAGTAAACTGAAAACAAAGTAGATTGTTCTGATTAGGGATTGACTAAATAGACTGGTATGTGAATCTTGCTGAGTCATAATAAACAAATAATATGAAAAATATAAGGAAACATAGCAGGGGTTATCAGTGGTTCTCAACCTTCCTAATGCCACTATCTTTTAATACAGTTCCTCATGTTGCGGTGACCCCTAACCATAAAATTATTTTCGTTGCTACATCATAACTGTAATTTTGCCACTGTTATGAATTGTAATGTAAATATATGATATGCAGGATGTGTTTAAATTGAACATAATCCACAGGTTGAGAACCGCTGGGTTAGATGAACAAACTCAAAATGAGCTAGTTGTATCCAAGAAAACAGCATATCTATATATCTACATCCATGTCCACATCTACATCTACATTATCTACATCTACATCCACATCTACATCTAGATCATCTACATCTACATCTACATCATCTACATCTACATCCATATCTACATCTACATTATCTACATCTACATCTACATCATCTACATCTACATCCACATCTACATCTACATTATCTACATCTACATCTACATCTACATCATCTACATCTACATCCACATCCACATCTACATCTACATTATCTACATCTACATCTACATCATCTACATCTACATCCACATCTACATCTACATTATCTACATCTACATCTACATCTACATCATCTACATCTACATCCACATCCACATCTACATCTACATTATCTACATCTATATCTACATCATATACATCTACATCCACATTTACATCTACATTTTCTACATCTACATCTACATCATCTACATCTACATCATCTACATCTACATCCACAT
This sequence comes from Pseudocheirus occidentalis, assembly GCA_028646575.1. Classification (NCBI taxonomy): domain Eukaryota; kingdom Metazoa; phylum Chordata; class Mammalia; order Diprotodontia; family Pseudocheiridae; genus Pseudocheirus; species Pseudocheirus occidentalis. The sequence goes on from CM053595.1 coordinate 61,875,099, forward strand.
CGACATCTACATTATCTACATCTACATCTACATTATCTACATCTACATCTACATCATATACATCTACATCCACATTTACATCTACATTATCTACATCTACATCTACATCATCTACATCTACATCCACATCTACATCTACATTATCTACATCTACATCCACATCTACATCTACATTATCTACATCTACATCTACATCTACATTATCTACAT
>CM053595.1:61875808-61894492 GCA_028646575.1 Pseudocheirus occidentalis
GAACAGATTGTGGGAGGGGTCTTACAGTGGGATCAACGTTCTGGGCTGGGGGGTAGGGGCAAAAAGGGGAGAAAATCTGTAACTCAAAACCTTGTGGAAATGAATGATGTAACCAAGAAAATAAATTAAAATTAAAAATAAATAAATAAATAAAATAGAAAAAAACCAATAATGAAATGTATACTGTGTTAAGGTTTGCAAAGTGTTTTATACCTCTTAATTCAGTTGACCCTCACAACAACCTCATGAAGTAAGTGCTGTTATCATTCCCATTAGAGAGATGAGGGAATTGAGGCACAGCAAGGTTAAGTGACTTGCCCAGGATCACACAAGTCTCTGAGGCAGGATTTGAGCTCAGCTTTCCCCCACTCCAACCCTTGCAGCCTATCCTCTGTACCACCCAGTTGTCCCTGTCTTTTTTTGCATTTTATCTTTTGAGACCAATTAGACTAGTAAATTTAGAGTTAGAATCATAACTAGAGTAAGAAAAGGAGGATTTTTCTCCAGGGACCTGAAATTTAGAAGGTACCAACAGCATTTATAATTATTTAGCTATTAGAAATAATTATGCTTAGCAACTATCTTTTTGTTTGTTTTATAAGACTTGTAATTTTATTGGTGTGGGGAATTTCTCATAAGAAAAGTTCAGGGGTGGCTGAATGGTGCAATGAATAGAGTGCTGGCCCAGGAGTCAGTAGGACCTGAGTTCAAATCTGGCCTCAGACACTTAACACAATAACTAGTCGTGTGACCTTGGGCAAGTCACTTAACCCCAATTTCCTTGCCTTCCACCCTCAAAAAAGAATTACTGAGATTACTTTACTACTCTGAAATAATCTGCCATTTACACTTATTTGCTTGTTGTCTCTATTAAAATAGGAGCTCCTTGAATGTTTTTGCCTCTTTATATTTCTAGTATTTAATACAGTATCAGACACACAGTAAGTACTTGAATGCTGATTGACTGAATATAATATATTCATCCCTCCGCTCTGTCTCAATATGTTGACATGCTTCCTCTCCTTTAAGATCCAAATAAAGAGCTGCCTCCTCCACAAAGGTTTCCAGATACCTCAAGGAGAAAAGGAACTCTGGGCATCTTTAATTTGCTCTTTTTAGACTCTCTTTTACATGTATCATGTTCTTAAATATTGTTATTTGTTCCCCAATTTAATAAACAGGCTTTAAGGACCTAGTCTGTGAGAGGGGTTATATTAGACAGTGGTGATACAATTTTTTTTAATTACATGGTCCTTGACCCCAAGGACTTCACAATGTCGTATGAAGGATACACCTACTCAAATAAAATATATTGTAATGGAGCAAAGGGGACAGTGAGGCAAAGTGCTCCAAGAAAATCTGAGGTGGGAGTACACACTTTTAATTTGGGGGACCAGAGGCAGTTTTCCAGAAAAATGACAGCTGAGAGCTGTTTTGAAAAAAAAAAGAGATTTTAACAGACAGAGAATAGGGAGTCCATTCTAGACATGGAAGACTATCTGGGTAAATGTGCATGGCAGGAGATTGTATGATGAGATCAGAAGTAGCTAATGATTAAATTTCGTTGGAACATAAAGTATATGAAAGGAAAGAGTTTGAAAGAAGACTCAAATGGTAGGTTGGAATGCTTGTAAGAGTCTTAACTTAGGCAAGGAATTTTGATCTTAACCTATCAGTAATAGGGACCCACAGAAGGTTTTTGAGGAAGGGAATGACATGGGTCAGACTCGTGTTTCTGTTTTTTCTTACCTATTTGACTGAAAATTCCTTGTAGTTAGAGATCATGGGATCAAGACCAGAAAGGAACCTCAGACATCATCTAGTCCAACATTCTTTTTGATTAATCAATAAGCATTGATTTTTTTAATGTTTGTATTTTTCATCAAATATTTCCTAATTACTTGTAAAATTTTTAAACATTTTTTTTAACATTTTAAATTCAAAATTCTCTTTCTTCTTCCCATTCACCTTCTTTGAGAAGGCAAGTAATTTGATATTGATTCACACGTAAAACGTATTTCCATACTGGCTATGTCAAGAAAGAAAATACAGACCACAAAAGCAAGAAAAATAGAGGTTAAAAAAGCCTCAATTGGTACTGAGAATTCATTAATTCCCTCTATGGATATGAATATTATTTTTCATCACGAGTCCTAGAATTGGAATTGTCATGGATCATTGTCTTGATATGAATAGCTAAGTCATTAACAATTGATCATTGAACAATATTCCTATTGTTGTGTACAATGTTCACACTTCACTTTGCATGAGTTCATATAGGTCTTCCAGGTTTTTGTTTTGTTTTGTTTTGTTTTTTCTGAATCCATCCTATTTACCATTTCTTTTAGCACAATAGTATTCCATCACAGTCATATACCACAACTTGCTCAGCCATTGCACAATTTATCAACAATTTATTCATTTTCTATTTTTCATACTAATTGGAGCCACCATAAATATTTTTGTACAAATAAGTCCTTTATCCTTTTCTTTGATGACACTGGGATACAAACCCAGTAGTGATATTGCTGGGTTAAAGAGTACGCACAGTTTTATAGTCTTTTGGGTATAGTTCTAAATTGTTCTCCAGAATAGTTGGATTAGTTTACAACTCCACTAACACGGCATTAGTGTCCGGATTTTTCCACATCCCCTCCAGCATTTGTAATTTTCACTTTCTGTCATGTTAACCAATTTGATAGGTGTGAGATGGCACTTTAGAGTTGCTTTAATTTTCATTTTTCCAATCAGTAGCATTTTAAAGCATATTTTCATATAACTTTTGATAACTTTGATTTCTTTTTCTGAAAATTGCCTGTTTATTTCCTTTGACCATTTGTCAACTGGGGAATGGCTCCTATTTTTATATTTGACCCAGTTCCCTTTATATTTAAGAAATGAGTCTTTTATCAGTGAAACTTGCTGTAAAATTACCCCATTTCTTGAAATTATCCATTTTACTTCCCTAAATCCTCTCTGTCTTGTTTTGTCATAAACTTTCCCCTTATCTATAAATCTGACAGGCACCTTTCTCCATGCTCTCCTAATTGAGTTAGGATACTACCATTTATGTCTAAATCATTTATCCATTTTGACTTCATCTTGATATACAGTATGAGATATTGGTCTAGGCTATTTTCTACCAAACTGCTTTCTAGTTTTCCCAACAATTTTTGTCAAATGGTTAGCTCTTACCCCAAAAGCTTGGATCTTTGTATTTATCAAACACTAGACAACTATGATCACTTGTTGGGTCTCTTGTTGGTAATGGGTTGAACCAGTCCTCAGCTAACAGGAGTGCACGTGATCACCTGGGGGTGGAATTCGAGGGCTGCACCTGTTTGCAATAAGCAGGATAATCTCTCCACCTTCCAGGTGATGCACATTGGCTCGCTGTGGCGAGGGCATGGCCAGAGGAGGGGCCCTAAGGGGCCCTGGAGAAAGGACTTAAATACAGGCTACCCCAGAGGCAGAGGGAGTTCCAGCCACGCCAGGCTTAGAGAATGTAGCTAGAAGCAAGTCCTGTGTCCTGAGTTTTCTGTGCAGCTGTTTCTCCCGGAGTAAGCAGGAGCTGGGGACGCCAGAAGCCTGTTAAGGAAGGGTATAGGGGAGACCTATACATCCTGACCCAAAAACCATAGCAATCATTTACTACTGTCTACTGTGTACCTAATTTATAGTATTCCACAGATCTACCACTTTATTTCTTAGCCAGTACCAGATTGTTTTAATGTTTACTGCTTTGTAATGTAATTTCAAATCTGGTACTAACAGGCTACTTTCCTTCACATTTTTTTCATCAATTCCCTTGAATTTTTTTTAACATTTTTTTGTTCTTCCAGATGAATTTTGAATAATAAAATTAACTTAGGTGGAATTATCATTTCTATTATATAGCTAGATCTGGTCTTGAGCAATTAATATTTCTCTAATTGTTTAGATCTATCTTTATTTGTATAAGTGTTTTGTAATTGTGTTCATATAGGCCCTAGCAGGTAGACTCCCAGGTATTATATATTGTCTGTAGTGGTTTTAAATGGGATTTCTCTTACTAGTTCTTCCTTTGTTGGGAGTATATAGAAATGCTAATGATTTGGGTGGGTTTGTTTTATATCCCACAACTTTGCTGAAGCTGTTAATTGTTTCACCTAGTTTTTTAGTCACAGATTCTCTTGTGTCCTATAATTTATGTCATATCATTTACAAAGAATGATATTCTTGTTTCCTCATTGCATATTTTTATTCCTTCAATTTCTTTTTCTTGTTTTATTGCTGTAGCATTCTTAGTACAATATTGAATAACAGTAGCGACAATGGATATCCTTGATTCACCCCTAATCTTATTGGGAAGGCTTCTACTTTATCCTCATTACAGATAATGCTTACTCTTGTTTTAGATTCATGTTACTTATTTTGAGAAAGGCTCCATGGATTCCTATGCTTTCTAGTGCTTTTAATAGGAATGAGTTGTGTTTTGTCAAATACTTTTCTATTGATATAATCATATGATTGTTGTTGTTTTTGCTATTGATCTGGTCAGTTATGCTGATAACTTTCCTAATGTTCAATAAGCATTTATTAAAGACTCATCACATGCCAGACACTATGCTAAGTAATGAAGAGATAAAGAAAAAGCAAAAGTCATTCCTGCCCTCTAGAAGCTTATATTCTAATCGTGAAACTAATATGTCCCTAACTAGCTATACAGAAGGTGCTTGCAGAGTAGATTTTACATAGAATGAAAATAAAGTAGTTAAGAGAATTGTTTAAGATCACAGATAACTTAATAGGGGATTCTAATTTAGGTCTTCTGACTCTAACTCCATTATTCTTTTAACTATACCATGACACAGTCAAGACCTTTGTTTTATTTCATCTTTATATCCCTGATCCTAAATGCCAAGTCTTGTATATTATGGATGGGTAATAATTTATGAATTGAAACAAATGCCACTGCTGGCCACTCTGTTATCCCTATATACCTCTGCTGTTTATTACCCCTCTTCCTCGTATTTCAGATTGCCCTCACAGAAAATGCCCTGGAATGACAAAGAAATAGACATCTGGATGGACAGATTCCATGGCATATGTATTCCCCAGGATAGCAGGCCCTCTTTGGATGAGAAAGTGGAAGGGACAGTCTTTCATTCCAAGGCTTATCAGACCATGGTGGAATAATGCATGAACTGGTACCTGGAATTGAACCAACTGAATTCAGGATTTATGGGAATATCTTTCTTCCAACACCCTCCTACTTCCCCTCTGGTGCTGGTTTGGAATAAGAAAAGTACAGAGGTTTATGACCCCCCCCCCAACATTTTTTTATTTAAAGTTAGGGACTTTGAAGTGCCATGGAAGAGGTTTTTTTTTCCCTAGTTCAATGTGAGTTCTGGGTGTGTTCACATATCGGTTTAACTTTTCCCCAGCCAGGTCAGCCTTCTCTAACACTTCGAGGTTAACATAAAGATGGCAAAGCATTTAAAATCACCAAGTTAAACAAGCTCTCAGATTTCCGTGTAAACTGCATTTAAGACTGGAAAATTTCTGTTACCTATTCTTTGGGTGGTACAAACCCCCCACATTCCTGCAGTGCTGCTTTTCGAGCCCAAGTCAAACAAGGAGATTGTCCTTTTAATGTCTTAAAGGCTCTATTTTCGTGTAATGCCAAATGCAATATTTTTTTGAAAACACTATACCAGAAGTTTCCCAGCTGAGAAAACAGGCTGGTGAAAAATGGTTTCAAAAAACGAAATAAACCATGCAAAAGCTGTTCAGGGTGTGTGTATGAAATGAACATCTGGATCTGGGTTGTTAAATTACCTCCTCCTCCCCCCCACTCCTTTTTCTCACAGCTGTTTGAAAGAGTCCTGAGGGCAAGGAGACAGGTCAATGGACTTAGTTGCACCTTTCCCCACCCCACTCCCCACCCCCATCCCTTTTGCATTTACACAAGGAATCTGACCCACATGTGTGTTTAATATGTGGGCACAAATAGGAGAAGAAGAAAAAAAAATTATCTCCATTCCTGTTGATTCTCTGCAGCAACACCAAAGGAAAATAAACTCCGGATTTCCAAATTTCTCAAACAAAACTTATGGTTCTAATAACATATTGCTTTAAACTTGATTTTTTTTAAATCAGGAACTGAATAGATCTTACATTTTTCTTCATTTATCTTAAAGAAAGTTATAGTCTTACACTTTCTCCAAAGGGCAGAGAGGCCTTGACTCGGTGCCCTACGGCCTCCAACAGCCCTCAGGAAGGACCCATGGCTCTAAAGTGAAGTTTTGTCTGATTGTTGGTCACATTACATCCAAGCAGGGCATCCAGCGGAGCTGCTGGCAAAGTGGCCCCTGGGATTCATTTCTCCTGGGATAAGTAGTGGCCTCAAGAAATACTATAAACTGCCCTGAGCTGGAAACCTTGCCATACCTTGGAGCAGCTGAAGTAACTTGTAAAGCAAAGAACTTCAAATGAATCTGGAGGAAGAGAACATAGGGTCAGATACTGGTTAGGAGTCATTGCTCATGTGCCTCAGACAAGTTGGGCCTCAGTTTCCTTTCCTGTAAAGTAAGGCTGTGGGACTAGATGAAAAGAATAGTAACTACCATTTCTATGGCACTTACTTCAAAGCTCGTAAAGTACTTTAAAGCTATGGTCTCATCAGATCCTCATCACCCTGTGAGATAGGTAGGGAAACTGAAGTTGAGGGAGGGGTTAAGTGACTTATACAGGGTCACTTATGGAGTGATGTTCTGATGCAAGATTTTAATTCAGAATTCTCAGACTCCAGATATCAAAGGTCCTTTTGAGTCCTGGGTCCGTGAGCCTATGAGCCTATGAGCCTATGAAAGGGGCTGTTTAATATGGAGAAAATACACAGGGCAACACAATCATTATGTTCAGATATCTTCATTGTTGAAAATGAGGAAAAAGAACATGATAGACATTCCGAAAATGGCTCGAGCCAGTCTTGTCTGGATCATGGGATTCTCTAGGGCAGTGCTTCTCAACCTGCCTAATGCTGCAACCCTTTAATACTCTTATGTGGGTGTATTTGCATGGGGTGGACCCACCTGGAGATGGATAGAGGAGCCCCATGGTGAGTGTGGAAATAATGTGTTTTCCAATGGTCTTAGGAGACCCCTGTGACCCCTGTGAAAGTGTCGTTTGACCCCCAAAGGGGTTGCAACCCACAGGTTGAGAACCACTGCTCTAGGGCCTGGGGTATGGAGCATGGGAGCATAGCCCAGAAGCTGGAAGGTACCTTAAGGGTAATTTATTTCAACCTTTCATTTTGGAGAGGAGTTATCCAAGTGTAAGTGACTTGTCCAGGGTCACTCATATGTAGTAAATGACAGAACTAGACATCTATCCAGGTTCTCTGACTTCAGATCCAGAACCCCTTTCCCTGGTCTGTGGTACCTCTCAAGATGAAGTTCTTTCCAGTTCAGATTTTATGATTCTCTAGCACAGCAGTTCTCAACCTGTGGGTTTTGTTCATTTTGTAACAAGGAAAATATATCCTGCATATCAGATATTTACATTGGGATTCATAACAGTAGCAAAATTGCACTTATGAAGTAGCAACGAAAATAATTTTATGGTTGGTGGTCACCATAACATGAGGAACTGTATTAAAGGGTCACAGCATCAGGAACGTTGAGAACCACTGCAAGTCTAGCAGCACATATGCCTTCCCATTGGGTTACAGGAAGTCATTGACTATCTTCCTGGGGGCCACATCTTCTTAGTGAAGCTTTCACTGCTCAGCACAACTGAAAGCTGTTGAACATGGGACATGTTGGATGAGGGACATGGCAGGATGGGGCTCCTGATAGGAAGCCAGAGTCCTGCACTTGCATAAATACACCAACAATGCCTGACCACTACTTTCAGTCTCTGGAGATTTAGAAAGGTGGCTAGATAGATTTAAGAGAGCTCTGGATTTAGAATTAGAATATCTGAGTTTGAATCCAAGCTCTCCCATTTACCATCCATTCTGGTTGAGTCAAATCACTCTGTGTCATCTTTAAATGCATGTGTAGCAGAAATACAAATGGTGGTCCAGAAATGAGGAGACTTAGGTTCTAATCCCAGCACTAAGAATGATTCTTTTGTAATGGGGAAAAGAAGACCTAGAGACAGGAAATTATTTGTCCATGGTCATGCAGCTCATATGTAGCAGAGCCTGGATTTGAACCCTGGCCATATGAAGCCAGACCTCATTGGGCCTCTTTGTATCAGACCACTCTGCTTCAGATTACTTTTCTGTGCTCCCATTTGCTACGCCCTCCAACTCATACAACCAAGAGTCAGATGCCCCTACCCTGGGTAGTGATAGAAAACAGCTATAGGGCAGCTAGGTGGTGCAATGAATAGAATACTGGCCCTGCACTCAGGACCTGAGTTCAAATCCAACCTCTGAAACTTAACACTGTGTTAAGTGTCTTATACTTTGTCCAAAGGGCAGAGAGGCCTTGACTTGGTGCCCTAGGGCCTCCAACAGCCTTCAGGAAGGACCCACAGCTTTAAAGTGAAGTTCTGTCAGATTGTTGGCCACGTTACATCCAAGCAGGGCATCCAGCTGAGCTGCTACAAAAGTGACCCCTGGGATTCATTTCTCCTGGGATAAGTAGTGGCTTCAACAAATACTATAAACTGCACTGAGCTAGAAACCTTGCCATCCCTTGGAATAGCAATGACCTTGGGCAAGTTGCTTAACCCCTATTGCTCTCCAAAAAAGAAAAAAAAAGTGGTTGCAGAGGAATCTCCTATGTTTTCTTCCCCCTCCCTCCCCAAATTCTTCTCCTAGGATCTGGTACTCCCCATGATAAGGGTCCCCGGGGTCTAGAAGCTCACTATGCTATAATTCTGTAAGTGAAGGAATGCTAGATTTGCAATTGTGACCCAGATACATATCAGAATTCTCCCATTTATTAGTTGTGGAAGTTTATCTCCACTTAACAGATTAGGAAATCATCTCTCTAGTAATTTAATAACAGATATGCCCTTTATCTTTTAAAATAACTGTCTCAGTTGAGATAATGATAACTGATATTTGCATGATACTTAAAAGTTTACATAACACTTTCCATGTGTTATCTCATTTGAGTTTCATAACAAAACTGCCAGATGAGTACTATGGGTACTGCTGTTCCCAATTTAAAGATGAGCAAACTGAAGCGACATAATTTGTCACTAGTCACCCAACTAATAAGCTCCAGAGGAGGTGTGTGAACCTAGATCTTCCTCACTCCAAGTTCAGCATTCTATTCACTATCTAACTGCCTCTTTGGAGACCAAGATGGTGATGAATGATGCAAAATCACCATCAGAATATCAACTCCTTGGAAGTTGAAGTTTTTTCAGATATTGTATCCCCAGTGCTAAGCAGAATTAAAAACATAATAGGTGTTTGATAAATATTTGTTGATTGATTGATTGACAGAATTGTAGATCTGGAACTGAAAAGAGATCTTAGAAATCATCCAACTTATACTCATTATAAAATACTGTATAGTCCAATTCTGTTTTACCTGTGAGGAAGCCCGCTCAGATAGGCTAAGTCATTGACCAAGTTCATACAGGTAGTAAGAGGAGGACTGGGAAGCAGTCTCAGGTGCCCTATGATCCCAAGCTCAAAGCTTTTGCCAGTGTACCCCATTGCCTGCCAATTTTGTAAACTATAAAATTCCCTTCGAAAATAAAATTAGTATTATTATCTTTTCAAGGAACCATGGTCACATTGATGCTGGTGCTCCCAATACTAACAGAGTTGTGTCAGTACATATAGTCAGAGGAGACTGTCCTCATGAGTTGCTATGGCCAAATTAAATCAAATATAATCAAAACAAACAAACAAACATAACCAATCACCCTCTGGTGGTCTGCCATTCAGTGATGAGCAACACTACATTTGTCTAGGGTGTTAACTCGGATATAAGACACAAGATCCATTCATGAGTCTTTCCTTGAAGCCTTCCCAGATTGGTAAGACATGACAAGATTTTTGTTGTGAGCCTTTGGAAGCCCAGAGGCAGTAACCTATATGCCATAAGTCATCATTGCCCTTACTTTCTCCCTCTCCCCTTGAAATGAATGAACGAACACTGTCGAGGAACTGACATTTTCATTAGAGGAGATAACACTTGTAGGAGTGTGTAGCAATAGTGTACATGGGAGGACTCTATGATCCTAAAGGTACAGCTGCATAGTAAATGGCAAGGTTCATGGATCCTTAGGTTCTTAGGTGGGTCAGGTGGCCTGAGGGGTTGCATAGTAGTAGAGCAAGATGATAGGGCCTGGTGGCTTTTCATACCAAAAGGAGTATAGTTGGTGATTCCCTGCTCATTCAAACTAATTTATCCATGTAACAAATGAGGAAAAGGAGTTGGGGGTGGGTAAGCTGACCATTGGGATGAGGGCAAAGGACTTGGGTTCGAACTCATAGGAGTGGAATGAAAGGATGTCATTGAGAAGGGGTAAAGGAGCAGAGAACTTTAACTTAAGCTTTCGGAACTGTGGTGGGATGGCTGAGCTAGGGAGCCTAGAGCCTCAGAGTTGGCATCAGCTGCCACAAACATTACAGTTTCAGCTGCTCTTCAGAAAGGAAATGATGCGCAATACTTCAGTCATGGGCTGTTGGGAACCAATTCTTCCAGGTGAAGCGTGAAGTCTTTGAACCGATCCTCACTCTTGGGTCTGATTTGGCTGCTCTGACTTGTAGAGGAGAGCCCCTGGCAGGCCTAGGGGAGGATTCTGCTAGTTGGAATTTGCCCCCAAGTCATGAAGGGCCTGAAGGTGAGAGAAGTTGTATTTTATTTTTGTTGTTGATCTTTGAGATGGGAAGTTAACTTCAAGTGGGAAATACTGCTAACTTGGAGTGATCTTCCTTCCCTCACAGGAGAGCCTGCCCTTCTACAAAAGAGAAAGGAAACTCTCTCCTATGTCATTTCAGATCCCATGAATGGTGAGCTCCGGAAAGCACTATGGACCCCAAAATCCACTAGTCTCCTGGGAATATTTACTTACTTATGCACAGGAAGTTTAGGATTTAAATCTATAAGAGACCTTGGAGATCATCTAGTTCAATTTTTTGTTTTAAGAGTCAACTACAGCCCATAGAGGGTGATTGGTCCAATATCTCACAGGTCAGAAACAAATCTTAGAATTGGATTGTTATTGAATGTAGCGGCAACATAACAAAATGGACAGGGGACCAAGGTTAAGTCCTATCTCTGTCCCACATCAGGTTTCCATATTTGGCCATAGGCAAGTCATCTACAGTCTCTGATCTTTGGCAGAACTCTAAGTCTTTATATAAGCTGCAGATGAATCACATATGTTAATGAGGGTGGGGTGTCTGAGGGAGGGATTTGCATACAATTGAGTGAATGTTAAATCACAGATCTAGATACTTTCAAAAAAAAGTTGGATTAGAATTATATTTTTAAAGCAACAAAATTTGATACATTCCCCAAAGAAAAAAGGATTAAAAGAAGCAAATATATTATTATTATTATAACTTTGTTAATGTTTGACAACATATCTATTCCTTTTTATACATTACAAATTTGTTCTGAGTTCATGGTTTATTGTATGGTCTTATTTTTATTTTACTTGCTTAGTAAAATGATTTTGTTGATGATTGTTTTGAAAAAGACCTGGATGAAAAGAATCCTTAATTTGGAGATAAAAGTCTTGGCTTCAAATCTTAACTCTCTGCTTTTGCTAGCTATGATTTCTCCTCCCTGGGTCTAAGTTTCCTCATCTGAAAAACAATGACAATAATCTCTTATCTTTCCATCTTAAAGAATTAATTATAAAGAGCAAAAGAGATGATGCAGGTAAAGCATATGATAAATGTTAATTAAATTATTGATTTTTAGTTTTCAACAATCCCATAAGTTTTCAATTTTTCCCCTTCCCTGCTCTCTCCCAAAGATGGCTTGCAATAGAATATGGGCTCTACACATACATTCCTATTAACCACATTTTCACATTAGTAACGTTTCACAGAAAAATTACAACAAATGGGAAAAACGATGAGAAAAAAAAATAAAGCAAAAAAGAATATAGTCTGCTTCATTCGGCTTTCCAAATCCATTGTTCTTTCTCTGGATGTGACTGGCATTTTCTGTCATGTTTTCTTTGGAATTGTTTTAGTTCCTAGCATTGCTAAGAAGGGCTATGTCTATGAAAATCAGGCATTGCAACACTGTGGCTGTTACTGTGTACAATGTTACAATGTACAATGTACAAGGTTCTGCTCCCCTCACTCAGCATCAGTTCCTACAAGTCTTTCCAGGTTTCTCGGAAATTTGCCTGTTCATCATTTCTCATAGCACAGTACTATTTTGCTACATTGATGTACCACAATTTGTTTAGCCATTCCCCAGTTGGTGGGCACCCCCTCAATTTCCATTTCTTGACCACCACGAAAATATAAAAGCTCTCTATACATGTTCACTATTTTATTGTTATTCATCTCATTCTCATCTCTTTTGATGACATTTGATTAGACAGAAAGTTTCATAATAAGATACTACCCTGTTCTTATTTTAAAACATCCTGCATATTCAACCATCGACAGGCTGTCACTAAGTCAATTGGAATAATGGCTTTTGCTATTATCATTATCACTGCATAATTAGGTAATTATCAAGCTCCTACTATGTGTCAGTCATTGTGCTAGGTCCTGAAGATACAAAGACACAGATGAAATAGCCCCTGCCCCAAAGAAGGTTATATTCTGTATGTTTCTAGCAACAAACTATCATTTATCTTTATTTCTTGAACAATTGCCAAAGAATTTTGATAAATGGGTCAATCAATGTCTGTTTGTTGAAGGTCTCTATTGGGTTGTGATCTTGACTCTTTACCTTCATACTATTATGTCATAATTGCATATTACTGTGTTCTCTCTTTTATTGATTATAAACTCCTAGAGGACAAGGAATGAGCTACAAAATCATCCTAACATGGCTTAATTGATAATCTTGGAAATTATGGTGTAGTAAAAGAATACTTGACCAAGAGTCTTAAGTCCTGCACTCTTGTCTTGACCCATTTTTCCACTATTTATTAACTTTGTGACCCCTGGCAAGTTACTTTCTGAGCATCAGTTTTCTCACCCACAGAATAGGGACAAAATGGGGGTAGGACAATAAGGGACGTGCCCTCCCTACCTCATAGGATGGTTGTTGAGACAGCAACATTCTCTCCGTCAGCATTTTCATAGACATTATGATTACACACTGTCTTATTCGATCAGACAAAGCTTCTTATGCCTTGGCAATCAGAGGAAACATTCCACTCAATTCCCCCCTAAGGAATATGCTAGAGAAGGTTTGTACTCTGCAAGCTTCTTTTCCCAGGACTCTTCGATTGGACTTAAGAGACTCCTCACTTTTCTCCTGTGCAGGAATATAAGCCTGATAAACTTCAGGGGCACTTCTCTATACAAACAACTAATGTAATAATTTATCATCCTGACCATTAACATACTCAGCCACATCAGTTTTAATCATTCCCTTCAGGGCTTTCATAGAATCTTCCCATTGCTTATCATATTGTCGGGATATATTTTAACACTTTGCACTGTGGGTGATATGCTTAGAACCTGACATGTCTGAGGTGTTTGTTCACCTCTGAAAGCAAATTTGTAGAATTGTAGATAAAGGGCTAAAAGGGTAATAGGAGCAAAGTTTTTTGTTTGTTAGTTTGTTTTTTTTTTGTTTTAGGAGCAAAGTTTAAACACTGGAAGGGACCTTAGAGCACATCGGACTCAATCCCCTTTTTTATGGACAAGAAAACTGAGGTACTATAAAAATAAGTGACTTGCCACAGCTCATACAGGTAAGTATAAGTCAGGATTTGAACCACTGACTTAAGAGTCAATGGTCTGCCCCTTGTGCTATACCGTCTCCTATTCATGCTCATATCAGCAAGATAATTCCAAATGTTCTATTTCTATCTCTATGTATTCATATGTGTATGCATTTGTGTATGTATATGTATATGTTTGTATGTAAGTGTGGACATACTTTATCAAGAGAGGATTCTGGGTACCTCAAAGTATCCCCTGTCAAATGAAAAAAGACATCTACAGTGATCATAGCTTCAAAGGACAAGATAGAGGAGGTGTGGCTAGACAACAGTTGATCATAAAAAATATTTGATGGGATGGGTATTAATGAACCCAATAGCAAACACCAGGTGGGAAGGATGATGGGTATAATGGAAAGAACACTGTTTTTTTTAGTCTAAGAGCCAGAAGTGGTTGGACCAGGGGTAGAGTTCTCATCTTGAATATCACATTTCTTTTAATGGAGCCTAAAGCGTCATTTCCTTTCTTTTTCTTTCTTTCTCTCCCCCCCCCCACCTTTTTGACTGTCATACTATTTGTAGGATCATAGATATAAAGAAACCTAGTGTTCAAGATAATTATTCTTCACCCGTGATCAGACCACTTCTGGAGTAGTTTGCTCAATTCTTATTGTCGCATTTTTGTAAATCCTGACAAGTTAGAGAGAGTCCAGAGGAGGATAATCAAGATTATGAAGGACTTTGTGATCATGCCATATATATGAGGATAGGAGGAAGGATCAGAAGATGTTTAATTTGGAGAAAAGTCAAGGGGATATGATAACTTTTGTCAAGACATTGTCCAAAGGATACTAGTTCTGCTTGGCCCCAGGGGGCAGCACTAGTATCAGTGGGTGACAATTGCAAAGAAGGAAATGTCTCTTCATGCCAGGAAAGCAAAACAATATATAATAAATTTCTCATAATTAGAATTACCCAGAAATGTAACAAACTATCTTAGGAAGTGTGTTTCTCCCTTCCTGGAGATTTTCATGCCAAGTTGGAATGACCACTTTCCAGATGTTGGAAAAGTGATTCCAACTCATGTATGAATTTTACTAAAGGATTTTTGAGATCCATTCCAACTCTATTTCTGAGGTTCTATGAATCTATGATGATTTCCATCCCATGGTATATATCCCAGGGATTCTTAACTAGGAGTCTCTGAACTTAAAAAAGAGAGAGAATTGTATTTAAATATAGTTTTCTTTGTAATTCTATACATTTTATTTTATGTATTTAAATATATTGTTTTAAGAAGGGGCCCTTGAGTCACAATAGGCTTCTAGAAGGGTCCAAGATATTCTCCAAATTCAAGAACTTCTAAAGTAAAGGGCAGAGAAGAACTAGCATGTGCTCACTTTGCTAGCATTCTTTATGTCTCAGAGGACTTTGACCTGCTACTTATTGTTACAGAACTTTAGGAATCCAGGAAAAAACTATCACCTATATTTGATGAGCCGACCCCTACACAAGCTGATAAAGCAAATTGTCTCATTAAAATTGTTCAAACTGGCTCATGGTCAATTGATTATGGAATTCTCAAGAGAATATTTGATTCTAGGTTAATACTAATGGTAATAATATCTTCCCCTTGTATACTACTTTGCCAAATGTCTTCATGGACAGAATTTCATTAGACCTTGACTTGCTTTAAAGTAGATAAGAGGGTATTGTTATTCTCATTTTAATGAAGAGGAAACCGAGTCTCAGTGAAATGCTGCTTCCAATGTCACATGTCTTAGTACAGGAAAAAGGAGAGACTTTAAGTCATGTCTTCCATGAATTGCAAGTGAATTTTCAGTAGAATGCAATCTCTTTGAAAGCAGAGACCTTTTAATTTTAGTCTTTGTATACCTACTATCTACCACTGTGCCTGGTACTTGATAAATACTCTTTGCATTGAATTCAAGTTCAAAAGGTATCAGTGATTGCATTTACTCACACAAACAGCTACTTCTTCTGGTAAAGAAAACTTATTCATCAATACAAACAAGCTATTTTCAAGAATTCAGGCTCAGAGTAGCTTCTTATGTAACATGTAAAGATTAAATTAGATTGCTTCCAAGGTTCTTTGTATCTCAAAATCGGAGATCCACTTCTGGCAAAGGCACCACCACCATCCTCCACTTCTCAAGGTTTGTAACTTCTCCTCCTTACTCTCCCTCACCTTACACAGCCATTCAGTTGCCAAATCTTGTCCTTTCTACCACCAAAGTATTGTCTCGCCTTTGCCTCCTCTCCACTCCCACAGCTACTCCTTTGGTTCAAGCCCTCCATTTCTGACCTAGATTGTTGCAGCAAACTCTTAATTGGTCTCCCTAGATCAGGTCTCTCTCCTTCCAGATTGATTCTATTTTCAAAGTAACTTTCCTTAAGTGTGGATTTTATCATGTGAGACCTTTACTCAATTAACTCCAGAGTTGCCCTTAAGATAAAATATACTCCTATGTTGACTTTAAAGCACTATATAACCTGGACCCGACCTCTCCAGACTTATTACTTCTCCTTCTACACTCTTCAGTCTTTTCTCCACTCTTCCCACATCCCACTCCATCTTCTGGTTACATGACTCAGCACTGACTGTCCCACATCCCAAATTTACTCCTAACCTCTGCCACCTGGTAGTCCTTATCTTCTTTTAAATACAACTCACATAGTGTGAAACCTTCACTGACCGCCCCACCCCAACTGCTACTACCCTCTCTTCCTATATTGTTTTTAACTCTCTCATATATGTTTTCATTTGCTAACTTTGTATTTACACTGTATATAGTTACATATGTCCTTCTTGTCTATACCACTAAAATGTAAGCTTTTGGAGAACTAGAATCATCTCACTCTTTGAATTTGTATCTGGCACATAGTAAATATCTTGTAAGTGCTTGTTGATCGATTGATTGAGCAATGTCTTCCTAGTGATTGAGCTGTATTTCCTGAGATTCAGTCTGTCTAGAGCTAATAATCATTGTTCTGCTCTATGGAATGTTGTTTTTTACAGCCAGAGGGAGTTGCATTTAATTCTTCTTTTGGGGGTGTTTCTTCCTTTCCTACCCCCTGCCCCCATCAAAACTTTAGAGAAAACTAATATTTCCATTTCTACACAAGAGGAAGCCTCCAGGCCCACATCCTGTTCATCTTTCTCCCCTTGGGTACCAAAGCCTCTTATGTTGGCCTCTGGTTACCACAAAAACATCAGCTTCTGTTCCCATAACCCTGATCCTGATAATTATGGAAAATGACATAGCATGGACTTATTCCTTGTCCCCTCTATGTCAGCCCCTCCAGACTCCTCCAGACAGACACACACTGATGGTAACTTCAAGAGCTGGCCTGGATTTCCATATATCTCCCTAGAGCAGTTAGTCTATTTTGCTAGGTCACAGTGTTTTAGGAAAATTTAGTCCTCGCTGTCTAATAATCCCAACAGGATTCCCACATATTCCTTCAGTTTGTTGTTGATTTCCTCATAAGGAATCTCCAACCCACATAAATTACTCTATTTTTCCATAGTCAAATCCTGAGTTTCTCTATCTCTTGGACTGACTGATCAGGCTTGAAAAGTATACCACCTCAACAGTTTGAACACTTATACAACATGGTACGATAGAGAGAATCCTAGATTTGGAGTAAGAAGACTTGAATTTGGAACCAAGATGGCAAAGTAAAAGGAGAAATTCTAGTCAGACTCTCCCTACATTCCTCTCTAAATGACTTTAAAGTATTGTGTCAAATAGAATTCTGAATTCTTGACCAACAAAAGGTCAAGGTAAGATATTTTTCTTGCCAGGGACAATTTAGGAATCAGAAGGAGTGGTCTGTGGCACTGGAGTGGTGACTAGCTGGGAGTATAGTGAAGTGTAGCTGAGTCCTTGGAGGAAACAGCAGTAGCAGCACTACCAGGAGCTCTCAGTGCTCAGAGATGGTAAGGGGATTGAACAGTTAGTCAGAAAGAGATTCCACGAGACCCCTGTGCTATCCCTGGACATAGAAATGGGCACAATTTGGAAAGTCCATTGCCCATTTTCCAGTTCCTGGTCTCAGTTCCACAGAGGAGAGGAGTTATGGTGATAAAAGGCCAGGGATCCTGTTTGAGTACAAGCCAGAGCACAGACCAGAAGAGCAGCAATCACACCTCTCCTCAAATCAGACCACCTTGAAATCACTAAAACTTTGCAAGCCCCCCAAACTGGGGAAACAACAAGGTGGAAAAGCCTGAAGCTTGAGACAGTGGAGGAAACAGAGCCTGACTCTATCATACAGTTTAAAGTCAAAAGATCTGGAAAAATAAGAAAACAATAATAACAACAATTAATTAGAAACCAGAATGTCAAAAAATGATGTTTGCTAGAAACACGCTTGAAACAAGACACACAGAGAGTTAAAAATAAAGGGCTGGAGCAGAATCTATTATGCTTCAGCTGAAGTAAAAAAGTTAGAGGTGGTAAGCCTGATCTAAAACAAAGCAAAAGCAAAAAATAGACATAATTAAAAGAGATAATAAGATAAATTACATTATGATACATGGTACCAAAGATAATGAATTGTAGCAATACTAAATATATATGCACCAAATGGCATAGCATTCAGATTCTTTTTTATAATTTATTGACTTCTTTATTTACTTTTAGTTCACAAGATTCAGTTACAGAATCACTTGTGTTTCAGATTTTTCTCCCCTCCCTTCTCCCCGCTCCCCAACATAGTGGTGTACAATCATGTATGGGATCTGAAAACATTTTCACATTGTACAATAGTTTGGTTGTATAGAAGTGTTGTAACCAATGGAGCAAATAATGGGAGAAAAGAAAAGAA
>CM053595.1:61894992-61912492 GCA_028646575.1 Pseudocheirus occidentalis
CTGCTGCCGAGCTGCCTTCAGCGAGAGCTGTGTTCTCTGGATTTCTGTGAGTCTGAGAGTCCTAGACTTTCCTAGACTTTGTCTGGGCTCGTATTTTCTGGGTGTTTAGGGTGGCGGTGTGGGAGCTGCGGAACCTTGCTGCTTCTACCTCACAACATGATTAATGTGGAAATATGTTTAATATGATTGTATGTGTATAGCCTACATCAGATTGTATGCCATCTTGTGGAGTGGCAGGGGAGGGAGGAAGAAAAAAATTCAGAACTCAAAATCTTATAAAAGTGACTGTTGAAAAGTATTTTTCCATGCAAATGGAAAAAATAAAATTCTATTAAGTGGGAAAGAAAGAAAAATCATAGTTGGTCCTTTCCTTGATCAAAGAAAAAGGATGCATATTTTTATAAATATGTTTATCAACTCTTTGTATAGGAAAGAACTGGAAACCAAGGGGATATTTGTCATTTGGCTGAACAAATTAAAGCACAGGAATGTAATGGAATTTTACTCTATGTTAAGAGATGATAAAAGGTTTCAGAGAAATCTTGGAAGAGTTGCAAACTTCTGAGGTTCTATGAACTGAGGCAGAGTGAAGACAGTAAAACTGGGAGAACAATTTACATAATAATAACAGAATTGAAAAAGGCAAAACACTTTCAAAGATCGCGTTCCTTTGTAATTTTAGATGCATTAGTTTACTTTTAGCAAATTAAATTATTTTATCTTCTTTGATCCACTCTATCACTTATTTGGTCAAGAACTGTTCCTGGTTCACATATCTGAAAGGTAATTTCTTTCTTACTCCTCTAACTTGTTTATGAAACAACTCTTTTCATATAAATCAGTCATCATCTAGAGCTTATCTTGCTATATGGTATGTGATATTGGCCTAGACTTAATTTTTACCTGACTGTTTTTCAATTCTCCCAAGAGTTCTTGTGGAAAAGCGTGTTGTCACTCTTGTAGCTATGGTCTTTGGGTTTATCAGATGCTAAGCTATCATCCTTCTTTGCTTCTTCATGTTGCATGCCTAATCTTTCCCCTGATTAACCTCTCTATTTATTACCTAGTATAAAATTATTTTGATGATTCTAATTTTGTAATATAGTTTGAAATCTGATATTCCTAGCTCTCTTTCATTTTTAAAATTATTTTCTTTGTTATTCTTGAACTTTTCTTCCCCTTGAAGAATAATTCTTTTTTTTGTCCAGATATATAAAACAACACTTTAGCAGTCTGATTGGTATGACATTGGATAAATAAATTAATTTAGGTATTGTTGCCATTCTTGTTATATTGGTTTCATCTACCCATAAGCAATTGATATTTCTATAATCATTAAACTCTGTCTTTATTTCCATATTTAGTTGTATGCATTCCTTCTGTTTTTCTTGATAGGTAAACTGCCAAGTACTTTAGACAAAATATAGGTATTATTTTAAATAGAATTTCTCCAATTTCTTGCTGAATTTAGTTGGTAATATACAGAAGTTCTATCCTTTATGTATATTTATTTTATATCCTGAAATTTTGTTGAGCTTATAATTTCAATCATTTTTATTGAATTTCTAAGCTCCTCCAAGTAAACCATCACATCACCTTCAAAAGTCATGATTTTCTAACGTCTTTACCTATGATTATTCCCTTTGTTTCTTTTCCTTACCTAATTGCTTGAACTAGCGTTTCAAGAACTATGTTAAATAGTAGTGGTGATTGTACTCTTGATCCTCTAATTTATCTCCATTATGTATAATTCAAGCTCTTGTTTTTAGATAGATACTACTTATTATATAGAGGAAAGCTAATTTATTCTCTTATTTTCTGTTGTTTTGAACAGAAATAAATATAATATCTTCTCAAAAGCTTTTTTGTACATCTCCTGATATAATTTTGTTTCTCTCATTATACATAATCTATTATACTTACAGTTTTCCTAATATTGAAGCAGTTCTGAATTCCTGATGTGAATCCAACTTGACCATATTATATAATCTTTGTGTATATTGATGTTTATTTGCTAATATTTAATTTTTAAAATTTGTCTCAGTGGCCATTAGGGATATTTGCCAAACATGTTCTTTACTTAGATTTATGAATCACTCTCTAATTGATGTGGTCAAAGGATATGAACAGGCTATTTTCAGAAGAAGAAATCCAAGATATCTATCATTATAAGAAAAAGTACTCCAAATCACAATTGCTTTTTGTTGTTCAGTTGTCTCTGACTCTTCGCCACCACATTTGGAGTTTTCTTGGCAAAAATATTGGACTGATTTGTCATTTCCTTGTGGAGCTCATTTTACAGATGAGGAACTGAGGCAAATAGGGTTAAGTGGCTTGCTTAGGGTCACACAGCTAATAAGTATCACAGACCAGATTTGAACTCGAGAATATGAGTTTTCCTGACTTCAGGGCCAAATATCTATTCACTGTGCCACCTAGTTATCCCTTCACTATTAATTAGAGAAATGCAAACTAAAATAACTTTGAGGTATCATCCATAACTATCATGACAGAATAGGGAAATTATAAAGGTTGGAAGGAATGTGGAAAAATTAGGATTCCAATATACTGTTGGAAGATTTGTGAACTGATCCAACCATTCTGGAGAACAATTTGAAACTATGCCCTGTGAAATTGTACATAGCCTTTGATCCAGCAATACCATTACTGGATCTGTATTCCCAAGTGATCAAAGAAAAGAAAAAAAGGATCTATTTGTACAAAATATCTTTGTATTTATAGAAGTTATTTTTGTGGTTGCAAAGGATCATAAATTGACAGAATGCCCACCAATTGGGAAATGACTAAAGAAGTTGTGGTGTATGTTTATGATGGATTCCTATGGTGCTATAACAAATGGTGGGCAGAATCATTTCAGAAAGAGATGAGAAGACTTCTTTGAAATGATGCAGAGTAAGGTGAGCAGAATGAGAAGAACATTGTACGCAATAATAGTGATATTTTATGATGATCAACTCTGTGCGACTTGGCTATTCTGATTAGTGCAGTGATCCAAAACAATTTCAAAGGACTTATGATGAAAAATGCTTTATCTCTCCAAATTAAAACAACAACAACAACAAAAAAAAACTAATGGAGTTTGAATGCAAATTGAAGCATAATTTTTAACTTTACTTGTTTTTAACAGCATGGCTAATATGGAAATATATTTTGTATGATTTCATCTGTATAATTGGTATCATATTTCTTGCCTCCTCAGTGGGTAGGGGAAGGGCTTGAGGATGGGAAAGAAGTCCAAACTCAAAATTTTTCTTAAAAAATGAATGTTAGGGGCAGCTAGGTGGTGCAGTAAATAGAACGCCAGCCCTGGAGTCAGGAGGGCCTAAGTTCAAATTCGGCCTCAGACACCTAACACTTGCTAGCTATGTGACCTCAGGCAAGTCACTTAACCCCGAATTGCCCTGCCTTCCCCCTTCCAAAAAGCAGAAAAAAAAGGAATGTTAAACATAAATAATAAATTAATTTAAAAAAACAATAGCTTTGAAAAATATACTCAAGGAAGCTATTGATAATAAGAATGCTCCATTTACACCAAAATATTTATAGTAGCTCTTTTTCATCATAGCAAAGAACTAGAAACAAAGTAGATATTTATAAATGCAATAGAATATCATTGGACTGTATAGAAATAACATGCATAATGAATACAAGTGAAGCATAAAAAGACTTACATGAACTCGTGCAAAGTAAAGAGAGCAGAGCCAAGAAAACACTATACCACAAAAAGCAAACTACCACAGCAATTTCAGTGGAAAGAAAAACAATCTAAAAAAATGAGTCCATACATCTAACACATTTCCTATAACGTTTGCTGTTTGGCATATGTTTATTGGTTTGAATTATTTTTTCTTTCTTTTTTCTATCTTTTTTCTGTTTTATTTTAAGAGTTCATTACAAGTGATGGCTTTCTAAAAGGATTGAGGGGAGGGATCAAGAAAAAAATCTACGTGACATAAAAACAAAATATAGCAATAAAATTCTACGTTAAAAAATGGAAATAGGTCTCCATTTATTCATTGGAAAATGGCTAAACAAAGTATAGTACATGAATATAATAACAAATCAATATATTGTAATAATTCTTCAGGAACATGAAGAATTCAGAGAAATATAGGAATATACCTGAACAGATGAAAAAATATAGCCAAAAAAACAGAAAAAATAATATGCCACTGCCACAATGTAAAACGAAAGAACAACAAAATATTTTAAAATTTGTTTCTTATAAAACAAATACAATGCTCTTGCAAACCCAGACCCAAACCTCAACTCTTCATTCTCACTCATCTCATAAATATACTCCATTGCCAAATATCATCATGTCTACCTTCATGATATCTCTCACATACATTTTTTCTCTCCACTTAAGCTGTTCATTCCTCATCACCTCTTGCCTTAATTTTTTGAGGGTCTTCTAATCAGGTTCCTGGCCTTAAGACTCTTCCCGTTACAATCCATTATCCACAAAGCTGGCAAGATAATTCTTTTTCCTAATGTTTAGGACTGACCATGTCACCTTCCCTGTTCAATGACCTCCAGTGGATCCCTGTTACCTCCCTGATCAAATATGAAGTCTTTTGTTTGATATTTAATGTTATTCATAATCTGGACCCTTCCAACCTTTTTAGTCTTCTTATAATTTATTCTCTTTCAGGAACCATGGCCTCTAGCTAAACTAGACTACTTGTAGTTCCTTAAAAAATGGCATTCCATCCATGGTGCTAAGCACATAGTAGGCACTTTATAAATGTTGGTTGACTGATTTATACTTCATAACTCTTCTTAGAAAATAGCTCTTAGGCAAATTAAAAAAAAAAGAAAAGCTCTTTCCAGGAAATTTGTTCAAAGACCTCTGAATCTGTATTAGAAAAATTAGCCCTTAAAACTTCAGATAGAATCAAATTCCTATTTGTCTACTCAGAAGTCTTTCAAAAAATAACTTAAGGCAGGACACAGTTTGACTGACTCCTTCATAGCTCAGGGAAAACTCTTATATTCTTCAAGGCTGCCTTCCTAGAAGATGATAAATACAGAACTCACCACGGCTACTGGGTTGTGTCTTAATACAGGGACTTAGGGCCTTTGGGTAAGCTGCCAATTTTTCATTATATAAGCCTTGAAGTCTCTCAATAGGATACTGGGGCGTGTCTGCAACTCAAGTCCCAGGAACCACTCTTGTTTCCCATAGCTCCTCAAAGTAAAGATATAAACTGATCTTAAATTATGACCCTGGGCTAGAGAAAAAATAAAAATAATGATAAATAATTTTATTTTAAATGACACTCTATCTCCTTTTTTCATTCCTTTTTATGTCTGACCACCATGTCTGGAATAATCTGTCCACTCACCTCCTGAGAGTGGATCACAATGGGAAGAAGGGAAAAGGTGGTATAAAGAGTTTCTCTAACTCTCTCCACTCTCTACTCCCTCACTTTCAGCAAGATGGCACCAGTCACCTAAGAACAGTGGTAGCTTCAGGGATCACAACCCTTTTTGTCATAGAGAAGGACTGACTACGGACTCTATGAAGTGCCAGCCCTCAGAACCCAGCCTAGAGATAAACATCGGGGAAACCTTATGAGAAATCAAGGAAGAGATAAAGGACACCAAATAGCCAGGAGCTGTGAGTTACCCATTTTCCATGTGTGTTCTCTACCTGTGTATCTCACTACCTTTCTCCTGTAAGCTTGAACCACTTTTCCCTAAGAAAAAGAGAGCATGACCCTGGTTTGGGGTGGGAGTAGGGGAGTTGTTTCTGAAAGAATACAGTTCTTTGCTTTGCATCCTTACTAATGAAACGTTCTAAAAATTAATTGTCTGTCTGATAAGCAATGGAAAGTACACGCATGGGGGTGTCTGAGCACCAGTTCTAGAATCCTCAGATCTCGTGGGTTATCCCTGGTGTCTGAGGGGTGTACTAGAGACCCTCTTGGGACTGAGCTCTCCAAGGCAAATGAAAGTTAAAGAAGTAGCCCTGGAGTGAATGCTGCAATAGCATTTGAGAGCTGATTTTCAAGCATGCATAGTCCTATCTCTATTTTACAGGGAACAAACTGTGCTTCTAGGATCTGGGTCTGGAATCGGGAAGCCTTGGGTTCAAATCTGGCCTTAGACCTTAACCAGCTGTGTAACCTTGGGCAAGTCACTTTGCCTCAGTTTCCTCAACTGTAAGTTGAAGATAATAACAACATCTACTTCTCAGGGTTGTTGTGAGGATCAAAGGGCATAATATTTTTAAAGCTTTTAGCACAGAGCTTGGCAAGGAGTAGGCATTATGTAAATGCTTGTTTCTTTCCTCTTTCCCTTCCCTCCTCCAAGTAAGGAAGTCAGGAAGTGCTAGAGCTAAGATTGGAATTGAGATTGGTAGGGTCCAAATTCAGTTCTCTTCTCACCACACCATATGACCTCAATTTCTGTAATAGTAAGAGAAGCCAGGTTATTTATAGCTCAACCTTTTGCCTTGATGCCCCTGAAAGGAATTTATAAATCATCACCAGGGCAGGCAGATTTGGTGTAATCTTTCCTATTTGCTCTATGATGGAGAACAAATGCCAGCTCTTGTCTTCTGAAAACGACCATTCCTTCATATTTGGAGAATCAATAAGGACTAATGAGTACCTTGAAGCTTTCCTTGTAATGGCCTGTCTGATAGCAAATAAGACCATCATTCTAGCACCTAAGATAATATTCTGCATTCTTCCCATTGAGCCTGATTAGCTAGGGCTACAGAAGAACTAGAAAGAAGAAAGTGAGAGTTGAAAAAATGATAGAAAGTGAAAGAGTAGAAGAGGAATGAAGGTAGAGGAAGGAAGAGAGAGGAAAGGGAAGAGAAGAAAAAGAAGGGGAAAGAGGAGTAGAGGAGGGGAGAGAGGAAGGAGTGGAAGAGTAGAGAAGGAAAGAGGAGATAAGAGGGAATGGCTGGGGAGAGGAGAGAAGGGGAGAAAAAAGGAGAGAAGAAGAGAATTAAGAGAATGCGGAGGAGAGATAAATGGAAAGAGGAATATGAAGGAATCAGAAGAAGGAGGGAAAGGATGAGGAGGTGAAGTAGAGATCACATTTTTCATTGAAGAAGACATGATAATTTGAAAAAAAGAAATGTGTAATTTCTAATCATAAATAGTTTAGTACAAAAACTATAGTTACATTCCTTCACCAATAAACACCGTTAGTTGCTTGTTAGCATTATTTGAAAGTCTACCTTCCTTCATTCTATCTTCTCTCAGATTTTTAAATCTTTTCTGATACAGAGTCTAAGTAATCTTCATAATGCACCACCCCAATCACATCCCTTCTCTATTACAAAGCCTTCCTTGCTCTTATTGCTTGCTGAATTAGGGATAAACTCTTGCTCCTGTGCATAGTCTTAATCCAACCTGCCAATCTAGACATATCTTATAATGCTTCTCTCCAAGTGTTTTGTTGTCCAGTCAAATAGAACTTCTTTCTGTCCCTTCTTATGTTGTTCTGTCTTATCTCCCTGCATTTGTTTATGCCATCATCCATTCCTGGTTATAGACTCTTCTTTCCACTCCACCTCTGCCTCAGGAAGTTCCTCCCTCCTTCAAGGATTAATTCAGATGTTATATCTTTCAAAAACACCTGCTAGACTTCCCTATCTGATCAGATGTGCAGATGAAATGATATTTCCTCAAATCTGAACAGCAGGGAAGACTAAGAAAACCTGGGTTCAAGTCTTGTTTCTAATGCATAATTTGTAGTCATCAATGATTCATTTACTTTCTCAGTGCCTGCAAGCAATTTGCAAAAAATGAGGCATTGTTGATCTATAGCTGGGAGATAGTTTCTATGCTGGGAGTTCCCTATATCAATGATATCATAGATTTGGAGCAAAAAAAAAGTCTCAAATTCATATGATTCTCTCCTTTACTTTTTCTTTTTCTTTCAGCCAAAACCTTAGTTCAGGTCCTCATTACCTCCTCCCTGGACTACTAGAGTACTATAATTAGTTTTGCTAATTTGTTTCTCTTTTCCTCCTTTATTCTAGACTCTCTGCTCTCAAACTTCCTTCCACAAAGTTGTCAAAAATGTCTTTCTAAAATTTTGGTCAGATCTGATTATTAAGTTGCTCTTCTTTAGAAAACGGTAACATATATATGCATATATACACACGCATACATATATACACATATGTATATATGCATACCTACATGTGTATATGTGTGTACACATATACATATATTATGTATAGATACATAAACAACTTATCTACTGGGAAATACCTCTTTTTCTATATTTATTTCAATTACCTATATATTTTGGATATATACACATATACACACATACATATATTTGTGTATATATATGTGTGTGTGTGTGTGTGTCAGACTTTGTCATTGATATTCTATGCAATTATTTTCCCACTGTACCATATCTCTTAAATTTTATTTTCATTGATTTTTAAACAAAGCCTTTACAATATTATAATAAAAAATCCATATAATCTTTTAGGATTTCATTTATGTCCTTTTGGGACTTGGAATTTTTTACTACCTCTGTTTCTAAAAGGTATCTGATATTGTTCTCTCCTAATTTTTAATACTGTCATTTTTTATGTTCAGATTGCATATTTGTTTTGTATTTATTGTGATACCTGGTGTAAGGTTCTACAAAATCTTTATGAAAATTATCTAGGCACATATAGCTGATGCCTTTGATGAAGTCAATAGCATTATCAGACGTTCTGAAATGATACACATGCATAAATGGTATCTTTATGATTGCACAATTACAAGAAAATATGGAGGATACAATATTTGTTGTTTGCCTGTACATACTTTTTTAAAAATGCAAATATTTGATTTAACAAAGAAAAAATGCATGGCCTTAGAGAAGGGAATGGTGAGCTAGTCCAGTGTCTTTGCCATTGCTTGCTTAGTCATTTTTCAATCATATCTGATTCTTCATGACTTCATTTAGAAAACCCTAAATGGTTGGTAGAGATACTGGAGTGGTTTGCCATTTCCTTCTCTAGCTCATCTTACAGATGTGGAAACTGAGGCAAATGGGGCTAAATGACTTTAGGGTCACACAGCTAGTAAGTGTCTGAGGCCAGATTTGAACTTATGAAGATGAGTATTCCTGACTCCAGGCCTGAAACTCTATCCACTGTATCATTTAGTTGCCCATTTTTGCCAAGAAAGCCCCCAAACCCCAAATGAGGTCATAAAGTTTTGGACATGACTGAGAGGCAACTGAACAACAAAAAAAAGATTCTTTTCTCTTAGTATTGTCCTCTTCACATAGCAAAATAAAACAAGATTACTTAAAACATGAGGGACAGCTGGGTGGCACAATGAACAGAGCACTGGCCCTGGAGTCAGGAGGACCTGAGTTCAAATCGGGCCTCAGACTCTTAACACTTAGTAGCCATGTAACCTTGGGCAAGTCACTTAACCCCATTGCCCTGCCTTTCCCCCTCCAAAAAAGGCAAAAAAAAACCCCAAACCCCCAAAAGATTACTTGAAAAATGAAGAAACAGAAATAATTGTTAATATATCATGTAATTATTAAGATCATATTAATCATATCACATTAATAACATTAATATCAAATAAGACACAAAACAAGAAAGTTAATGCTAGGGGGCAGCTAGGTAGCACAGTGAATAGAGCACAGGCCCTGGAGTCAGGAAGACCTGAGTTCAAATCTGGCCTCAGACACTTAACACTTACTAGCTGTATGACCTTGGGCAAGTCACTTAACCTCAATTGCCTTTCCAAAAAAAAAAAGAAGAAGGTTAATGCTAATCAAAAGTGATCATTGTTGTCAGTCTATGATGTCCAGTATTGCATCCAAATGGAAAAGTGGTTCCTTATAAATGGTGAGGTCCTTCAGATGTTTCTGTTTACAGATGGAACTGTGTTGCTGCATCCCACACAGAATCTTTTCAAAGCCTCCAAAATAAGTCCTAATCATTTCAAAAGAAATTTGCCTAGCTATCCACACAGGAAAAAAGAAATGAAAGAAGGATGTTTTTTATATAGATTATGAGAAGCAGTCAAATGGAAAACCTACAGAACTCATCCACTGGTACCTATATATTGAACAGCCATTGAAAAAGAACAGTGAACTGGAAGCAGAATTGAACATGATAAGGGTGAGCTGGATTGCTTTTGGACTCCAATTGAATATCTCAAACTGCTTATTCTATGTAGATATCTTAACCTTGACTTGCCCAGAACTTTATTTGTTGTCTTTCCCTCCAAATTCTCCCCTCTTCAAAACTTCCATATCAGTATCACCAGCAACACCATCTTTCTAATCAGTCAACTTAATTGTCATTGTTAATTTCCCACTCTCCCCATATCAAATCTGTTGCCGGGGTCTCCTGATTTTGCCTTTATGATATCTCTTGAATCCACCCCACTTTTTTCCTCTGACACTACCAGCTCTCTGGTGCAGGGCTTCTTCACCTCTAGCCCAGACTCTACAATAGCCTGCTAGTTGGTCTCTATATCACAAGTTTCTTCCCACTTCAGTTCATCCTTCACTTAGCTGCCAAAATGATCTTTGTAAAGTGAAGATCAGATCTTACAACCCACCCCCATTCAATAACTCTATTGGCTCTCTATCATTTTAATATTTTAACATTATTATTATTTATATTTTAATAATATTTTATTTTTAATTTGTGGAATAAAAGAAGCATTTCCATAACATATTAAAAAATAGATGACTGCACATGAAACTGCAAATCTATTATGTACAACTTTTAGACTTTATTCCTTTAAAATATATAATAAAGTTGTCATATACATTTCTTTTTTCCTTCTTCTTTCCCCTTCTTAACCCTAGAGATGGCTACCATTAATATAAAAATCTCTATTTGGTGTTCAAAGACTTTCCTAATCTGTCCCCACTCACCTTATAGGACACTCTATTTTCTTACTCTGGGTTATTTCTACTGACTACTCCCACACGTGGAATGCTCTTCCTCCTCATATCAGCCTTCCGGCTTCCCTAGTTTCATTTTATTTCTACCTACAAGTGCATCTTCTACAAAAAGCCTTTCCTGATCCCTCTTAATTCTAGTGCATTCTAAAAAAATACAAAGTAAGATGTCCTAGCTGCAACAGATCTCAAACTGCATTATAAAAATGGTAATCAAAAATAATCTGGTACTAGCTAAGAAATAGACTGGTGAATCAGTGGAATAGATTAGGTACACAAGACACAGTAGTAAATGATCACAGTAATCTAGTGTTTGAAAACCTCAAAGACACAAGCTTCTGGAACAAAAACTCACTATTTGAAAAAAAAAATGCTGGAAAACTAGAAAATGGTACGGCAGAAACTAGCATTTTACATCATATACCAACAAAAGGTCTAAATGGGTACAGGATTTAGATGTAAAGGGTGATACCATAAGCAAACAGGAAAGCAAGAAATAGTTTACCTGTCAGATC
The DNA here is from genome assembly GCA_028646575.1 of Pseudocheirus occidentalis. Taxonomy (NCBI): domain Eukaryota; kingdom Metazoa; phylum Chordata; class Mammalia; order Diprotodontia; family Pseudocheiridae; genus Pseudocheirus; species Pseudocheirus occidentalis. Next base: position 61,906,440 of record CM053595.1, read on the forward strand.
TATGGAGAAAAGAAGAATTTATGTCCAAATAAGGAATAGAGAACATTACAAGATATGAAATGAGTAATTTTGATTTATCTAACCAAAAAGTTTTTGCATAAACAAAGCCAATGCAACAAAGATTAGAAGGAAAATAGGAAGGTGGAAAATAATTTTTATGCCAAGTCTTTCTTATCCAGGCTTCATTTCTCAAATATATAGAGAATTGAATTAAATTCATCGCATGCAAGTCATTTACTAATTGGTAAATGGTCAAAGGATATGAACTTGCAGTTTTTACACAAAGAAATTAAAGATATTTGTGGTTATCTGAGGAAGAAAAACCTTGTTCTAAATCACTAATGAACAGAGAAATGCAAATTAAAACAACTCTGAGATACCACCTCACACACCTATCAGATTGGCTAATATGACATAACAGGAAAATGATAAATGTTAGAGAGAATGTGGGGAAATTGAGACACTCATATGCTGTTAGTGAAGTTGGGAACTGATTCAAGCATTCTGGATAGCAATGCAAAACTATGCCCAAAGGACTATAAAACTGTGCATACTCTGATCCAGCAATACCACTATTGGGTCTGTGTCCCAAAGGCATCAAAAAAGGGGAAAGGAAAATTGCAGTGAAGGTACTGACCTGCTTTGGAAGGTATATGTACCAAAATATTTATAGAGTATCTTTTTGTAGTGGCAAGGAATTGGAAATTGAGGAAATGCTCATCATTTGTGGAATGACTGATTGAGTTGTAGTATATGAATTAAATGGAATATTACTGTGCTATAAGATATGATGAGCAGGATGTTCTCAGAAAAAAAAACTGGAAGGACTTACATGAAATGATACAAAGAGAAATGAATAGAACCAGAATAATATTGTACACAGTAATAGCAATGTTGCATGATAATCGACTATGAATGACTTAGCTCTTCTCAGAAATACAATGATCCAGGATGATTCCAAAGCACCCTTGATGAAAAATGCTATCCACATCCAGAGAAAGAACTGATGGAGACTGAATCCAAATCGAAGCATAACGGTTTTCACTTTCTATACTTTTTGTTTATCCCCACTGCTTAGCACAGTGCCAGGTACATAAAAAGCGCTTACTAAATGTTTATTGATTGAAGGAATTTGTGAAATGTCATACCTGTTAATGACCCGACACTTTTTTCTGAAACAAAGTCCCATCCTATTTTTTTTTAAAACATCAATAATCTTCTATTGATGTCTCATTGAATGAAACAATCTCCAAAAAGTTACAGTAGAAGAATGACCTCAAAGAACAACGGAGAGGCACATGGTGAATAGGGATAGGCTATAAAAGATCATAAATAATCTGGGGTGGCTAGGTGGTGCAGTGAACAGAGCACTGGTCCTAGAGTCAGGAGGACCTGAGTTCAAATCCGGTTTCAGACACTTAACGTAAAAGCTAGCCATGTGACCTTGGGCAAGTCACTTAACCCCAACTGTCCTCCAAAAAGCAAAAAATAAAAATAATTAAGATTATAAATAAAGAATCATACAGAAGTGGTGTGAAGGATGTCCTCAGGGAGATATCTGATATCTCTTAAAAATGGACTATGTCATGGTAAGAACAAAGCATAACTAATGGACTGCTTACAACCTCAATTGCTATCAATTGAATGTCAAGAAAATACAAGTAAGACACTTTAGCACATTGGGTAGATTTTTTGCAGGCCCCATAGGAAAGATTTTGGAAAGGGCATATAGAATAGTGGCATGAGATGTATAGAAACATATGGGTGGTGGTATTCTGTAGTGTTATACATCAATGATATTACAAATTCATTAGAACATTGGAGTAAATTTCTCTAGAATCAAATACAGTGAATTTCACATAGTAAATGTATTAATAAATATTTGCTCAATGAATTCATGACTTTCTTTTTCCTTTGTCCCACAAATTGAGCAAGTCAGACCCCTGTGCTTCCTGCTTCCCTGACCAGAAGAGGGCCATGGATAGCTTCAGATTTCTACATCAGAATTAGTTCAAACTATAGCAATGATATTATAATCACTATCTCAACTTTCTCTCCAATTTGAACTTCTTCACAAGAGGTCTAAATACTCTGTCTAAGATTTTCACAGCCTCAGCCCAAGGAAATCCTTATATAAACAAAATCTTCATAGCTTCTTAGGAGGGCAGAAGGTTTAGAATTGGTAAAACAGGGCACATCTCTCTTAAATCCTTGTCCACTAAATCAACAGGCAAGGCTTCATCATTTACAGACACATGATGAGGTTTTTCCAGGAATTATTTCCCCATAGCATTTTTAATAGGTGGTTCATAAATAATACTTTATTGAAGTCACCTAGTGCACTGAAGATGAGCATGTTAAAGAAGTCTGACTAATTAAAGCAAGTCAGGAAGCCTGGTAATGGAAACTTCGGCTATGCCCACTGAGATGTCTGATGAAAACTGAGAAATTCAGCCAGTCACCCAGATGTTTTCCAACATCCAGATGTTTGTCAATGTGTTCACACAGCTGGTCAGAGGGCGGGTGAGAAACTATTTTAAAACCACTATACATTATAAAAGAATAGAGGAAAATAAAGTTTCTGGCAAAAAAAAGGCTGGGATGGAGGGGAGGGAGACAATAATGCCTCTTAATGGAAGAATATAGTGACTTTCATGGTGTTCAAAATTACAGGACATGTTATCAAATCCATAACTGAATGATAACAATGATGATAAACACATGCATACATATATTATACATGCTCATGGGTCTATACATACATACATGCACAAACATGCAAACACACACATATTTAGCATAGTATACGACGCATAAAATGTTCTTAATAAATGTTTATTGAATAAATACATACCTCACTTTATAAGGAGGAAATACAGTGTATTAAATAGAATGCTAGGTTGGGATTAAGAAAGACCATTTTTCAGATCCTTCATTTGACACTTACTCTGTGCATGACCTTGGGAAAGGCATTTAACCTTTCTGGGCTTCTGTGAATACTTCAGGATTTATCTACCAAGTAATAGAGTCTAGCTTCCCGACTGTGATGACAAGATAACTCCTTAAGAAATAATAGGTTAATAAATGACTAACTTAGGGGCTTCAAGGTGTAGTGGATAAAGAGCCGTCCTCAAAGCCAGAGAAACCTGGTTTCAGGTCCTGCTTCAGACATGTCCTGTCTGTGTGACCCTGGATGTGTCACTTAACCTCTCAGTGCTCTAGGCAACTCTCTATGATTCTAAATTGCAGCGAAGGTACTGACCTGCTTTAGAAGAAAGCCTTTTTTTTTCTCAGTTGGGAGTTCCACATACTAATGATATCACAGGTCCAGTCTCGATACCTATTAGTCACCCAGGTAACAGACCCTAAATGGAAATTGATATGATGGCAGTGGCAACTGACACTACTCCAAAAGAAAGGCTCCTTGTTATTTGAGGGAATCTTTCCACTTTCAAAGGGGGAAAAGAAGGAATCTGAATGGAGAGGAGGCAGCTTGAGTGTATTCACATCCAGTTTTGAAAAGTCAGAAGACTGAGGACAACTCCCAAAGAGGTTACAGGAATCAGGTTAGAAGAGAAATAAGGCTGCTTAATATTCATTTATAGGTCTATGCTATGAATAGCAAAAGTGGAAATGTGCCTTAAACTGCTTTTTATAAAATGTTGTGTTAGACATTGGCCTCAATCTCAGGAAATCTGGGTTCAAGTGCCACTTCTGCTGTCACGTTGTACCAACTTGGATAAGTACTTTCTTGTTTCTGAGCTTCAGTTCCCTCACTTCTAAGATAGGGGGCTAAACTAGGGGTCTCTGAGCTTCTCGTTGACTCTAATAATCTACATCAGGGCTTCTTCAACTTTTTCCACTTAGGACTTCTTCAGTACTTCTTAAATTGTGGGTCACAGCCCCATTAATGGAGGCAGCAAGGTGGTTTGGTGGATAGAGAGCATCATACCTGGAGTTAGGAAGGACTGAGTTCAAATAAAATTCTTCTCGGTGGTTCTGTGACCCAGAGAAAGTCTTCCAGCCTCAGTTTCCTCATCTTTAAAATGGAGCACCTGCCTCCAAAGGCAGTTGTGAGGATCAAATGAGTTACTATCTAGAAATACTTTGCAAAGCCAGAAGCTCTACATACATACTAGCTCTTGTTGTTCTTTTAATATCACCTTCCTTACATAATTTTAATTTTATTTATTTTTAGAGCTCAATTATCTAATTATTTGCATTTTACTTCAATACCTACATTTTTATAAGAAATGGTATTCTATACTGAAGCATGGACAAAGTATGTGCCATATATCAGAGAAGGACAGGGAGCTGGGAGATTTCTATTGTCATTCTAATTTTATTACTTTTGATCTGTGTAACCTCAGGCAAATCCCTTAACCTCTGGGTATCAATGAGAATCATTAGGAATTCCCATATTTCTCTCAGAGTTTTTGTGGTTGTAGCGGGAGACAGAATAGAAAGAGGCACCCTGAAATCTGTAAATCAATATATAATTATAGGGAGTTGTTTCTATAGACTGTAGCCTATCCCTAAGATAAACATACCTCTCTTCTCAGAATCCTTATCTTTGCAAGGATTGACAACTCCCTGCGTAGGGAAAAGAGTGGAGATTCCATGTTTAGTGAGAACCCATGTGTAGCATAGGCTGGTTATGGTGTGGCTTGAAGGGAAGCAGAATAAACATCTCTAGCCTCTTCTCCTTCCTCCCTTCTCCAAGGGAATCTTTCATTCACTCCTGGAGGTGAAGCAGATGGTTGGGTCCAGGGGTCATTTTGCTCTCCTTATAGTGAGGGGGTTATCAGATTAGATGTATATCTATTAGCTCTCTTAAATATTGTTGATGTAGGGGTTGGGACTGGCTTCCTTTCAACTTGCTTTGTCAGTTTTGGGAGAAGGAAGAATGCAAGACCTGTCACCATGATTTGACCTCTTTACCATCTAATACTAGTTCCACACTGGTAATACTGGCAACTAGGTGGCACAGTGGATTGAGCAATGGGCGTGGAATGAGGAAGACTTATCTTTATGAGTTGAAATCCAGCCTCAGACACTTACTAGATATGTGACCCTGGGCAAGTAATTTAATCCTGTTTGCCTCAGTTTCTTCATCTGTAAAATGAGCTGGAGAAGGAAATGGCAAATCACTCCAGTATCTCTGCCAAGAAAATCTCAAATGGGGTCACAAAGAGTTGGACACGATTGAAATGACTTAACAAAAACAACCAATGAATACATACAGCAAATAAATCCATTTTAAAAATTATTGCAAACCAGAAATCAAAGAAGATACCCATGAGAGAATATATATGAGACAATACAGAATGAAGGAGCTCTCCCATTGGGAGTAAGGTAACTTAGCTCAACTAAGAGAGGGTCTTAAATCTTAGCCAAAAAGAAACTCTCTGAAGTCTCTGGAGTAGTGAACTGGGGATAGGGGCATGATAGAGACTACCCACTCTTTTCATTTCTTCCCAGAGTCTTTTCCATCAGCAACCTTTAGTGGGTTGGCCTTTCCCATTTTCTCTCTTGAAACTGGAATCTGACTCAACTCTTGAAGAAAAATCTTACTTGGAGAGGTTGAAAGGGGGACAACTGAAAGCTGAAGTCCTCTGTCTTTATAGAGCAAGGTCTTCATCTTCACAAAGAAGAGAGTCCCTTAGCAATGGGTTTTGGGACAGGGATTATATTTTGATTCAATATTTAGCTTAGATCTCATCTTTTAGGTAGAGCCTCTCTCAATCCCCACCAATTACAAGTGCTCCCTTCCTTCTCTAATAGTTTTGTATTGATTTTTGTGTATAACCCAAGTAAAGTTTGGCTCCTTGAGGGCAAAAAAAAAATTCTTATCTTTTTGTTTTCAATCTCCAGCACCAAATAAATTGCCTTCAACATAGCAATCATTTAATCAGTGTTTGTTGTATATTGATTTATCATATCTTCAAGCTTTACCCTAGTCATCTTCCTGTGCATCATCCTCCCACCTCCCTCCCACCACCCCAGCACATGGACTAGGAATAGTAATTGTATTAATACCATCATGGCACCGA
>CM053595.1:61916560-61952732 GCA_028646575.1 Pseudocheirus occidentalis
AAACAATCTACATGCTATCATTCTTTTTCATGTTTGGTTTTCTTTCTTTTTTCCCATCGTTCACTCCATTGGTTACAACCCTTCTGTACAACCAGACTTTTGTACAATGTGAAAATATTCATAGATCCTATACCTGACTGCGTACCAACATGGGGGGGGGGGGAAGGGAGGAGAGAAAATTTGAAACTCAAGGGATTGTGGAACTGAATTTTGTAAACTAAAAGTAAATACACGAGTCAATTTTTTATATAGCTGGAAATAATTAAAAATAAAGATAAGTCTTATCTACTTCTCAATATAGCCAAGTAGTTGACCTTCCAGAAGGAATAAGACTAAGTGTATAAAACTTTAGCTTCCCTCTATCTTCCTACAATGACCATAATTACTGTCTTAGAAAGAGAAAGTTATTAGATTATGCTTCCATTCCCCTTCTCCAGGTGACTGAGATTAGATCTAATGGAGTTCCTTACTTCTGTGGAAGAAGCAACTCTCCAAACCAATGTGAAATCATTAGGAATAAGTCACTATGGAGCATTGCTATAGTGAGTCTTTGACTCATTGCCGCTCTTTTCATGATTTGAGGGAAGAAGATTAGAAAAAAAAGGGTAAATGAGAAACAAAAGAGAACACATTATCAGGTTTTAGAGGACCAGAACCATCCTGCTTTCAATCATGTTTGAGGGCTGTCTCTCCCCCATTCCTCACTGCCATTCCCTTTGGCTTGTCCTTGAAGGGATTTTGGCTGTGTTTGCCTGAACAGGTCCATCTTATCAGTGGCAGAAGAAGACCAGGGATCTGGAAGCTGTCTGGCCAAGCACATGAAAAAGAGAGAGAGAGGAAGGGAGAAGGTGGGCCAGACAGGTTGTACCTCTGTCTGTGGTCCATGATTAGCTGAGGGGAAACCACTGTCAGCTCTTGAAAAGTCCCAGGGCTTCTCTTGGAGAGGGGCCAGGCATATGTACTTTGATAACCCAAATCTCTCATTTAGATCAGGTCAGGTGTAGAATGGATGGTTTAAGCAAAGGTAGATCTCAGACAATTCAGAAGTGCCACCCTCCTTGTATGTAGGCACTGAAGAACTCAGCCCTCCAAAATGGACTTGGCCCTATCCTCTGGTCATTCAGGAGTCCAGTTGCTTTGGGGAAAAGTCATAGATTGTTAGTGTTTCTCTGACTTAAAAACTGTTCTAGAGCTATTCCTTGCCAATTCTTCCTTCAGTGAGAGGATTAGGTTAAGCAACCAAGAATTTCTTCCTTTACAGAGTCTCTTAGATTCTCCTTCTGCCTTCCCATACCCACTAGAAGTTTCTTGGTCTAGGACCTCCTCACTTTATTCTTGGAGGCTGCTACAAGTGAATCTTTCTCAAATATCACTCACATCATGCAACCTCAGGTAAGATCCATAACTTCGTATTCCTCCTCTATAACATGTGAGAGATAGAGTCACATGATCTTTAAGTTTCCTCCTGGCTAACTGATTCTATTACTCTTTAGGCTATGACTTTTGGCATACCTCTGTTGGAGAATTTAGATTCTGTGGGAGGGCTTGACACTTTGGTTAGAGATAATCTCTTAAGTTACCAATTCATTATGCTCATTATGGAGTGACTACATGTCAATGTTAAGGGAACAAATAATGATATTTGGCATTTTTCCAGACTTTTAAGGTATTCAAAAACAGGTTTTTATATTCATTTCCTCATTTGAGCCTACCAACCACCCTGTGAAATAGGTATTACAGGCATTAATACCTCCATTTTGCAGGTGAGAAAACAGATTGAGAGATTTTAAATGACTTGCTTGTAATGTCATTGCATTCCTCATCTGAAGTCTGGCTTTCTCTCTGCTTTTCTAATCAATTTAACCATTTCCTACATACTGGATTCATGTGCTGCAGGAGTCACAAATGTCACAGAATTCTAGAGTTGGAAGGGGCTCAGAGTCTACCTAGGCTAATATGTATCTGAACAAAAATCACCACTACAACACACATAACAATTGGTCACCTCTCCTTGGAGAACTCTTATTGAGGGAATCCACTATTGACTGAGGTAGAAAATTCATTTAGAAAGCTCTTCTTCAGTTTTATATGAACTTATTGAGATTTTTTAGGCCATTGATTATTAGTTTCCCCAAAGGCTTGGATCAGACCTCCTCCTATTCCTCCTGAAGATAGCACCCAAAGAGGGTTAGGGTTACCTGAGACCCCAAAATACCAACATGCCGGGTCCTGCTGAAAGAATTCAACTCAAGTCTTCTCAGCCAAAGAAAAGTATAAAGTTTATTGAAAGTTCGCCATATTGAGTAGACTCTTAAGGAGCCTAGGTATCTGTGAAGCTTGCATTGGAGAAGCAGGACAGAGTAAGTCTGTGCTAGGGCATTCTGTGGTGCTCTCCTACCACGTGGAAGGGAGATGGGATCCTATATACAGAAAGGTTATGGGCAGAATCTAGGGGTGGTCTAGAGGAAGACTTTGGGGAGGGTCTTCAGGCGGAATTAATGAGGTCAATGCAAGAGTGGATTGATATTTTGATAGGCTCCAGGGCGGGAAGTTGCTGGAGGCTACCTGGAGACCATAGGCAATGGTGGGCCAGGCCAGCTCAAGGGTGGGAACAGGAACATCAAGGGTGGGAAAATATTGGAACAAAGGAGGGCTAAAGACTTGGGCAGAGACACAACTTAAGGCCCATGAACTAAGGCAAATGCCTTCCCTGTTAAGATTTACTTTGTACCTCAAAGATTCCAGGAGAGCTCAAAGTGGGGTCCCAGAGCCTGTACCTCAAAGATTCAAGGAACTCAAGGCAGCTCCCAGAGCCTATATCTCGTCACTCCTATTGGCTGCCCCCATGGTACCTAAAACATAGTTTAAACAGAGTGAAAAGGAAAAGTAGGACCCTTGCTGTCTGCCATCCCATTTTGCTAGAGCATCAAAGAGACTCACACAGAGCTGAGCAGCTAGACAAGCCCAGCACTACAGCCGCCATTCACTGTTGCTTTTCTCACCCTTCCAGATGTCAGTGTGGCCCTCCAGGCCAAAGATTGCCCAGAAATGATGGCAGAAAATTGGAAGGAGGGTATTCTTCTTGAATCTTTGCCAGAATATTCTACCTGATTTCCCTCATGCATAAATACTATTTTTTAAAAGAGCATTACTTAATCTACCATTTATTTTCAGAAAATGAGAAAATATTATAATTGAGCAAGTCATTTCTGAACGGAGAGAGTTAACAAAAGCCCATGGCCCTAATCAAAGGGTACTTTGGAGAATATCAAGTGATGTGTGGCTGGGACAGAGACTCTGAAAACCTAAGTAGATTTTGACAGCTGGACAAACTTTCCCCAGCTGTCTCACTGCTCTGCTAAAATGCTCAGAGACACCTGCTTATCCTCTGCTAATGAGCCCTTGGATGACAGACAGGTGATCACAGGAAACCTCATTGAATTGGGTTGGGTAAGTTTGTTGGGTGTGATGGAAGCCAAGTGGCTATTTCACCTGAACCTCACCACCCAAAGAGTGGCTCATGTGGTCTGGGGAAGTGAGATGAGTAACCAAGAAAATATTCATAATGCTAGAATCATTGCATCTCAGAGTGAGAAGAGACCTTCAGGACAAATCTACCTTGAGAAGGAATCTCCTCTACCACAACGGGTGTAACGAGCATTTATTAAGCACCTACAGTATGTCAGGCAGTGAGCTGGTTGCTCAGAATAGAAAGACAAAACAAACAAAAATCATAATTAAAAGTTGTAATCCAGTTTCTCCTTGAAGATCTCTGTTGATGGGGAATTCATTACCTCCTAAAATAATCCATTCCACTTATGCAACCCAAATCTAGGCCTTAGAAAACCAAACCAAACCAAACAAACAAACAAAAAGTTAAGTCCTTTTTTTCACAGGTGAGTTAAACATCTCTGAGCTAAACATCCAAGGCAATGTCACGTGATCTCCTCTTCAACCTAGTTTCAAATCCCCTCATGACCTAGTTCTATGTTCTGTAACAACAGTGCATCAACCATCAACCATGTTCTTTAAGCATCAACCAGTCACTATCCTTCCAAAAATGTTGAGACACAAATTACAAACAACTGATGCGGTGCAGGCTTTGGGAGTCCCCTTGAGCTCTCCTTGAATCTTCTCACTGAAAGGCATTAGCCTGAGGTAATAGGCCTTAAGTTGTGGCTCTGCCCAAGTCTTTAGCCCTCCTTTGTTCCAATAGCTTCCCTCCCTTGATGGTCTCCAGGTAGCCTCCAGCAACTTCCCACCCTTAATCACTCATTAATGGAGTCTGACCTCATCTTTACTCCTGAAGACCCTCCCCAAACTCATTACTGGAGTCTGACCTCATCTGACTCCCCCTGAATACCCTCCTCAAACTCCTCCTCTAGACCACACCTATATTCTTCCCACAACCTTTCTGTATATAGGATCTCATCTTCCCTCCATGTGGTGGGAGATCACCACAGAATACCCTAGTACAGACTTCCTCTGTGAGAGCACCGGAGAATCACTTAGCACAGACTTATTCTGTGATGGACCTACTCTGTCCTGCTTGCCCAATGCAAGCATCACAGATACCTAGACTCCTTAAGAGTCTACTCAATATGGCCAACTTTCAATAAACTTTACTTTTCTTTGGCTAAGAAGAGTTGAGTTGAATTCTTTCAGCAGGACCTGGCATGTTGGTATTTTGGGGTCTCAGGCAGCCCTAACCCTCTTTGTGGGTAATCCTCTTCATAATCATTCAGATGTGTGATATGACTAGGACAGAGGAAAGAGAGATTATCAGCACCCTCATATTTCTATTCATATTAAGAAAAGTCAACAGGCCTTTATTAAGTGCTCACTATGTATCAAGTTTTATGCTAATGATGGGAATATAAACACAAAAAAAAGACAGTCCCTGCCCCCAAGGGGTTTACATTTTAGTTGGGAAGACAGTACAAGAAAGGGAAGAGAAAGTGGTGATGATGAGGTGTAGGCTCTGGGACCTCCCCCCCCCTTTTGAGCTTTTCTTGAATCTTTGAGGTACAAACTCTGGGAACCTCTTCAAGTCTGATTGTTATTAACTCCACCTGAAGTACTGGAGTCTGATTGTCATTAACTCCACCTGAAGTCCCTCCCCAAACTCATTACTGGTGTCAGACCTCATTGGCTCCTCCTGAAGACTCTTCCCCAGCTCCTCCTCTGAACCACCCCTAGACTCCTCTGTATATAAGACCCCATCTTCCCTCTATCTTTGTGACAGTGCTATGGAATGGCTTGTTACAGACTTCCTGTGTGAGAGAGAGCCACAGAATACCCTGACAGAGACTTGGTCTGGGTGAGAGCACCTTAGGATAGCTTAACAGAGACTTGCTGTGTAAAAGTCTATCCCATATCTTTCAATAAACTTTACTTTTCTTTGGCTAAGAAGACTTGAGTAGAATTCTTTCAGCAGCACCCGGCATGTTGGTATTTTGGGGTCTCAGGCAACCCTGACCCTCTTTGGGTACCTCTTCAGTGAGGGAAGGAGAAGGTGGGAAAGGAAAGGTGAAAAAAATTGGCAAGCCAAAAATGGATTTGTGAAAAGAGAAAATGATGATTGTTTGTCCAGACCTTTTCTCAAAATGGAAGTTCCAGGCAAAGGGACCTTCAGGGATGAGAAGGTAACTGAGGTAGAAAAGTCCAGAATATCAGACCAAGGTCCCATTTTGTTTTATACTTTTTCATGTGAAAGACTTCTCACAACCCCATCTAAAAGAATGTCTACAGGGAAGATTGTATTCTTTGGTCTTACTGTAGAAACTAAACAATATAATTCAATAAAATACAATACAACATACCACAAATAATAAATACCTACTATATTCAGAGAGGGGGAGAGAAAAAAGGGGAGAAAGGCTTAGTAAGGGAGGACTCTGAACACAACAAACTTGCAATCTAGTATAAAAATAATATATAATACACAGATAAAAATGTCTATAATTTTACATGACAAATGTGTTAAAATTTTTTAAAATGTTACGTGATTTCTGAGGGGAGAGCTTATTACTTGCTAGGGGTGAAGGTAAGGGTGATGAGGTATAGGTTCTGGGATTCCCCTTGAGCCCTCCTTGAATCTTTGAGGTGCATGCTCTGGGAAACCCCTTGAAGTCTGATTAAATCTTCCACTTGATGGGGCATTTTCAGAGGCCATAAGTATTTAATTGTGGCTGGGCCCTAACCTCTGTTAACTAACCTGGTCCTCCATTGTTCATCTACTTCCCACCCTTGAGCCTATCAAAATATCAATTCACCTTTGCATTGACCTCATTGACTCCTCCTGAAGACCCTCCCCAAACTCCTCCTCTAGACCACCACTAGATTCCTCTGTATGTAAGACTCCATCTTCCCTCCATGTGTGTGAGAGTGCCACAGAATGCCCTAGCACAGACTTACTGTATGAAAGCACCATAGAATGACCTAGCATAGACTGACTCCTTAAGAGTCTACCCCATATGGCGAACTTTTAATGAACTTTCAATAAACTTCACTTTTCTTAGGCTGAGAAGACTTAAGTAGAATTCTTTCCACAGGACCCAGCATGTTGGTATTTGGGGGTCTCAGGCAACCCTAACCCTCTTTGGATAACATCCTCAAGGGTAGGATCAGGGAAGGTTTTATTGAAGAGAACTCACATGATCAACTTGTATATTGAAACAAGGATGAGATTTCCTAGCAAAGCAACCTTATACCTAGCTGGAATGGTTGCTGTCTATGTGACATAATTGGAGAGATACCCAAATGGGTCCCCATAAGCCTGAGATGATGGCTTGGATTCTCACTATCAGTGATGTTCTTTCAAAATGATTGTATCACATTATCTGGATGGAATAACACTTTAACATGTTAGTCCCAGTTAATTTGTTTCCATTCAATTCAATTTAACAAGAATTTTGGTGAATCAACATCACAGAATTTAAGAATAAGAATCTCAGTAGCTATTTAGTCCAATTCATACTCTAGAAAAATCTCTTCAACATGTAACATGCCCCATGAGTGGTTTACCAGTGTCTACCTGGAGACCTCCATGGAAAAGGAAACCAAACCACCTCTTGAGTTGGCGCATACAATAATTGTTACTAAAAAAAAAATTTCCTCTGAGATCAAGCTTAAGTATACCAAATTAATTACCTTTTTTTTTTTTAACCTACTTTGGTACAGACACTGTGTTAAGGAAAACAAGGGAAAAAAAATAAACAATTGCTGCTCTCCAAGAGTTTACATTTTGCCAGGGGGAGCATCCCACTCACAGGATGAATGAATGAATGAATCCAAAGTTGATGCAGAAATAATTTCAGAATGGGCAGTGGGAATTGCAAACAGTTGAAGAAATTAGAAAAGGTGATTTTTTTTCAGGAGTCTTCACCAAGTCAGAGAAATGCAATGTCACACATGAGAAACATCAAGTAAAGCAAATCAAGGGGTTCTTAATCTGGGGTCCATGACTTTAGCTTTTAAAACTATTCTGATAACTTTATTTCAAAATCATCCCCCTCCACCCTGTATTTCTATGTATTTTATTCTATGTATTTAAGAATGTTATTCTAAAAGACACCACCAGACTGCCAAATAGGTCCATGACACAACAAAAGCTAAGAGTTTCTAACTAGGCAGGGAGGGGGTGCAGGGGTAGAATGCTGAACCTGGAGTCAAGAAGACTCAGTTCAAATCTAACCTCAGATGCTAACTTGTAATCCTTCTCAAGTCACTTAACTTCAATCTCAGTTTTCTTATCTGTAAAGTGGGGATAATAATAGCTACCACTCAGACTGCTTTGGGGGTAAAAGGAGATAATATTTTTAAAGTACTTTGTAAGCCTTAAGGTATCATATAAATACCAGCTATTTATTATTACTAGAAGTGGGATAGAGAATAAGGTGCAATTAGTATAACAAAAGCTTGGAACCAGATTCTAAAAGGCTTTAAATGCCAAACAGAGGAGTCTGGCTATCCCATTTATACTCATTCCTTGGATATACTCATATCCTTGGAAAGCTCTTGGTTAAACTTTGATAGGAAGTTTTGAAGGTTGTGTGTGGGTGGGGGAAAGTCAGAAACTGGGGATTCTTTCCTGGCACAGGAGAATACTCAGCACAATATGATGAGGTATCACTCCTTAGCACTAGGTATGGGGTCTGTAAGTGCTAGAAAGTGTAGGGGAGGAAGAGAAGCAAGACGTAGAATAATGAAGGAAAATTTGACCTTCATCTTGTGTCTTTGGCCAGCTCTGCATCCCGTCCCATTGGAGATTTTAGTGGGGCATAATAGCAAGAAAAAGAGTACAGTAGACAGGAAGGGGTCTGGACTGGTCACTTCTGGATAACAGAGCTCATTCTTGAGTTATTGTAAACCAAGCTGGTGGTAAGTGCCATCTGTTTGCAGGAATAGGGAAGATGTGGGTGAATTAAAGAATGGGTGGAGGGTGTCTGAGTTCAGAGGGTTGGATGATGGTTAAGGGAAGGAGGATCTAGGGATTTAGCAGGGCCGCCTGTGATATCCAAGCCTGATATCCAATCTGGTGTGAGCTCTGAGCTCTATTTCCCCTTGTTTATTTACACTAGGTCCCATGGATGTTTGCCTTGGCAGCCATCAAGTTTAGACCAGTGCCAAGCCCTGATTCCCTTGCCCAACATGACAGGCCCTGGTGTGCACACCTGAAAGTCATTAGCTCACAGTCCCATTTTTGTTCTCACATTTCCAGGCATGACCTGCAGCCATGTATAAGACCACAGACACTCTGTCATCATGCCTCACCTCCCTCACCCTGCTCCCACCTTCAACTTTTGCTTCATACCTGCCTTCACTCTGCTGGATCCAGGAAGCACTAAGCTAATGAGGGTTCTTATAAAACCTTCATCTTAGAAGATGACTAGGAGCAGCAGAAAGATAGCCAAGGAGGAAATCCTACATTCTGAGCTGCCCTCTTTGGGGCAGCTGGTGTTTTATAGGCTTCATCTGATTTTGGAAAAACACAGACATATGAAGGAGTCGCTAGATGGGAAATCAAACTGCCGACAAGAAAAGCTAGGAGTCTCTCCTCTCCTCAGCACTCGCACCATGAACCATTTTTTTTTTCTGAATTCCTGATAGAGTGGTATGACAGATTTATGTAGGGATAAATGAATGTACACAAGAGTAATTTACAGGAGTGGGAGAAAGGGGGTTGATAGGGAGGGAGAAGAAACAGAATTTTCCATCAAAATGTCAATCCCTCCAGGAGGTAGGGAGCTGCCCAGGGAGAGAGAGGAACAAAAAGAGTATCACAAAATGCTGGAGATACTGGAAAACAGTTTTCTCACCAAGAGAGTGAAGGTGTCAGCGACTAGAGAGAAGGGACAGAGTCTGCTTAGTCTTGATTTGTCTGTACATCATAGAATTAGAGAATTTAGAACTGGAAGATGAATAAAAATAATAATAATAATATGGCACTTTATGGTTTACAAAGTACATCATTCATACTGGTCCTCACAGCAACCCTGAGAGGCAAGTCCTCTTGTTATCATTCCAATTTTGTAGATAAGGAACCTAAAGATGAGGCAAGTTAAGTACTCAGGGTCACACAGCTAAGTGTCTGAGGAAAGATTGGTCTAAAATCCTCTGAACTCCAAGTCTAATATCCTTTTTACTAACTACAAAGAGAAGTTAATTGTGTAGGCAGAAGTTATTATGAGTCTATGGTTATATGTCCTAACAGCTACAAGTTGAGAAAGAGATAGCTTGATCAGAAAAGATGACTAGAATAAATCTATTTGCACTTACAGACTCATTTAAATTAAAAGAACAATCAAGAAAGAAAAGGTTCTCTAGCAAGAGATGTTTCTGGCAAGAGATTAAGAGAAAGGTAACATAGATCCAAATATTTGTTTGGACACCCATTATTGGCATGATCTTTGGAAAAGTCACTAAACTAGTCCTCAGTTTCCTTATCTGTAAAATGAAGGAGTTTGGGATAGATGGCCTTGGAGCTACCTTCCAGCTTTCAATCTATGATCCTATAATACTGTGCTGGACAGATTATTTATGAAAAATTTGTTGTGGGATATGGACTGATGTCACCCAAAAGGAGAAAACTTGAATGAAGTTAGACTTTTACTGACAAAGGTAGAAGCAACAAGAGCTCACAGCCTATTAAAGGATCAAAATATTCTGGGACTGAGAAGACAAGAAAAACCATAACCTCTCTGGTAACTGGGACTTTGTCCTGGGGTACCTAATTTAGAAGATGCTAAAAGCATTTATAGTCCTGAAAAGCTTACAAGCAACATTTAGTTAGTAATATATCTAGTAAGTAATAAAAGGCTAACAACAGATGGCTTGCTGCCTTCCTGGCCCATGCCTCTACCCCTAGAGTGCAGTGTAATTAACAGTGGATTTGGTGTCAGAGGACCTGGAACTGAATACCAGGGCTACTTATTACCTATTTGGTCTAGAGAAAATTACTTTAAAATTCTAAGCCTCAATTGCCACATCTATAAAATGAAGGAGCTAGACTAGACAATCTCCAATGTCATTTCTAGCTCTAAATCTATGGTCTTTATAATCTTACAGTCTTTTCCCTGACCTAACTCTACCTACCTTCCCTGGGGTTTGGGGTCATGTCTGAGTCAGGCCAGTCTAGTGGTTCAGTCTTGGAAATGGAATGAAATGAAACTCATAGATAATATAACATTTAACAAAAATAGTTTTTTTTAATAAGAGCACAGAAAGGATATTCAGCAAAGATGAGGCATTGATCCAGCTTGACAGTTTCCCTTCTGTTGCATTAGGCAGAGTGTTGCCCCTGGTCAGAAGAATATTTCAAGCCTGAGGAATTTATGGGCTTTTGTACTTAAATGATTGAGAATCTATATCAATGATTTAAATAATATTGCTCTGGAATTCCTTTCAGGGATTTCCTTTTGTTTTCCTTTAAGAAAAAGAAACAAAAAAGACTAAATCATCCTAGTCTTCTACCTGTGCTTCTACCACTACAATCAATTCTCAGCTTTCATGGGGGTGATGTTCCTAGAAAACAGCATGACAGTCAAACACACAAAATGTTGATACACTGAGGAAATAGGAGTTAGGTTTCTGTGGCCACCAAAAACTGTATTCTTTTGCTAGAGATGGTTGGAAATATATTTTTTCTGTATATAATTCTTTATAACAAAACATTAATTTTGATAACATGCACTGTTCCTCACACAGGACCATAAAATAACCCATAAAATGCAGTAAACAAAATAAAATTGGCAACATGCAAAACATTTTTTTCTCACTAGTAATTCCTGAGAATTTTGTGACTTTTTGTGCTAACATCTCAATTTAAAAAAATATTGATTTCAGATAATATTCACTTTTTATAACACGTTAAATTGATAAAACCATAAATACTATACAGCAAATAAAATTCTTAAAACTCAACATTTTTTATCTGAATCTTATGTTCCCCTGCATTAGATAGTGGTATGAGGGTGTTATACTATATATTGTGCTGCTATAAGCCTCTCTGAAAACTAAGGGATATGTTTCTGGGATTTAGACATTACTACTGGAAGATGTCAAGACTGGCAAGATCTTGACATTACTTTAGAACCCAAAGGACTTGAATTATATTTGGGGGGTATAATTGCAACCCCAAGCTTAAATTTTGAAGGCAAACAATGAAAATATGCAACAAATTCAGGAAGAATTCTTTACAATGGTAGAGTGAACAAGACCAGACCAGTGAAGTGCCTAAGAGACCAGTCCACAAACTTGCACATGTCACACCTCTCTTTTTTTTTCTCTAGTGCACATAGCTGCAAATGTGAGTGACTGCCAATGTGAAAGTGAAAATGAGGTTACTTGTAAACTCGTGAACTTTTGAAGTTACAAAAGTGAAATATAAGAATGTTGAGGCTTGATTACATTTCTCTGGAGATGGAATACAATCAGGCAGAAATATTATCTTCATACTAATTGTTACATTTGTTGGATCTTCTGAAGTTTAATCCATCAACCAATCAATCAATCACAATGCATTTAATAAGTGTCAACCTGGTACCAGGTAACATGTTGTTTCTGATCAGCCTACTGTGAGAATTCTGTTTTATATTCTTTCCAAATGATTGTCTACATAGCCTTCAGCCACCCCAATAGAGTCCTGATACATGCCATAATATCTTGTTTCATCCCCAAAGTCATATAAGTCATGATTATAAAGGAATATCCATTCTTCTCCATCTCCATTTTTAACTGTCTCAGCTTTCTTTACCCAGTCACAGTAGCTTCCCTGATGGCCCCTTTTCTAATTGACTGGTTCTCGCCTATACTCCCATTTTAAGGAAATCTCCCAGGCTAGCCATGTCTGTATTATGCCCTTAAATATGCACTCACACACACATGCCTATTGCTTTATAGCTTCCTTCCTTCTAATGAGGGTTAGCATCCCTCATTAGAATGTAAGCTTCTTCAGGGGTAAGAACTATCTGTCTTTCTGTATGTATTTGTTTTCCTGTTATCTTTCTAGAACATAGTAAGTTGCAGCTTTAAAAATGCCTATTGAGACTTGGTATCTTGAGAGCCCAAGCCTCTCACTTTTTCTCCCGTTTCTCTAAAGATGTTTACATCACACTCTTTTAACTGTCTCCATTGACAGATGGGGAAACTGAAGCTCAGAGAGGATGAGTAAGAAAGCGACTTTTCCATGGTCACAACTAGTAAAGATTAGAGTTAGGTTTTAAACCTAGACTTCTTGATAAATTAAGATTCAGCCCTCTTTCCAGCATCCCTGATGTTTCTAAATACATGGAAAGTAAAAATATGGCAGGTCATTTTTAGCTGGATGAGATTATCAGGGTACATAGATAGTGGACTTCGAAAATAATATCTGTTTTATGGGAGGAGGGGGAAAAGAATATAGAGAAAAAGGAAGAAGAGGAGGAAAAGTAGAGAAAGAAAATGAGGAAAAGGAGAAGGAGGAAGAGAGGAGAAGAAGAAAAAGAAGAAGGATGAGAAGGAAGAGGAGGAGGAGGAGGAAAGAGAAAGAGGAGGAGGAGGAGGAGGAGGAAAGAAAAAGCCAGGCAATAAAAGAATTGCTGTGGTTCTGCTCAGCTCAGAGGTGGGCCATGTTAACAGGGCATAGACTCTCAGGAATACTGAGATGCTAAGAAGTTCTCTCTCCATTGGCATGCTCTTAGGATCCACCTAGTAGTCATTGGATGGATAAGAAGTTTCAAACATTATTTCTAGCATCAAGTTGCCAAAAAGGTAAATACTCTGCCAAAGAGACTACCTCTTTCCACCTTGCTTGCCACTCCTCCTTCTGTGTTAGCTTCTGAGTCTATCCTTTTCTTCTCTTATTCAATGCGTGATTGCTTCCCTCCCTTCAAATCTCATCCACCTTTGCCACAATGTTACTACCACCTTGTAATTGCCCCAGTAAGATGCTACTTTATATCTTATAAATGGAATCTGTTTAGCCTCAATGTTGCCTTCTTCCCTACTTCATTGCCCTAAATCTGATATATTAATAATAACAAAATTAGCTGATTTGTACTTTATTATTCCATGACTATATATTGTTGTGTGGCTCTAAGACAAAGAAAATACAAGATCCAAAGAATTGAAAATTAATGTCACACCATCAGGATGCTTTCAGAAAAACCTAGAAAGACTGCATGAACTGATGCAAAGTGAAATGAGCAGAACCAAAAAATCATTGTTTATAGTAATAGCAATATTATATGATGATCAGCTGTGAATGACTTAGCTATTCTCAGCAATATAATGATCCAAAACAGTTCTGAAGGACATATGATGAAAAATGCTATCCATCTCCAGGGAAAAGAATTGATGGAATCTGAATGCAGATCAAAGCATGTTTTTTCTTTACTTTCTTTTTCTTTTTGTCTCTTCTCTTTCACAACATGACTAACATGGAAAAATGTTTTTCATGACTACACATGTATAACCTACATCAAATTGCTTGCCTTATCAATGGACCAGGAAGAGGAAAGGGAGAGAGAGAAACAATTTGGAACTTAAAAATTTTTTAAAGAATGTTAAAAAAAGAAAATGAATGTCACACAGAAGACAACAGAGAGGTTTATGGTGCATGTAGGCAGGTCATAACATAGAAGCAATGAGGAGCTTTGGAGAAGAGTAAAACATGGTATCAGGGGAGTTCATGCTAGACAGAGAAAGATATATGGAGAGGATAAGAGATGACAGATAGACAGTCAAACTGATCGACTGATGCCTTTCACATTTTAGGAGAGAGTGAAAAAGGCCTCCAGCTTGTTGGGTGGACCTCTTTTGGTGAGCTCATGGAAGGACATGGACAAGCATCCACAGGCATGGATAGTGTGAGATCGGAATCATTTACAGAGAATATCTACAACAATGAAATCACAGATCCTCAACATTTTTATTGTAATGTAAGGCCAGGTCCCAAGTAGCATGGTTAAATAATCTCCTAAACCTAAAGTGTTTGAATTCTCAAGGCATATTTTCATTGGACTGGAACCAATTACTATATTTTATATAATTATAACTTTGAATAGTGTGAATTCAGATACATGAAATAATTTCAGAGGATTCATTATTCACACTAATCTGGACCTGGTTATACTTTGCATACAACATTTCATTTACTAGAACCAAAATTTAAGGTAGAAAGGACAAGTGTTATTATAATCCACTTTTAGACAAAACTAAAAAGTGAATTTACTTTCCCAAAGTCATATCTTCTGCTAGCGAGTGATGGATCCAGGATTGTATCCCAGGTTTTTGTCTCGAGGGCCAGCATTCTTTCTACTACACCACGCTGTTAACTCTTTCTACCCACTCCTTTAGCCTGCTTTTCTCTCCAGTGACTTTCTATACACCTATCTTTTCTCTCCTCTGAAATTCTCCCTCCCTGTTCCATTTTTTTCCTTTATTCCTCTTTGCCACCCCTCAGTCCCTTTTAGCCTAATGAGATCATGCCCTCATCTCTGCTGGTTCATAAATACATGCTAACTCATTCTAACATGCATGAGAATGGGGCTTCATATAACTCTGTCAGAGGAACTTGTAACTCCCAGTCTGGTCAGACTCTTATTTGTGAATCCCACTCAATCTCAAGTACTTCTATCAAAAAGATGTGAATACACCTGGTTCTTCTGGCCATTTCTAACAGAACTCTGTGAGGTCTTGTTATAATTAGGAGTTTTGTTCCTGGACAAAGTACCGACAATCATGTCTGGAGCAAGGAGAACAAAGCACCTCAAGTGAGTGGGATAGTGAAATGAGAGTGGGACAGGAAAGGAGTTCATCCTAGATTGCAATGTAATAAGTTACTATTTAATTAGTTATTTTTGCTAAGTGGTAAGTTCTCTTGTTTCCATGATGTTTAAAGGACTTCACGTGCCAGACTAAGTCTTCCAGTTTCAGCACCCTGGGGCCAAGTCCTGATTGCCCTCCCTTGGGTAGGCCGCTGGGGTCTCCCACTTCTCACTTTTCTAAAGATAATAATCATCTTGGAGCACAGAAATGGAACCTGTTGCCAGCACATACTAATAAATGTCTAATCAAAAGGAGGAAAAAAATAACAAAGATTTGTTAACAACTGTCAAATCCTATGGGCAGCTGTTCTCTAATACTTGAAGAGTCCCCAGTGACTTTAGCTCATTCCTGTACACAAGGAATGATTTACTCCATCAGCTTTGTTGAAATGGTTGTGAATGTTGGAACATATACACTCCTTTATATTTCCTGTTTGGTGGGGCTGCCGTGCACCCAGAAAAATCCCTTGGAAAGGAGTTTCTTTGCAAGTTCTGCATCAGGGCCCTGGCTATGAGATTGTGTTACAGCCTTGGTTTACTAATTCCAGCTTTTCTTCCCTTATAGCATTTAAACTTAAATAGCTATGTAAGTTCAAATGTTTTTTTATAGGGTGAAATAAACAGCTTTTTATGGCTCAAAAACTGCAAGCTTCAAAATCAGGCATTCACCACTAACTCAGGCAGGTTGATGCTCAAGAAATGGGTTGGCATCTTCTTTGCCATAGTTTTTGTTGCTGTTGTTGCGGGTTTTTTTTCATTATTTTACATTGAAGATGTGACATAAATTAGCTACTGTCTCAGTTGTCAAGGAAGAAAGCTGACATTGCATCAGGACATTTTGCTACAAGGCTGCCACCCTCTGGCTCCCACCACCAGAGAAATCCCAAGGAAACTTTGTCTAGGGAAGGCTTGGGACACCAATTCTAAGTGTCCACTCAGAGAAGCAAGCTTAAAATTCGAAGGGACCTCAGAAGACATCTAGAGTGTGATTCATTTCTGAATGGAAAACCCTTCTTCAACCCTCCTACCACCAATCCCTTTGTCCCTACATAATTTCTGCCAGGCTAGCAATAAGCCTGTGCTTTAGGACCTCACTGATGGAGAACGCAGTAATTCCTGAGGCAACCACTTTATCTACAGAATAATTGTTAGGAATTTCTTTTTTCCTTTCCTTAAATAATCTACTTCCGTGTAACCTCTATTCATTGCTTCTAATTAAATGCCTAGCAATCAGAGCATCACAGTAGAAACCATCTAGTCCAATCTGTACCTGAATGTTGTTAGTTGTTCAGTGGTTTTTCAGTTATGTCCAATTCTCTGTGACCCCACTTGGAGTTTTCTTGGCAAAGATAAGCTTTCCATTTCCTTCTCCAGCTCATTTTACAGATGGAGAAACTGAGGCAAACAGGGTGAAATGACTTTTCCAGGATCGTACAGTTAGTAAGTGTTTGAGGCCAGATTTGAATTCAGAAAGATAAGTCTTCCTGATTCCACACCCAGCCCCCTATCCATTGCACCATCTAGCTTCCTGCTTGGCACAATAAATGTTTATGTATTGAATGATGAGAGATATAATGGATGGAAAACCTAAACTTGAATCTAGGCTTTCTGACACATACCCCAACCCTTCCCTCCCTCAATCCAGTTCTTTCCACTAAACCTCACTGCTTCCCACTGAAGGGAGAACCATGACTGTCATCATAACACAGTTATTCAGTGCTTCTAGATATGGTACTTTCCTCACATCAGTTCTTTTAGGCAGGTAGTGAAAGCCTTATTATCTCCTTTTTTTCCAGATGAGAAATCATAATGACAATAGTTTACATTTAGCTAGAACTTTCTATGAGCTTACAGCCTCCTCTCCTAATCCTTCATTGCCTCTGACTATAGATACAAAGGGTCTACCTTCTGTAAACACTCCTGAACTTGGTTCCCAAAGCAGTTGCTGCAGTCTCCTCTGATATACATAGGTCAAAGGTGTACCTAAGTCTTTCAACTAATCCCAATACTTTTCATCAGCTGATTTCCTCTAGTGGTTCAAAGCAACTTACTCTTTTCCAATTTGATTAACTAAGTTGTGGATTCTAGTTTATGCTTTGATTGATAAATTTATTCTGTAACCTGAAGAGCTTATCTTACCCAAAACAGGCATCAGAACTAAAAATAACTTGTTAGTTACTTTCACTGTTATCAGAGATTTCAAAATACCCTCTCATACCAATATCAGTTTTGTTTTTAATTCAATTGTACTTTATTTTTTATTCTGATTTCTCTTCTTACATCTTCTCCATTCACTGGCCCACCAGCAGAACTAAGATCAAAGATTAGAAGTTATAGCTGAAGAAAGGGAATAATTCCAATAATTACAGCTACCCAAAGTAGAAGAGCTGACCTTGAGAAGTAGTGTGTTTCTTACCCTGGGGAGGTCTTCAAGCAATCAGTCAACAATTGTTATTTATTCATCTAGGCACTATTGGAACAAAGGCAAAAAATAATTCCCTACCATCAAGGATCTTTCATTCTAATTGGGAAGAGCAGAGAATGGATGGCCACTTGTCTTGGGTTTTCTAGTAGAAATTCTTGGGGACTATAGGTTGAACTAGTTGACCCCTGAGCTCCTTTCCATGCCCGAAAGACTGTGATTCTGTGATCTCAAGGAGATGTCTCTAAAGTTCTACATAAATGCCAGCTATTTTTGTTCCCCTGGTTCCCTGGAAAGTCCTCTTCTCTCTCTCCTTAACCCCAGGGTGTTGCCCTGTTTGGCTACTCTTGTCTGTCTTGTTCTCCTAAATCAAGAACTTTCTAGATTTCTACATTTTTCCTTTCTTTATCCTTCCTATATGAGGTAGCTATAGCATCATCATGACTCTGATTATTCCCTAGAAGACATGGATTCTTTCATTCACAAAGGGTTAAATGGTTTAACTCTCAACACAGAAGGCGAGAAGCTAATTAACTCAAAGCTCTACCACCCATCCAGGCTTATATCACAGCATCACAGATTTAGAGCCGCAACAAATATTAGAGGCCATTGAGTCTAACTCCATTATACAGATGAGGAAACTGAGGCTGAGAAGGGTTAAGGGACTTGATCAGGGTCACAGTGCTAGTAAATATAGTCAATTCCTTTTGACTCTAAGTCTTGAATTCTCTATATTGTACTACCTAGTCATGAAAAGTCTCCTTACAGAATTTTTTTTTACAATTCTTTAAGGTGTTCTGGATGTACTGTCAACTGAATGGTCAGACATATGAATGAGATAACTTACCTATTTTCCATTTGGTGTACTGAGGTGATTCCTACAATGCTTTTTCCTTTCCACATTCAATATTGTTACCTCATTACTGCCTTTTACTGACACTCTACAAGGACACTGAAGAGATATCTGGAGAGGGAAGCAAGCTACTTTACAGCAAGCACTTTTACTTCAGTCTAGAAGCATCTGGAGCCATAACCAAGCTACAGATGATTGGAATTCTGAGTTCAAGTGCTGGCTCTAACACTACTTATGTAATCTTGGGCAATCCATTTATCCTTTCTGGTCCTCCGTTTCCCCTTCTGTTCAATGAGAGGGTTAGACTAGATGAATTGCAGGGGTCCTCCCTGCTCCAGAATAATGTCCTTGGGATCACAGGTTGAGTTCTTAAGCTCTGATTTTTTTTGAATATGCTGTCTACAACTTTATGAGACAGATCATTCTAATCCCCAAGACTGCCACAAGTTATGATAGTGTAATCAGTAGCACCAAGAAACAAACAAATTTCAATTATTCCAAACCAACATTCTGAACATCTTGTAACATTTTTTCCTTGGGCCCTCAAATTATGAAGTTGTTCTGGTCTGTTGCTTTGTGGTGAATAAATCTAGGATAGTTCCCTGGAAAGAGTGAATTGTAGCTTCCTCTATGAGCTGTTGAGGCCAGAGACCACAGTCCTCAGCCCCACCCTCATGTTCATTGCAACCAGCAGGGTCAACAGACCAGGGTGTCCTTACCCTAGGGGAAGGTGAGGGAGGACTGCTGGCTAGTTTCTAAGTAATGAAAGGCTATAGAACTGAAGGCGACCACCAGAAATCATCTTGTCCCACCCCTTTGTTCTCTGTGACCCCATTTGGGGTTTTCTTGGCAAAGATAAGTTTGGGAGTTCAGAGGAGAAATGACTTGGCTCAAGCCATACAGGGAATATAATATAGTATTATAGCACACACTATACAAAGTAATAATAGTATCATGAAAGACTATAATAAATAGAAGAACAAGATTCAAAGCCAAATCTTTCGCCTTATCCAGTGCTTTCTACACCAAGATCTATCCATCATGAGAGAAGAGAGTAAATGAAGTGATTGCTTGGTGATCACAAGATCTGAGCAAAATGAGGTAGATATTCCTAAGAAACATTTTTATCAAATTAAGGCAGGTAGGAGGTACAATGGACAGAGCACCAGGCCTGGAATCAGGAAGACCTAAGTACAAAACTAGCCTCAGACACTTACTAGTTGGCTGACCCTGGGCAAGTCACTTAAACCTGTTTGCCTCAGTTTATCTGTAAAGTAAACTAGAGAAGAAAATGGCAAACCATTTCATCATCATTGCCAAGGAAACCCCAAATGGGGTCATGAAGGGTTAGACGTGACTGAAGAACAATAACAATAACAAAGGCATCTTAGTATATCATCCTTCTGTCCCTTTTCCCCTCCCTCTCTCCATCTGTCCTTTCCTGTTTCCCTTCCTCTCTCTCTGTCTCTTGTATCTGTCTCTTTCTCTTACTAACTCTTTGTCTCTTCTTTCTTCTTTCCTCTCTCTCTGTCTCTGTCTCTCGCCATCTCTCTCTCTGTTTCTCTCTGTCTCTCTCTCCCTCTCTGTCTCTGTGTCTCTGTCTCTGTCTGTCTGTCTCTGTCTCTCTCTCTCCTCAGACTTGTGATTCAATTAGTATAGAGAACTTTTGATAAGGAAACTTTATATCAGTTCAGACAGACACCTTGAAAGAGCTGCCAGAACACTGAGAAGGCATGTGATTTGTCCAGGGTAACACAAACATCATGTTTCTGAGGCTGGACTTGAGTCCAGAGAGCCAAGTGTCAATACAGCCTCTCTCAAGCAGAAGTTCTTCATCTGTGTGTGTGTGTGTGTGTGTGTGTGTGCATGAATGTGTGTGTATTATGGGTTCCTTTGGCAGTCTGGTAAAGCCAGAATCATGTTTTTAAATGCAGAAAAAAAAATGCACAAGATTACAAAGGAACTCAATTATACTGAGAGAGAGAGAGAGATAGGGAGAGAGAGAGAGAGAAAGAGAGAGAGAGAGAGAAAGAGAGAGAGAGACAGAAAGAGAGTGAGAGAGATGCACATGTATGTCTGTATATACATGTACATATTTTAAAATTCAGTTTTTCAGTTTCCAGGTTAAGAATTCCTGCCTTCTCTAGAAGTATTTTTGGTCTACAGAAATAATCTTGGTCATTTCTTACTAAAATACTCTTCCTCCTATGCAATATGAGAGACAGATTGAACACAGTTTTGCTTTCCAAATTTGCTTCATTAATTTAAAGCACTCATTTATTCATTCATTCAATAAACATTTATTGAGCATCTATTATTGGCTCAGTGCTGGGAGATTCTGGGAGATGCAAATAGCATGAAGCCACTGTACTCCCAACTCTAATAAACCTCACTATCTGGAGGTGGGTAAGATGGGGACAGATGACAAAGTCACAGAGATATAACAATTATTCCTTAACTACAATTAATTGTGAGGAAGAATATAATTTAATTAGAATTATAAAAGAAGTATTAGGGACAAAATTAGAAAAAAGATAATTTTTGATGTAAATGGGAAAAAGTTGTATATCAGGAAAGGCTTCCTGGAGGAGATAACTTTGATATAGCACCTTGAAGAAATAGTAGGATTTCTGTAGGCAAGGATAGAAAGCTGAGAATGGACAGAAGACAAAGGATATGCAGTTAGTTGGGAAAACTCTCATGAGGCTTTAAAGAAAAAGTGCTCTATAAGATGTAAGAAGACTGACTTCTAGACTTTCCCCTACTGCCTACTCATCAGATTTCACTGGTTTCAACTGTAGGGATCTGGTGAAAAGTACATAGATACACAGGATTATTTTGTCCATGAGCCCCACAGCAAGAGTTCACTAAACTCATTATCATTGAAAGGGAATGCCAACCTGAAAGTTCAGTAATGTAGTAAACCTGGATAAGAACTGTAAGGATAACTCTGTGGCTGTGATCACATGTCTCTCCTTTTTCTGAATCTCTTATTTACAAGTCAAAAGATTGTTGTTTTTTGCTTTTTTGTTTTTTTTCTCCTAAGTACCTTACCATGGCTTCAAACTCACCCTGAGATCGGAAAATACAGCTGTGTTCTTTCTGCTCCATGCATTACAACGTTTCCGCAATCAAAGGAATTTCACTGATGAAGCTATTGATGAGACATACATCAGGCGGATCTGAATTCCACTTTGTTCTCCCAAAGGTACACAGACAAATGGAACCCAAGATGGAAGAATATCTGTATCTGTCATTTAAAAATGCATATCCAATTGGGAAAAAAAAATAAATTGGGGAAATATCTTGAATGGGTGATTTTTCAGAAAAATAACCAAGCACTTAAAGTCTCTATTTTCCTGCCAGGTGAAAACCACCATATTTCAAGAGGGAACTTAGATACTGCAAATTGAAACTCCAGTGCTCACTTTCCGTGACCTTTCCAAGGCAGTTGGGAGCTGCCAACATGGCAGGGATGGGTGCATTTTGACATTGTCCATACTTCATACTTTCTTTGGAGATGGCCATAAAATTGGAAGAAGGGATGGAATTTCACCAATTCTGTCTAACTGCAGAGAAATCCATCTGAATTAGGAGCAAAGTTTAGGGAATACTTTTTTTTTTTTAAAGAGAAAGTCTTGGAAAGAATAAGATGTTTTGTACAAAGGCATAGAACAATAGTAATCCCAGACCTGAACTACCAATATTCTTTCCAGTAACACACTACAACATTTACTTTCTACTACATATAGGCAGAGTGCTAAAATAGATATCTCATGGGCAATGACATGCAAAAAGCAGTTGGGTTCAAATAATTTCTCTAACACTACCTGTGTGACACTGAGGAAGTGAATTAACCTCTTTGGGCTTAAGAATCTTCAAATGTAAAAGGAGGGAGTTGGAGTAGATGACCCCATTACTTTCTGGGATGCATTCCTAACTGTCCCCACTATGCCACAGAGACTTCTTCATCTATAAAGTTCACTCCAGACCTGGAAATCACACATTGTAAGTATCCTAAGCCTTCAATTCACCTCCCTCTGTTTGGATGCCTCTTCTGAGAACCTAACATTTCAGTAAGATGCCCAGGCCAGACATGTCTTACTCCTTTCCAGGTTTTACACTGGACTTCTTCCCCCACTCCTCTCTTTTCAACTCCCTTTTAATTGTTGTCTTCCCCCTTAGAATGTAAGCTCCTCAAGAGAAGGAACAGTCTTTTATTCTGCTAGTAATTGTGATCTCAGGGCTAACACCAAACAGGGCAGATAGTAAGCATTTAATAAATGTTTGCTGATATGTTGTTGACTCTAAAGTCCCTACCAACTCTAAATCTGCAATTGGGTGTCCAGAAGGAGATTGATTTCTCTAGTAAATGTTTTAGTGGGATTTATTTTAATGGTTAAAAGAGAATATTGACATAGCAAGGGCTGGAGAGTCAGCATGGCCTAATGGCTTTATTTCCTGAAACCAATGGAGTTAGGAAGATAGAGGTACAGGTACCTTCCCTGACCAAATGCTAACTATTTGGTCCTCCGCAAGTACTGACCCTAGGCAACTCTCTAAGATAATGAATCACAGAACAGATATCAGTCTCTCTTGGTAGAGAGAATTCTCTCATGTAAAAGTCCCTAAACCAAGTTTGATTGATTTGATAAACCAAGTTCGAGCTCACCCCTCAAAAGAAAAATCGCTACAATTTTAATTATGGATACTTGTGGAGTAACACCAAATCTCAGAGTTTGAAGAGCCTAAGAGATCAATTTCTCCAACCAATAATTAAACTGGGAAACTTCCTGCAAAGCCCTAGACCAGTGGTCCTTCTACCTCCCCTAAAATGAGGAAGAACATCTATACTCCTAACACTATCCCTTCCCCCATATCTCCCCATCCCATTGGTATATTTCATGTAGGGCAAATAGAAGTGATAAGGAAGCTTTGCCTTTTATCAAGATTAAATCTGTCTCTCAGAAACTCTGAAACAGGGTGGAGCTGGGGGTGGGGTGGAGTCAAAATGGCAGAGTAAGGCAGGAACTCCATTGAATTCTTTCAAATTCACTTCAAAACAACTATAAAATGATGTCTTAAAATGAATAATTCTGGAGCAGCAGAACCAACAAAAGAATGGGGATACAACAATTTTCCAAGTGAAGATAACTTAGAAAGTCAACAGGAAAAATCTGTTTCATTTAGGTAAAAGAGGAACATGGTCCAATGTAGGGGACATCTGGGTAAACCAAGCTGGCTGTACCCTAGCAAGCCAACTATTAGGTCTGAGCCCCTAGGTCAGTGGCAAGGTCCTGCTGCCCTGGTCAAGCAAGCCAATAGCCAGGCCCTGTGGCCCCAGTACAGCAGGCCAGTGGTGAGGCCCCAGGTCCTCAGAAGACCAGTGGCAAGGCCTTGGGTCCCCAGCACAAGAGGCTTGGGATACTGCCCCTCCACCACAAACAGAGCCCAACTTTAAAAGTCATAAAATAATAAAATGAGCCAAAATTAAAATGAGATCAAAACATTAACTCAGAAGAGGATAACAATGTCAAAATACATACATGTGAAGCCTCAAAGGAAAATATGAATTGGTCTCAGGCCCAAAAAGAATACATGGAAGAATTCAAAATTATAAGATTCAAATAAGAGAGGTAGAAAAAAAAACTAAGAAAAGAAATGAGTGAAGCAAAAGAATAATGGGAAAAAAGAATCAAAAGCTTGATAAAGCACAAAAAAAATGGGAAAAGATGTGGAAAAATTCACTGAAGAAAACAACTCCTTAAAAAAGAAATACCCAAATGGAAAAGGAGATACCAAAAGATCAATGAAGAAAATAATTGCTTAAAAATTAGAGTTGGGCCAGTGGAAGCTAATGACTCTATGAAAGATCAAGAAACATTTCTTTTTAATCAAAAGAATGAAAGAAAATGTGAAATATCACATTGGAAAAAGAGCTAACCTGAAAAATATACCCAGTACAGAGATAATTTAAGAATGATTGGACTATCTGAAAGCCATGATCAGAAAAAGAACCTAGACATCATATTTCAAGAAATTATCAAGGAAAACAGCAGCAATATCCTAGAGCCTGAAAGTTCTAAGTAAGGGACGAGAGGGCTTGGAAAGTGATATTCTGGAGGACAAAGGAGCTAGGACTACAACTGAGAATCATCCACCTAGTGAAACTGAGTATAATTCTTTAGGGGGGAAATGGATATCCAATGAAATAGAGAACTTTCAAGCATAGCTTATGAAAAGACCAGAGATGAACAAAAAAACTTATTTTCAAATATAAGATTCAAGACAAACATAAGAAGGCAAATAGAAAAGAGAAAGAATAAGAGATTCAATAAGATTAAATTATTTACATTCCTCCACAGGAAGGTATTTTTACCTCTTAACAATTTTATCACTGGGGGTGGCTAGGTGGTACAGTGAATAGAGCACTAGCCCTGGAGTCAGGAGGACCTGAGTTCACATCCAGACTCAGACACTTAATCCTTACTAGCTGTGTGGTCTTGGGCAAATTACTTAACCCCAACTGCCCTGCCTTCCCCATCCAAAAAAAAATGAAGAACTTCATCACTATTAGGACAATTAGAAGGAATATATAGAGAAGGTGTAGGTGTGAACTGACTTTGATGGGATAATATCAACCAAGATCAACCCCCCCAAAAAAAAAGCAAAATTAAAGGGTGAGAAAGGGGAAGAGAGGGAAAAGAGAAGTAGAATGTGGTTAATTATCTCACATGAAGAAGCACTAAAGACCTATTACAGTGGAGTGAAAGATTGGGAGGGTGGGCATTTTTTTTAACTTTACTCTCTTCAGAATTGGCTCAAAGAAGAAATCATGTACAAACTCAGTTGAGTATAGAAATCTCTATTATATACTATAGGGAAGCAGGGAATGAGAGAAGGTGGGATTGAAAGAAGGAAGGGCAGGTTGAGAGAGAAGGCAATCAAAAGCAAAACACTGGTAAGGAGAGACAGAGTAGAAGGAAAGAGGGTGAGAAGGATAAACGGGGGAAATAGGAAATCAGATGGAAGTAAATACATAGTAGTAATTATGAATGTGAATGTGAATGGGATGCACTGACCAATAAAATGGAGGCAGATAGTAGAATAGATTGTGAGATCAGAATTCTACTCTCTTCATCCTCCAGAGTAAACATGGGTGTGTCTTTGGAACCAAGACCATGAAGAAGGCAGCCTCAGTCATCATTGAAAAGTACTACAACCGGGGCGGCTAGGTGGCACAGTGAATAGAGCACTGGCCCTGGAATCAGGAGTACCTGAGTTCAAATCCGGCCTCAGACACTTAACACAAAAACTAGCTGTGTGACCTTGGGCAAGTCACTTAACCCCAACTGCCCTCCAAAAAAAAAAGCAAAAAAAAAAAAGAAAAGTACTACAACCACCTGGGAAATGACTTCCACACCAACAAGTGTGTTTGCAAGGAGACTGTCATCATCCCCAACAAGAAGCTCCACAAAAAAGATTGTGAGATATGTTACTTATCTGATGAAGTAGATCCAGAGAGACCCTTGTAAGAGCTATCTCCATTAAACTGAAAGAAGAAGAAAGAGAATTAGGGATAAATATGTCTCTGAAGTCTCTGCTTTGGATCAGGAAATCACTGAAGTGGACACTGACACCAAAGAAATGTTGAAACTCCTGAACTTTGGCAGTTTGTCCAACTTGCAAGTTACCCATCTCACAATTGTAATGAACTTCAAAACACCAAGAGGAGCTGCTTAATATTTATTTCCAGTATTCTTTTTTTCTTAATATTCTTTCCAATAAACATGGAAATGCACAGAAGAAAAATAAACAATCAGAATCCTATAATATCTTATTTACAAGAAACATATTTGAAGCAGAGAGACACAGAGAGTAAAGGTAAGGGGCTGAAGCAGTATATTTTATGCTTCAGCTGAAGTTTAAAATAAGAGAAAGAAAGAAAAGCAGGGGTAGCAATCACAATCACAGATAAAGCAAAACCAAAACTGATCTGATTAAAAGAGATAAGAAAGGAAACTGTGACTTGGTAAAATATATTATATACAATGAAGTAACATCAATGCCAAACATACACAAAATGATATACCCTCCACACTTTTAAAGAAGTTAAACGAATTATAGAAAGAGACAGTAAATCTGTGCTAGTGGGGGACTTCAACTTTCCAACCACCTCAGAACCAGATTAATCTGACCACAAAATAAACAAGAAACAAGTTAAGGAGATAAATACAATTTTAGAGAAGTTAGATATGCTAGACCTCTAGAGAAAACTAAATGGAGATACAAAGGAATATACTCTTTCCCAGTGGTACAAGACACTACAGAAAAATTGAACATTTATTAGGGCATAAACATCTCATAATCAAATGCAGAAAGCTAGAAATATTAAATGTATCCTTTTTGGATCATAATGCAATAAAAATTTCATTCAATAAAAGTCCGTGGAAATGCAGATTAAAATTAATCTAATCCTAAAGAATGAGTCGGTCAAAAAACAAATCATAGAAGCAATCAGTAATTTCATTAAATGACAACAATGAAACAATATACCCAATTTTATGGGATGCAGCCAAAGAGGTACTTAGAGGACAATTTATATCTCTAAACATTTAAATCAATAAAATAGAGAAGAGCAGATCAATAAAATGGTCACTCAGCTAAAAAAAAAAAAAAAAACTAGGAAAAAAAACACCAAATTGGAAATCCTGAAAAACCAAAGGAGAGATTAATAAAATTGAAAGTAAGAAAACCAGTGAACTAATAAATAAAACTAGAATCTGCTTTTATGGGGGTGGGGGAACCCAACAATAAAATACATAAATCATTGGTTAATTTGATTTTAAAAAATAAAGAAATTGCTAGTATCAAAAATGGAAGGAGTGAATTTACTACCAAATGAAAATCAAATTAAAATAATTATTGGGACCTATTTTATATGCCAATAAATCTGATAATCTAAGCAAAAAATGATTAATATTTACAAAAATATAAATTGTCCAGAATAACAGATGAGGAAATAAAATACTTAAATAGCCCAATTTTAGAAAATAAAATTGAACAAGCCATAAATGAACACTTCAAGGGAAAAATCTCCAGGGTCATATGAAGTCTACCAAACATTTAAAGAACAATTAATTCCAATACAATATAATATATTTTTTTAATGGGTAAAGAAGGAATCCTACCAAAATCCTTTTATGATGCTGATACCTAAACCAGGTACAGAAAAATAGAGAAAGAAGATTATAGACTAATTTTCCTAATCAATATTGATGGAAAAATTTAAATAAAATATTAGCAAGGAGATAATAGCAATATATCACAAATATCATACACTACGACCAGATGTGCTTTGTACCACAAATGCAAAGTTCATTCAACATTAGAAAAAATATCAGCATAATTGACTGTGTCAAAAACAAAACCAACAGAAATTGTTATTTCAATAGATGCAGAAAAAGCTTTTGACAAAACATAGCACCTATTCTTATTAAAAACACTGGAGATGGTGTTTATAGTATATAATATAGGAATATAGTAATAGGAACAAATGGGGCTTTCCTTAAAACAGTAATTAGTATTTATCTTAAAACATCAACAAGCATTATATGTAATGGAAATAAACTAGAAGCCATCCTAAAAAAATTAGGGGTAAAACAGGGGTAATGCCCATTATCACCACTATTATTCAATGTTGTACTAGAAATGTTTAGCTTTAGCAATAAGAGAAGAAGAAACAAAAACGAAGGAATTAAAATAGGCAATGAAGAAACAAAACTACCACTCTTTGCAGATGGTATGATGGTATGGTTAGAGAATCCTAGAAAATCAACTAAAAAACTAGGTGAAATAATTAACTTTAGCAAAGTTGCAGGTTATTAAATAAATCCACATAAGTTATCAGCATTTCTGCATATTAACAACAAAGCGTAATAAGTGATAGAAAGAGAAATTCCATTTATAATAAATTTAGACAATATAAAATACTTGGGAGTCTGCCTGCCAAAACAAACCCAGGAATATAATTTCACTTTTCACACAAAAAAGTCATATCTAAACAACAGGAAAAATACCAATTGCTCATGAGTATGCTGAGCCAATATACTAAAAATGACAATTCTTTTAAAATTAATTTACTTATTCAGTATCATACCAATCAAACTACCAATTTTATAGAGCTAGAATTTGAATAGCTAGAATAGAATTATTTTATAGAGCTAGAAAAATAATACAAAATTCATCTAGAAGAACAAATAATCAAAACTATCAAGAAAATCAATGAAAAAAATTGTGAAGGAAGGTGGCCTAGTAGTAACAGATATCAAACTGTATTAAAAAGTGGTAATCATGAAAACAGACTGGTATAGGCTAAGAAATACAGTAGTACATCAGTGGGCTAAATTAGGTACACAAGACACAGTAGTAAATGACCATAGTAATCTAATGTTTGTTTAACCCAAAGACTCAAGCTTTTGGGACAAGAACTAATTCTGACAAAAAAAATGCTGGGAAAACTGGAAAACAGTATGGCAGAAACTAGGAATAGATAATTACCTTACACTGTATGGTAAGATAGTGTCAAAATGGGTACATGATACAAAAAACAAATTAGGAGAACAAGGAATTATTTACAAATTCACGACCAAATAAGAGGTAGAGAGCATTACAAAATGCAAAATAGTTCATTTTGATTACATTATATTAAAAGCTTTTGTACATTTATAGCAGCTCTCTTTGTGATGGCTGAGAACTGGAAATGAAGGGGATACCCATCAAATGGGGAATGACTAAACAAGTTGTAGTATATGAATGAAATAGAATATCATTGTGCTATAAGAAATGATAACAGGCAAACTTCAGTAAAACCTGGAAAGACTTATATGAACTGATGCTGAGTGAAGTCAGCAGAACTAGGAGAATACTGTGCACAGTAACAGCAATAGTCTGATTTTGATGCATTTAGCCCTTCTCAGTAATGCAAGGACCTAAAACAATTCTAAATGACTCCTTTTGGAAAATGCCGTCCACATCCAGAGAAAAAACTATGGAGTCTGAATGTAGAGCAAAGCAGACTCTTTTTGTTGTTGTTGTTGCTCTGTTTTGTTTTGCTTTTTCTTTCTCATTGTTTCTCCCATTGGTTATAATTCTTCTATACGACATGACTAATGTGAAAATATATTTAATAGGTATGTGTATATATATATATGGAGAGAGAGAGAGAGAGAGAGAGAGCCTATATTGGATAGCAGGCTGTCTCTTGGGAAGGGGAAAATTTTTTAACATATGGAAGTAAATGTTAAAAACTAAAAATAAATAAATTAACTATTTTTTTTAAAAAAAGCTTTTATACAAACAAAATCAATGCAACCAAGATTATAAGAAAAGCAGAAAGTTTGGAAAGACTTTTCACAACAAGTATTTTTGATAAAGGCCTCATTTCTCAAATATTGAGAAAACAGAGTCAAATTCATAAGCATACAAGTCATTCCCCAACTGATAAATGGTCAAAGGTTATGAGAAGACAATTTTCAGATGAAGAAATCAAAGTTATCTATAGTCATATAAAAATGTTCTAATTAGCTATTGATTAGAGACATGCAAATTAAAACCACTCTGTGATACCACCCCATACCTATCAGATTGACTAATAAGACAGAGAAGAAAAATGATAAATGTGAGAGGATGTGGAAAAAATGGGACACTGATGCACTGTTGGTGAATTTATGAACTGATCCAATAATTCTGGAGAGCAATTTGAAACTATACCAAGAGGACAATCAAAATATGCATACCCTTTAATCCATCAATAGTAGGGCTGTATACCAAAAGAGATTTAAAAAAAAAAAAAGAAAGAAAGAAAAGGACCTGTATTTACCAAAATATTTATAGCAACTCTTTTTGTGGTAGCAAAGAATTAGAAATTTAGGTGGTATTCATCAATTGTAGAATGACTTAACTACTTGTGGCATATTATTTTAATGGCATATTCCTTTGCTATAAGAGAGGGAGAGTAGGCAGATTTCAGAAAAACCTAGAAAGACTTAGATGAAATGATATAAAATGAAAGGAGCAGAACCAAAAGAACATTGGACACAGTAATAATAATATTGTATGATGATCAATTGTGAGAGACTTAGCTATTCTGCAATAATACAACAATCCAGGACAATTTCAAAGGACTCATGATGAAAAATGCTCTCTACAACCAGAGAAAGGACTAATGGAATCTGAATGCAGATAAAAGCATACTTTTTTTCACTTTCTTTAAAGTGGGTGCATGTGTGTGTGTGTGTCTTCCTTCACAATATGGAAATATGCTTCGCATGATTGTACATATATAACCTATATAAAATTGCTTACCATCTCAGGGAGAATAGGCAGGGAGGGGGGAGGATGGAAGAGAAATTGGAACTCAACATTTAAAAAAATGAATGTTACAAATTGTCTTTACATGGAATTGGAAAAAAATAAAATATTATTTAAAAAAAAAAGAAGCTCTGAAATTTCCATCCACTGAAAGATTGCACCTATTTGTAACCCTTGGAGCCAAGCAAGATAATTTCATTGGACAGACAGGTTAGATATTTAAAGACAACTATACTGTTCCCCTAGTTGTCTCTACTCCAAACTAAATATCCTGAATTCCTTCTACTAATTCTCTAATGGCATCATCTACATTCCTCTCTAAGCAGATCAGCTTCAAGTATGAGTAGATGATCGAAACATTTCTTTTATGTTGTTTAAAGTTTTCTCCTGCAATTCACTCACTCATTCAGTTAATTTAGCCAACTGTTTCTTTATGATTAAAATTGCCTTTTACTTGGAGAAGTTTTTTTAGATGAGAAGATTATGTGCTTCTAGCGTTCATTGTATGACTCTTACCCTGTTTGGTAGATAATCTGAGATCTAAAGGCCTTTGCGCACCTTGAGGGAGAAACATTTAGTCTGAGGAAATCTATTCATAAGCTTTGAGGGACTCTTGCCCAGTTTTTTAAACATCTGAAGGACATATTCTCTCTAATACTCCTTCTATTTGGGTAAACACTGCTCTTCTCTGTCAACTTCTCTTTTCCCCCAACTTTGCCCTATCTTAATAAGTTACTAGACAAATTCATTTTGAGTAAAGCTATTTCTTAGGGACAGTACCCACAATTATTAGTGAAAAGTCTGAGTACAGAGCATTCTAAAAATAAAGTTAAGGTTTTAATTTGGTTTGCTTTGCTTTGCCTTGTTTTTGTTTTTTAACTTCTTGATTACTTGAAGTTCTTAGGACTGGACTAAATGATGACCATTAAGATGTTTAGAAAACACTGGAATCATGTGAAGACCTCTGGTTTTATCTTCACAAAAATCTCTTGATTGGGGGTATACAGAAAACCTATTTGTCATGCTAATGCTACCTTCTAACTATGACAGTTCATCATAGGGAATAGGCTGAGTCTGAGAATGGTTATGTGTCCTTCCCAGGGGTAACAAAGATTCTAGGTCTTCTTTACCCCAGGTCCAGCACTGAGTAAACTAAAGTTTACTTATATAAAGAAATGAACATGTTCTGTTTTTCATTAATGTCTTCCCAAAGTGCCTCATCATAGCACAGACAGCCCTGGACCATTCTCAAGCAGCATAAACTTGGCTGGATTCTCTTAAACTGGAAAGAAGACTTATATAGACCTGGTGATAGACTTTGCCTATGCCTGATACCCAAGCATCAGTTTACCTAAATCTGGAGAGGGTAATCACCAGATTGGCCTCAGAGTAAAGACTTTTTCAGCAGGGGGTTGGGTAGTAGGCAACTCTCAAAGACCAAAATTATTCAGATGATTTTGCATGTAACTAGAACACAGGACTTAGAGTGGAGACATCTGGGGCTAAATCCTGTCAGAAATCTCTTATTAGCTTTGGGACAAAAGGCAAGTCATATAGTTCTCAGAATCTCACGTCTATCACATGTAGAATAGGAATAATACTCCTTGCCTGTCTTAACAAGAGGAGAAGAGTACTTGGTAAATTGTAGCGCACTTTACAAATGTGAATTATTATTAATGTGATCTGGGTCATTGAAGGGAGTGAATACAGGTAAAATTATTCTCTTTGAGTAATTCGGGTAAAATTTCATCTTTGATGCCTCATGGTGGTATGGACACTTGAAGGCTGTTTTAGTCCAAATTCTGCAGAGTAGTTCATTGTTGAGAAGTTTGGCAACAAGGGGCTAATTCACAAAACCCTTTGATAAGATCTGCAACCTGCTTCGGTGCAGTGAGTGTGAGTACCCACTCTGATAAAATCATGGTTCTTCTGAAATACTAGGATCATCACCTTTAGATCTAGAACTTGAAGGTACCATAAGGACCATTTGGTCCAGTTCCCTTACCTTACAGGTGAGGAAACCTGGACACAGAGAAATGAAGTGACTTGCCTAAGTTTTCATGGTTAATATTTATCAGAGGTAGAATCTGAACCCAGAACTTCTGATTCTCTGGTATTCTTTTCACTATGTCATTTGGTCTCCCCTTATTGAGAATGTTTTTATAACAAGCATAGCATTTATTTAATATAAATCTTCTTTCTGAAATGTATAAACTTAGGGATTATCCCCCAAGAATCCTCCCCAAATTTTGTTCTCCCATTAAATTAAAATCTCCTTGAGAGTCAGGATGATCATTCTTCATCTTCATATCTTTAAAGTAGAAGGGTAGACCATACACAGAGTAGAAGCTTAATAAATGTTCATTGGATCTTTAACTTCCTTTAAAGCACAACTCTGGTGGCACTTTCTTTACAAGGCCTTTCCTGAAGATTGCCTTCCTTCTTGCCATTATCAGTCTCTCTCTTAAAATTATTTTGCATATTGTTTGGAATTATCAATGTATCCCTTGTAATCACCCAAGAACATGCATGTGCACACACACATTCATACAACGTAAGCTCCTCAAGGGTAGGGATTGTTTTATTTTAATCTGTGTATCTTCAATTCCTAATACAATGCATGCTGCATAATAGGACTGCCTTTTGTTTTAAAATTATAGTCATCACCCGATATACTCCATCATCCTCAACTTTTCTCAACACTCCACGAGCTTTCCTTTACATAATGGGTATTTAATACATTCTCATTGAATTGAATTGTTCACTTACTTTAATAGTTCTGCGAAATTACTTATGTTATTTCCAGATGCTCATTCCATCTGTAGATGTTTTACTCCTACCTGAGACTGAATGGATTATTATAGTCTTTGTAAACCTTGTTTACACTTGTAACCCATGGCTTAGTACCCACCAAAGATTATTGGTTCAAATAGATTGATTCACATCATGGAGACTGTCCCAGAAGGGTAATTTTCTTTAACTTATCATTTAACCTGGAGGTAATTCCAGGAAATATCCAAATATAAGTTAATTTACATAGCTTGAGTCTAGGTTTCCCCAAATGTGGGGAACACAATCAGCAATTCCTGCATGAGCTCTAATGACTAATGCAAATGGAAAGGGGACAGTTTTTATTATTATATTAGTATAGCTGTTGATGAGAAAGAATCACAGGAGCCTATAAACAGATACTGAAAATATGTAAGGCACTCAAAAAGATTAATATAAAGAAATTCCTATAAATAAATACAGAAAACACATGAGCATTCAAGTAACCTTCTGTCACAAAGCAAACATTCTTTAGGACAACTGAACTATCTCGCTCTTGTTAGACATATACCATCAAATAACTCACTATAACTGCTGTAGACAGGACAGGGTCCAGATCTCGTGCTTCGTGAAGCCATACATCTCCTTCCTTGATCCTCTGCTTAAAGATGCCCACATGAATGAATTTTTCCTTTCTCTAGGCAATAAGATTGCTCACAAAATCCCTTTCTTTCTCTAAAAGTACTTAGAAAAACTTAAATCGAGGGTTTTCTATAATGCAAACTTCATAGCAATTGCTGCCTAAGGAAATATCTTTTCTCTCACTAGATAGTGAGATTCTGAAATCATACTGTCCTTGAAACTGAAAATCCCCTCCCCACTTTACACAGAAAGTTGGGATTTCAGGAACAACTCCTCGTTGGGGTGGAGTGAGCATGTATATATGTGATTTAGCCAAGTGCTTCTTCAAGAAATCTGTTAGAATTTCAGATGACTGTGCAATAAGGAAAAATAAATATGAAAAATATGAAGACCCATGGGCAAACATATATAAACTAAGACAGAGTAAAATAAGTTGAGGCAGAAAATAAGTCAATAAGAAGTTTTTAAGGCTTACACAATCAGTCAATAAGAAGTTTTAAGGCTGACCTTGTGCCAGGTACCATGCTAAGCATTTGGAATAAAGAAGAAAACTGAAACATCTCTTTCCTTCAAGATGCTTGCATTCAAACAGGAAGACAACATATACAAGTATAGTTATATACAAATGCAAGGGAGTGGGAAATTTGATTCCATCCCAAATGTCTAATATAATCACAGGATGTAATCACAGAGGTGTTCATAGAATTTATCATTAATTGAGTTGTTAATAGGGTTAAAAGATGTTAGTACCCTTTTGTCCCATTGAGAAGTACCAGTGACACTTAAAAGGAAAAATCCAGCTCTTGAGAGGGAATCACTGGGTGGATTGGGTTGGGGAATTTCTCTTTCATCATCCTTCCATTGAGCATAATGTCTAGAAGACTTGCTCAAAGAGAGAGGGGGAGGGAGAAAAGGAGATAGATAGAGAGAGAGAGAGAGAGTCCATCTAGAAGTTGGAGAGAGTTAAAGGAGGCAAGGATACAGGGAAAAGTCATATCAAACAGAAGCAACTTCAAGGAGTATAACTTCTGACAGCAAAGAAGAGAGTTAATAATTAGTTCAAGAGAGAGAGCTATTGGCAATTGTGAGTTAGGCTGCTGATATGACTGCACAAGGAAAGGAAGGAATTAGAGGCCTGGCAGGTACATGAAAAGTCTTGACCATGTGTGTTCCCTACACATTCACCACTACTGTGGTCACCCTTCCCAAGAACTCTGTATATATTAGTGGAGAGTATGGCCCAGGTTTATAGGGAAAATGCTTTCTTGGGAAAATGCTTTCTTGCTACTGTTTTTGTTATGTTACATTAGTAAATGCCTTTGCTAAGAGCTAATTGTGCTTTCTGCTTATCTGTTGGGGAAAGCACAATGATATGGTGGGAATGTGCTACAAACTTTGTAGCCTGGGCAGTCATGATACCCTGGAACTGGAGGTACTACCTGTCTTCTTCAGGTCACACACTAGCCTAGAGAAGGTGATACACAAGATAAATATAAAACAACCACAAGGAAATGTTAGATGAGAATGCACCAGCAGCTGAGTAGACCAGGAAAAGTCCCCACAAAAGTGGACTTGAGCTGATTCTTGAAGAAAACCAGGAATTACAAAAACTATGAAAGCAAAGCAATCTAGGAATATGAGTTAACCCATGCAGAAGAACAGAGATAGAAAATGAGATGTTCTGTGTGAAGAAGAGAAAGCCTAGTTGTATCACAGAGTGCATGGAGGGGAGTAATATGAGGATGAGAGTAGTAGAACTTTAAACACTTAACAAAGGAGTATATATATATATATATATATATATAT
>CM053595.1:61953232-61976801 GCA_028646575.1 Pseudocheirus occidentalis
GGGGGGGGAGGGAAGTTCTGGTTAATGAATAGATTTCAGGATGTCTGTGACCTTAAAGGGGGATGAGGGAAGATGACATTTTTATTTCAGTAAAGTTGGTTTCCTTTGTAATCCTATATATTTTGTTTCATACATTGAAATAATATTGAGAAGAGCTTCACTAGACAGCTAAAAGTGTCGATGAACTGAACAAAAGCTAAGAATCTCTGCTCTAGCAGAACTCAAGGTCTTGAATATCACTGGAAAAGCTGGCATAGAGACAGTGAGAGCTTTCCCAGGAACAATGGAGTTGGAGACCTCTCTCTGGTGGAGGCTGGAGCCCTTTCTTGCCTGGATCGGCCCCTCTCCATTTCCTGATTCAGCTGGTTAAACTTCCTGACCCACAGGAGTGAGCTGGTGCCAGAGCTGATTTAGGTCTCCTTTCTGCCAAGGCAGGTGACTCACTCTACTGGATCAGCAACTGGGGGTGGGGGTAGAGGTAGGAGAGACTTCATCAGAACTAATGCCAGACCCCTTGCTGAGCAAAGAAAATAATCTTGATCAGCTATTGTTTTTCTAAGGGCTTGTGCCCAATATAGAGAACTCCATTTCTACCTGCACCCATTTAAATTAAAGTTCATTGAGCAAGTCTATTTCTCATACCTAGGTGGTGAGTACTTTCGATTATTATTATTTTTAATTCTATTTCAGGGTGTGGTGGCACACACCTGTAATTCTAGCTGGGAGGTTGAAGAAGAAAAGAAGGAAGGAAAGAAGGAAGGAAAGAAAGAAGGAAGGAAGGAAGGAAGGAAGGAAGGAAGGAAGGAAGGAAGGAAGGGAGAAAGGGAAGAAAGGAAGAGGAGAGGAGAGGAAGAAAAGAAAAAAGAACATAAAACTAATCCTTTAATAAATTGAAATCATTTATAACAATTCACTTTTGTATCCTGCTTTACTATTTACAAAGCAATTTTCCATACTCTACAGGGAGGAAGTGTGAACATTGTGTTCTCAATTGTATATGTGAGGAAACTGAGTCTAAGAGAAATAAGAGATTTCCACAAGATCACATGAGAGAATCATGTGTTGGTCCTGTAACTAAGAATGTGTTTATTTTGGTCTCTGGTTCTCCATCTACTTGGACTGAGGAAGACTCATGTTTGAATCTTACCTCAGGCACTTAATAACTGTGGGATTCTGGCCCAATCATTTAGACCCCTTAGGCCCCAATTCCCTCATCTCTGAGAGATCTGCCTCTGACCTGGATGACCTCTAAGGTTCTTTCTAGTTCTAAGTCTAAAATCCAATGATTTTATGATCTTCCCCTAATCCTTATACCCCTAGGCAATCATTTCTGAAGTAAGCAAGTAACACATTTGGCTGCTAGGTCACTTGGCTCTCTGTGAGTTTTGGCCT
This sequence comes from Pseudocheirus occidentalis, assembly GCA_028646575.1. NCBI lineage: Eukaryota > Metazoa > Chordata > Mammalia > Diprotodontia > Pseudocheiridae > Pseudocheirus > Pseudocheirus occidentalis. The sequence continues at coordinate 61,954,625 of CM053595.1, forward strand.
GTCCAACCAAATGGTTATTCCATCCTAGAAGAATGCATACTACCCTATGTAACCCCCACACCCACCCTCCCCTTATCCCCCAGCACACACACACACACACACACACACACACATACATGCACACATTCTTACAGCTGGAGAATCAGAGCCCAGAGCCCTGGGTCACATTTGGTCTCATGATTGAGAGGTCACTTGCTCCTGATGAAGTAGCCAAGTCCCAGAGAGGAAACAAAAAGACCATTACTGGATCTGTCCAAGTCAGTAACTTGGGCTCAAATGTGGTGAAATTAAAGTTTTCCTCCTCCCTGTAGGAAGTTAGTGAGGTTATGGAAAAGATGACTTAGAAAACACTGGATGTTTCTAGCTGGCTGGCTGTCAAAGGCAAACAAAGGAGGAGAGTGGTGCAGTGGAAAGAGCCTTGGATTTTCAATCAGAGGACCTGGGTTTGAATCGCAGCTTTAGGCCTTACTAACACTGTAACTTGGAGACATCTCAATTAGCTTATGGGGGTCTCAGTTTCCCATATGGAAAACGAGAAGGATGAACAAGGTGATCTCTAAGATATGTTCCAGTTTTAAATCCTGTGAACAAGTGAGCAAGAGAATATGCTCAATTCTAAGGTTTGAAACATTTTTCTTTTCTATTTATTAACTGTGGAACCACCAGCAGTTGATAGACACAGACCTGCCCTCAGGCTGCAGACTTGCAAAGTGGGGACAGATCCAGTTGCTGGTTTACTGCTGTGCCAAGACACATACAAACTGAAGTAGAGTGAAGTGAGTAGAAGCAAGAAAATAATATACGGGATGCCTACAACAATGTAAATGTAATAATAATAAACTAAAAAGGAGCACAAACATAATTATAATGACCAAGCTTTGCTCCAAAGAAGAATTTTAAAAATCTACTTCCCTCTCTTCGTTGCAGGTGTGGGGGGCTACAGGTACAGAATATTGCACACGCTATCAGACCCAGTCAATGGGATAGTATTATTGCATTTTTTTCTTTTTCTTTTTTAATTTTTATTACAAGGATGACTTCCTGGGCATGAGAGGGGGAAAAGTTATGTAGCTGGAAATGCATATAACAAAAAAGGTACAAATTTAAATAATTTTAAGTATAAAAATAAAGTAAAATTGCTAAGTGTTGCCTGCAGGATTGCATCATCCATTTCAGGAAGGAGTTGGTGGTGTCTTAGGGTGTGAGAACATGGTGAATTTTACCCATATTGACAAATACCTCCTAAATATAACACTTGCTAGTTTTAAGCCATAGAAAATGGAAGTGTCAAGAAGCTTCTCCTCTATCAGTTATTAAGGAAGATGGTTGCAATCACACACATTTATAAATTCACTTAAATATCCATGAGAATTTATTCCGTCAGCTAGCCTTTTCTTTCTTGAATAATAACAGCTAGCATTTCTATCAGCTTTAAAGGTTACAAAGCACTTTATACATGTTACCCCCTTTAAACTTCACAACAGCCCTGTCATTATTACAAGTATTACTATTCCCATTTTAGAGATGGGTGATATTAAGGCTCGATGGACTTGTCCAAGGTCAAAGAGCTAATAAATGTCTGAAGTGAGATTTGAATGAAGCTTAATTCAAGTTGAATTGAGTACTTGACCCACTGTTCCATATACTTCAGTGTCCCCTGTAAAGTCAATCAATCAATCAATAAACATTTATTAAGCACCTACTACATACCAGGCACTGTGTAAAGTACTGGAGATACAAAAAAAAAAAAAAAGAGGCAAAAGACAGTCCCAGTGAAGCATAAATCTCGGCACAGATTTGTCTTTTATCAGTGGACAAGTCCCCAGACCACTGGTTGTCTGCAACCTCTGATATAGACATGTACCAGAACCTGGGAAGATTTCAGAAATGATGGTGAAGCCTGTAGTTTTTCCCTTGTTAGGGAGTCATCACTTCTCATCCATTAGGCATATCCGGGTCCTACCTACCCCAGACGACAGAAGGAAGCATAAACACAGAAATACTGGGAAAGCTGTCCAGGTAACCAGACTCCCCAGAGCTACCTACAGATTTCATAGATTTCATCTGTGCCTCTTGCTCTCCTTTCTCCCAAAACACATAGCTCAAGCCCTATAGTTATGTTTAAAAAAAAAAAACCAACCCAGAAGCACTAACTCAGAGACCTAAACTCTCCTTGCTTTTAATTGACATAAAGGTGGTTTCAGAGTGGAAGAAAAGGGACCCTCTTTAGGAATATTGGCAACATTTACCGCCTTTCTGACTCACAGGTCAACTGTCCTGATTCTGATTATAGCAACATTCAGTACCCTTCTTCCTCTTCCTCTTCCCCTTCCTCTTCTCTTGTTTCCACATAGGACTTTCTTTTGAGACATGTGGGACTGCCTAGTGTGGCATGGGAGGTTTTTAATCTTTCATTTTTCTTTATCAAAACTCACCTATTTTTTGATCCACCCCCTTAATCCAATTTGATCCAATTTAGCAAACTGAGGAACTGAAACTATTCTGACAAACTGCTTCAAAATTACTCTACCCATCCTAGTTTGTCCTCCTCTGGGCCACATATGAAAAAAATGCTAAGTCCTTATTATATGCCTGGTGCTATGCTATGTGTTAGAGTACAAATGGAAAAGTAAGATTGCCTCTTCTCTCAGGGAGCTTACATTCTAATAGGTGACCACAACACATGTAGAAAGTGGTGCCAGGTAAAGAGAGTTTGGTATGGACAGTCACAGAAATGGTGAATGGAATCCTAGGACAACTGGTAAGGATGACCTTTTCAAAAACAATGGTAGGGTTGATTTCATGACTGTTCCCTGAGTTATACATATATGTACATTCCAATAGGGGCTTTCAATGGCTGAACCTAAATAATTAATAGTGAACATTTTCAGGCTTTGGGGCAAGCTATTTTTTTTGGAGGGGGGAGAGGAACAAAGAATGTCTGTATGGAGAATCTCAACTCACTGCATGTAACCAGCAACCCCCCAACCCTCACACTCCATTTCCCCCCTTATATATAAAGATGGCAGAAGTGAATATGTGAAATAAGGACAGCATTGCATGATCCCCAGTAGGTACCACATTTGTGATTACTGCTCAGTGTGGGAAGAGATGAGGCAGGTTAGGTTCTGAAACAGATCTGTGCAGATCTAGGAATTGCAACCAGAAGTACTCCTGTTACCCTTGCTTCTCTTTTCCTAATGGAGATTATCACTATGAAAATATGTCATTTATATTTTAAGCAAAAAAAATCCAAAGTTGGACACCGAGACTCAGCAATGGGTATAAACAATGGAGAGTAAAGACTGCCTGTAGTCCCCAAGTAGCTAAATCTCAGTACCTCCTAACTTAATAAAATTAGCCAGTCAGATTTGGATCCTAGAAGGTACCAGAAGTGAAGTACTCATGGGGAGGCCATGATATAAGTCATTTTGTCTATATCCCTTGCCCATTATCCTCCCACCCCTGTGACCCAGACTATATTTCCCCCCCCTCTTAAATGTTCCAGGGACTCCTTATCCCCCTCCTCATCTAGTCCTAGGGGTCTTCAGTAGTTAGTCCTCCTTTCTGGCAACTGAAGTGACAAAGCCTGTAATTCAAGGTGGGAATAAAAGATGGGAACTGCCTCTTTGGCTGCCAAGGTCCCATCTCAGGGCTCCAAGACCTATTCTCTATCCAGGGGGATAGGAACTGAGGCTGATCACCTTGGTTCCATTAACCTTAGAGGCCCTAAGGTCCTTTCCTAGTGAGCCTGCTGGATAATTCATCTCTGGATAGGATGATGTAGTCCATGGAGAATTCCTGGCCTATATAAATGCATCTGGTGAAGGCCTGGGCTCTGAGTGGAAAATGAGATGATCATGAGTCAACCATGAAGCCCTATTATTTTTATATGTGTGTATTAAAAAGGCCTGATCCTGGGATGCAGAATAAGAAGCAGACCATGTATGAGCCATGAGGTAATTCTCCCATAGAACTCCTGGCCACATCCTTAGCAGCAGAATACTGCACTGAAGTGGAGAAAATGCTAGAATAGGAGTAGGGGGCCTGAAGCCCAGTTCCAACTCTGCAATGATCTGCAGCTCACTATCTGAGTGACCCTGAACAAAACACTTCTCCCTCCCCTCTAATATGGGGGCAAAACGGAGATGGATGGTGACCTAGACAGCCTTTCTGAGCCAAAGGGACTTGAGAGAGTCCTGAATATATCACATCCAGTTTGGGGTTCTCCACATAGAGAAGGGATAGCGGAGGAAAGGCATTAAGATGATTACAGGGTTGGATAATATGATGAAAGGGGAGAGATTAAAATAATAACAGTTTCTTTCCACTAGAATTATTAATCCAGAAGAAAAAGAAAGCTATAGAGCAGTGTAATACCATACTTAAAGTAGTTGAAAGGCTAATATGGTAAATGAGGTGTGTCTATCCTCCACCACTCCTAAGTCCAGTATAAGAGAGAATGGACTTAAATAAACTGTGTTGGGAAGAACTGGAGAGGGAATAGACTGAAATTAGTAAGATTTTCCAAACAGTAATGAGAGGCAGCAAATGGGTGTTTGTTTTTTAAAGAAATTTAATTGAACTCTTGGGACAGAAATATCAGATTAGAAATTTCGCCTCAAAAAAAAGTTTGGCCCCAAATAGTGACCCATCATTGCTCCTCTAATGAAGAACTGAAGCCCTCTACCTCCTGTCCTCTCTTACTTCCTCTCTCCTGCTCTCTCCTGTACCTCTCTATTCCTCCTTACGCTCTCCTCTTCTCTCCTCTGCTCACCCCTTCTCTTTTCCTTCTATCTCATCTTTTCTCCTCTATTCCTCTCTTTTCCCTTTCCTCCTCTACTCTCTATTCCTTTCTCACCTCTCCCCTTTCCCTTTCCCCTTCTGCCCTTTTCTCTTGTGCTCTCCTCCCCTCTTACTTCCTCTGTCTTGTTCTCTCTTGTATCCCTCTATTCCTTCTTATGCTCTCCTCTTCTCTCCTCTGCTCTCTCCTCTTTTCCTTCTATCTCATCTCTCCTCTATTCCTCTTTTCCCTTTCCTCCTCTGCCTTCCATTCCTTTCTCTCCTCTCCCCTTTCCCTTTTCCCTTTCTGTCCTTGTCTCTTATGCTGTCCTCCCTTACCCTCTATTCTCCCTACCCTCTGATTCCTTTCTTTAGTTGCCAGCTGGAGACCTCTGACTGTTTCTTGTCACTGTGTTATGTCATGTCCAGAAAGCAGAAATTGAAATGAGCCTTTAACCTGGCTGAAATAAGCCTGAATTTGGCAATGGATCAGTCGGCGAATCAATCCAGAAGTCTCTGGGATACAAATTAATAACTGAAGATGGGAGCACTAGGGACTTGGGAACAGCTAAAGACAGGAGACATGAAATTTTCCATAGGAGTCCTCCTTCAGGTTTTAAAAGTCATTATTGTTACAGAAACAAGTGGGGATGGGGTGATACATGGTAGAGGGAGGAACTTATGAAACTATTGATGTTACAATGGAAATGTGCCTGGACTGATTTTCCCCATGGAGGCAAAATGTCATGGGGGCAAAGAACCTTCTTCTCAGTCTTTTCCACAATCTAAAATATCTCCTGCCAACATTTGTGGAGCACCCTAGGAAGGGAGAGAAAGGACACAGGGTCAAGAAAGCAACTTTTTAATAAATCGGAGCGAAAAGAAGGAATCATGGTCAAGCAGGACAGCTTCAAAAGTGACATATTGAAAAAGAAATCAAGATACGTTTAATAATAAAGTTGTGATTTCATATGCAATCTTCTTTGTATGTTCTTCTATGTATATGGAAATGCTCATTTTTATTTGATATATGTTCAGTCAAGGATGAAAATGTTTTAATAATAAAATTTTAAAAGAAAAAGAAGAAACTTTTCTTGATTCTCATGGGCATCATTCTTCCTCACTCCCTGCCCTTTTACTCTCGAATGACTAATTTGTGATTTCTGGCACATTAAACATTATTTTATATTAGTATTTCATATTTTTGCACAGCAACTCATCTTTAAATGGAACCCTGGGCCATATTTCTCTGCCATTTAGGGTCAGGGTAAAGAAGGCATCATGTCTAAGACTGGTCAGGACAAGTTGAGGGAAGGAACTTCTGTGTTGTTTCTACCTGTGTTCTTGACAAAGAAGTTTGTCCTTGGAACATGCCCTCCTGGTGTGCCCTCATTATTCTAATACTTCTGTTAACTCTCCTGGCACAACTTTACGGCAACACAGTAATTGGTAACAAGCCATAGGTATCATTTAGCACAATGTTTTCTTTTTTGGGGGGGGGAGGGCAGTTGGAGTTAAGTGACTTGCCCAAGGTCACACGGCTAGTTTATTTTGTGTGTGTATGTGTGGTAAGTGTCTGAGGCTGGATTTGAACTCAGGTACTCCTGACTCCAGGGCTGGTGCTCTATTCACTGTGCCACCTAGCCGCCCCAACTCAGCACAATGTTTTCTTATTCAAATTGTGCCAAGGCAGCTAATCTTTGTTCCCACTGATTGTATGAAGGTAAAGAGAACAGAATCATGGAGTAGTGGAAAGAACACTGAATGTGGAGCCAGAAAGCCTGGGCTAAATCATGGTTTCGTCACTTAAGATTTCTTTGAATTTAAATCTATTCCCCTCTTTGGGACTCAGTTTCCTCATCTATATAGTAAAGAGATTGCATTAGATCAGGAGTTCTTAATATAAGGACCACAAACTTTTTAAAATTGATAACTGTATTCCAATATAATCGGTACCCTTTTTATTCCTGTGCATTTTATTTAATACATACAAAATACATTATTCTGAGGAGGATCCCATAGGCTTCACCAGACTGCCAAAGGGGTCCATGACACAAAGAAAATGAAGAACCCCTGGACTAATCTCTAAGATCCCTTCTGGCTCTAAATCCTGTGATCCCATGAGATCAGAGACTCGTGGGGAATTTGAATTTGTGGGAAAAAAGATGGAAGAGATGAGCATGACAAAGACCAATCATACTAGTCTGTACTTACAACCTGTTTTAGGCTTGAAAACAAAACAGCTTCTTCCCTATGGGGAGACCAGTATGAATATTGCTCCAGAATGTCCAGGATACTCAAGCTTTGCCCTATGCACACTTATGCTGCCTGTGTGACCTTGACTAACTTAAATTCTTTGAACCTCAGTTTCTTTATCTTTAAAATGGGGATAAAGGGGAAACTAGATGGTGCAGTGAATAGAGCCACCAGCCCTGGAGTCAGGAGGACCGGAGTTCAAATCTGACCTCAGACACTTAACACTAACTAGCCATGTGACCTTGGACAAGTCACTTAACCCCAATTGCTCTGCCTTCTCTCCTCCAAGAAAAAGCAAAAACTAAAAATAAAATAAAATGGGGATTTAAAATAGCACCTACACCACCATGTGAGAATTAAAAATAATGATAACAATAATAATAGCTAACATTTATATAGCACTTGTCTTGCCTCAGAGACTTTGCTAAGCGATTCATAATTATGTTCTTGTCTGATCTTCACAACAGCCTAGGGAGATGGCTGTTATCAGTAGCCCCATTGAACAGATGAAGAAACTGAGGGGAAAAGAAGTTAAGTAACTTGGCCAGGGTCACATACCTATTAGGTGTCCCAGGCTAGATTTGAATTCAGATCTTCCCGACTCCAGGACTAAACTGCTATCCACTGAGCCACCTAGCAGCTCATCAAATGAAACTTTTTTAGAAAATTGTTTAAACATTATCTGGCACACACTAGGTGCTCTGTAAATGTTTATTGCCTTCATACTCTTCCCTCTATTAAGCCCCACAAAAGCTCATTTTCTAGAACTTTAATTCTCCTGGGTTATATTTTTGTTTTCCTTTTTTTTTTTAAGTGAAGATAGGTGGAAGAAAGGGCCATGATACTTTCCTTATGTGTATCCTTGGGCAAATCACATCACATCTGTAAATCTGTTTTATCATCTGTAAAATAGAGCTAATAATACTTGAATATCTACCCCCATAGTGTTGGGAGGTTAACTTTGTGATTCCAAAGCACTGTTGAATGGGAGCTACTATTGGTTGTGCGTATGTTGTGTGGTTTGTCCTTTCTTCTTGAAAAGGACCATGACATCAGGGAGATGAGGACATGGCTTGCAACTGAATTTTATTTGAGTGAGGCAAGACTGTGCAAGGTTACCAGTCTCACTTTCTTCTCCAGAGCCTTCTAGGTCCAGTGGCCAGATATCAATCAGGAGAACTGGAAATGGCCCAGGATGCAGTGGAAGACCTTGGTCTTTTTGAGGTAAGGTCTTTTTAGGTTCTCAATCTGAGCATTTTTTTTAGTAAGACACCTCTGAAATACTGTACATGCACATCAGGTGATAGGAACATTGCAGTCAGGGAAGTAGCCCAAACTGCCTTTCATGCTGCCTTCCTTAAGCCTACAGAAAGGACAGTGTGTCATCATAACAAATGTCCAACTTTTGTACAATTTCAGTACAAGTACCACTTACTTGGAGCCAAAAATCTACCTCTTTGAAATGCCTCCTTTTTGCCTCTGATTCTGCCCTTCAAGGCCAAGAACAACCAATATAAGCCCCTTCCTACCTTTTCCACAAACCCTATTTCATTCCTAGTTCTCTACAGCTCATCCATATCCTGCAAAGGCAAATTTGTTCTGCTGGATGCCTTCACCTAGGTGTCCCATACACCTCTCAAACTCAAGATGTCCAAAACAGAAGCTGTTATATTTCCACAAACCCACCTGTCCTCCAAGCTATCTATGTCTATTAAGGATACCACCATCCCTCCAGTCACAGAGGCCTGTATACACTGAGTCATCCTTGGCTTTACTCTTCTCTCAGCTTCGCTATCTACATTCAATGAGTTGCCAAGGTTTTTGTTGATTCAACATCCACATCTCCCACATCTCCCCCTGTCTCTCTCCATCCTATCCTCTGTCACCTGAATTATTGCAATAGCTTCCTAATTGGTATCCCTACTTCCAATTTCTCCTTCACTCAATTTCTCCTCTATAGTTGCCAAATGATGCTCCTGTAATGAAGACCTAGCCATATCATTTTCTTTCTCAGAAACATTCAATGATTCCTTATTGTCTCTAGGGAAAAATACCACATTTTAAACTGTATTTAAAGCCCTCTTACCTCATTTTCTAGCATTTTTTTCCATTATTCCCTTTGATAGACTTTCTATTCTAGTAAAATTTGGTTATCCCCTGTCCTCTGGACACAACATTCTATTGGCTCCCCTCTTGGACATGTGATCCCAATGCCTGGAATCATAGGCATGCATATAGTATGGGGTGAGTGTGCCAGCATAAGCTTAGAGAAAGGAGAAAGACCAGTGGGGATACCTCCACCAAGATGTGCAAGTACACCTGGTTCTTGTTCTACATACACCTAACCATGGCATACATTCTCTCTTCATCACCGTCTCTTAGATTAAAAGTTCTGCACCTTTGTGGTGTCAAGGTCTCCTTTGTATTTCCAGTGATTAGTAGAATGCTTCCCATATAGTGAGTACTTAATAAATGTTTATAGACTAACCAACTGGCAGTCTAGTAAAGCTGAAAGATATTATCTCAGAATATTTCAAATGAATAAAATAAAATATATAGGAGTGCAAATGAAATCAAATAAGTTGAAATAGAATTATTAAAATATTAGAGAAAAAAAGATGTACAACTACATGGACTCCATTGGTTAAGAATCTTTTTCTGAGAATCACTAACTTCAAAGTTGAGCTCCCATGTAATGCTTACTATATCCCCCCTGCAGATGTTAATACTATCTGTTCTGCTCCTAAAATTACTTTATATTCATTTATTAGTTTACATGTTGTATTCCCTTAGTGAAATATAAGCTTACTGAGGGCATTTTCACCTTTATCTATTTCCAGAATCTAGTATAGTGCCTAGCCTGCATATTTTTAGGGGGGTTGAATCTGTGGCTTCACATATATAAGGAGCTCTAGATAAGGGACTTCCTTTACCCATGCCAATGTTTCTGTTCAGTTAGATTCTTAAAGGAGTTAAATTCTTAATGAGTTGCTTGGGGAACTGACAAATTCGGTGACTTGCCCAGAGTCACACATTCAATATGTATCAGATTAGAGAATCCATATATCTTTGACTCTTAGACCAGCTCTCTACTCATTGCACCACACTGCTTTTTGTTCATAAGAAACATTTGAAGTCTGCTGAATTAAAGTCAGGAGATTCCACATCAAAGTCTGGATTACAGATCATCTCCCCTTCTTTTCTCCTTACACCATCCTAATCTTTTTTTTTCTATGTTAAACATGACCAGTTCCTTTGACTGATCCTCACATAGCATGGTTCCTCAATCCCTTTTCTATAGTGATCTCCTTCCTTTGGCCATACTCCAGTCCCTTCAAAATGTGTAGTCCCAAACTGGTGAAAGATATAGTCAGTCCAAAAGCAGGTAAAAATTAGAACATGTCTTTGTTGTGGATACAGCTGAAATAGATTTCTTCAACTGAGGACAATGGAATTGACCTGAAGAGTAAAGCACATGATGTGGGGTCTGACCCACAAGAATTCCCCAAAAGAATTAATTCTATTCTCACTAATAAACTAACAAAAATCCATCACTTAAATCAACAAGATGGAGGACAAAAGCAAGCTCCCAGTTTGAATTTCTAAAACAGGAATTCAAAGACACCAAATGCTTGCTGAGAAAACACATCAAAAAATATGTCCAGACCCAGGTAGTTGTACGAAAAAGAGGTAAGAAGGAAAAAAATTATTTTCCTTTGAATTAGAGAAGTCATAGCAACCTGTAGGAATTGGGCATCTTTCCACAAGGAAGACTTGAGTGACAATACCTCATCCTGGAAATTCATTTTGCACCCAAAGTGAGAAGGTGCTAAGTGGCTGTGTGTGAAACAATTTGCACCAGGCTTGTATGATTCTCTCCCTGCTGAATTTTCCTTCCCTTCAATTCCCCAGTGTACCTCAACATTTAAGTGTATAAGACCAAACTCCATCTTCTTGTCTTTCCTCTTCTGATCTTCCTCTCTCTCCCAAGGCCCATTCCTTCAGGTCTCTTAATACCAAAATCCAAAAGGAACCTTCTTGGTGAAGGGGAAGAGAATATTATATATGAAATCAGAAGACTTGGGCTGTAATGTTTGTTCTGATCAGAAGACGTAGGCTATAATCGTTCTGCCATTTATTCTCTTTGTAAAGCTCATAGAGGTAAATGTATGTGCTCGTTGTGTATTTCTGTGAAATGGATATAATAGCTGTATTACATATCTCATGTGGTTGTACCTTACAAGTCAGTGCCTTTATAGGTCGTTTGTAAACTGTAAAATGTTAGAGAAGAATTATTATGAGCTGTATGAAGATAAGTACTTGTCTAGCCTGAATGAATTATTGATAGACCATGCTTCATTTCTTCTGCTTATGATAAAGCCATAAGGAGGCAAAAGACTGCTATGTTAATGTGAGTGGTAGGGCAGGGACAGCAGGGACAGTTGGTACAATGATGTTCAGGACCAGAAGCAAATGAAACTTGTTTCCTCAATACCCTATCCTCTCTGACCCAATTCTTTCTCAGATTTCCTGCTCCTATTCTAGTTTGGTTCCTTGGCTCATTTTCTGTTTTGTTCTTAAAGCAAGAGGTGTTGTAAAGTCAAGCATTAGCAGCTTTTCAGAAGAATGCTACTGTGAACAGCTTTTAAGGTTCTGATTACACAGTACAGTGAACACTATATTCCATAACAAATAAAAGCAAAACATTCACATTACATCAAAGTACAGCATTCTCAATGTTACAACTTATCACAGAAAATAAAAATATAGCATTCACAACAACTTATCACAGAAAATCGTCACATAGTTTCCACCACAGTGGTCACAAAGTTTTCAACAAAGATCATTTAGTAACTCAGTCATTCAATCATCCTTAAGGAGGCTTGCCTCCTCAAGGAACACAAAGTACAATAGTCAAAATTGTCCACTCATGAAGCACACTAAGTTAACTCAATCAGTCACTTATTCAGTCATCAATCACTAAGTACAATAGTTTAGTCAATCAATTAATCAATCAACCATTATATGAACTCAATCATTCAATCATCCTTTATCATTAACTATTCAATCATCAGAAAATACAAAAATCCTCTACGCAGAGGTCACTAGTAAATTTACAATTTCTTAGTTAATACACAGTATCCAAGTAAAGTCTTCTTTCAGCTTGACTTGGGATGGTTTTTCAGATTCCCTGGATCCCCTTCCATAGTACCAGATCCTACCTGAATTCACCAAACTTTCACCTGGGTTCAAAGGCAGATAGCTCCCATGTCATTGTTCAGCTCCCCATGTAGTCTCTGTTCCACACTGAAGCTCACAGCATCCAGTCCACATTAAATGCTTCACAATCTCTGCTCCCTGGAAGTCAAGGCTCCACAAAGCCACAAAAAAGTTCATAGAAAATACCAGCATCACAGTGGTGCTTCCCCAGTCTCCTGGCAGCTCCCGCTGGCCCTTGGACTCAGCAGAAGTCTCAGCTGGCTCTCAGAATCAAAATCACTCCATCCAGGTTTTAAAAATCAAAACCATTCTCTTCAGCTTGGGCAGGGGGCTTTCCTTTTCAGCCTCCTCAGTCCTTCAGACTCTCCAGCAGCAGCTGCTTCTGCATCCACAGAGTTTTCTCCAAGAAGATCTGTCTCTCCCAGCCAGGGTCTTTCCTTATATACACACAGCATCAGCTTCCTGTTTCAGCAAACCCCTTCCTGTTATGTCAGAGACAGGAGTTCATACCTTCTGTTTCTTTAACAGAGGCTTAAACTGAACTAGGTGCTAAGTACCTCTTAGTGTAGCATACAAAAGGAACTTCAAATCTCCTTACTGTTACAGGCATTTGGGTGCTAATTTTCCCTACCTAATTCTACCTCTGGCACTCACTAAGTATGACATTGGTCAAATCACATAGCCTCTCTAAGTCTCAATTTCATTGTCTGTAAAATGGGGATAATAGTATCACTCACTATGAGATTGCATATAGAAAATGTTTCTGAACTTTAAAACTATGTAAATGGGAACTATTATTGTATTCAATGAACATTTAAATAAAAAGATGACCAGAGTTATTTTGGGGAGAGAGGGGTATTTCATTTTGTTTTTAAATTAACTTTTGTATTTATTTTTAGTTTACACCATTCATTTCCACAAGATTTTGAGTTACAAATTTTTTCCCTGTCTTTCCCCTACCCACCATCCCATAACAGTTGATACCCCATCCCCCAACCTGTTTCCTCCTATATCCTCCCTCTGACTTTCTGGCAGGGCAAGATGGATCTCCATACTCCAGTGCCTGTATATCTTATTTCCCAGTTGCATGTAAACAATAATAATAATAATTTTTTAAACATTTGATTTTAAAATCATAAATTCTAGGGCAGTTTGCCTTGAGAATTTTTTGAAGGATGATTTCTAGGTTCTTTTTCTGATCATAGCTTTCAGGTTGTCCAATAATTTTTAAATTATCTCTCCCGGATCTATTTTCCAGGTCAGTGGTTTCTCCAATGAGATATTTCACATTGTTTTCTATTTTTTCATTTGTTTGGATCTGTTTAATAGTATCTTAATTTCTCATAAGTAATTTGCTTCCATTTTCTCCAATCTAATTCTGAAGGAATTATTCTCTTCAGTGAGATTTTGAACTTCTTTTTCCATCTGGCAAATTTGGCTTTTTAAGGCATTCTTCTCCTCATTGGTTTTTTTGGCCATCTTTTGCCATTTGAGTTAGTCTATTTTTTAAGATGTTATTTTCTTCAGTCAGGTTGTTGACTCTCTTTTAGTGATTTTCTTACATCATTCTCATTTCTCTCCCCAATTTTTCCTCCACTTCTCTTACTTGATTTTCAAAATCCTTCTTGAACTCCTCCAAGGCCTATAACCAGTTTATAATTTCCTTGGAAGCTTTTGGTGCAGAAGTTCTGACTGTGGTGTCTTCCTTTCATTCTATGCTTTGACCCTTTTTGTCCCCAAACAAGGAATCTAAAGTTGGATGGCTGTGCTTTCTTTGCTTCCTTTGTTTGCTCATATTGCCAGTCAATTACTTGACTTTTGAGCTCTTTGCCACAGTAGAACTCTGCTTCCAGGGGGGAGAGCTTTGTCCCAAATCACTGAGGTTTTCACAGCTACATGAGCTGTTAGGAGGGCGCCATCTCTACAGCCCCCACAAGTTTTGGCTCACTGGTCACACACCTCAGGACCACCACCCAAGACCACATCCTAATCCGGGCAGCTCAAGGCAAGAGCACTTAGCCTCTGCATGGTTGCTTGTCCCCCTCACTATGATTTTCAGGCCAGAAGTTCTGAAGCAACCATGTGAGATGGCTGCAAGGCCACTGCTTCTTCCCCTTCTCATTCCAGGAGCAGAGGCCAGACTGCACTCTGTCCCCTCCAGATTCAAGAGAGTTCCACTGACCTTTCACTTTGTCTTTGGCAGTTATGGGTTGATAATTCTGGAAACCACCATAGCTGCTGGTGATCCACTCTCCTAAATGCTCCAGCTGGGCTGGTCCAGGCCAGCCTGTGGTTAAAATCACAGGCTCACGCCAGGCTCGGCTCTGCTCCCAACTCACTGTGATGAATCCTTCCTGAATGCCTTCTAAACTGCCTTTAGCAGGAGATTTGTTTCTCTATCACTTTGTGAGTTCTGTAACTCTGAAATTTGTTTAGAGTCATACTTTATAGGTATTTGAGATAGTTATGGGGGGAGCCATGGAGTTTTCCCACTTCTATGCCTCCATCTTGACTCCACCCCTCCAGGGTTGGGTTTTAATAAAAGGCAGCATTATAAATAGTTCTTGCTGTCTCACTGGGAGGGTACCCCCTCTTACCTAAAGAGAAAAAAAGACAGGAGGGCAAGAGTCTACTGCTTCTATGATCAAGAGTAAAACACTGAGAAAAATTGGACAACAGAGATAGTCCTAGAAGAGGCAGCACCACTCAGACCTCCTTTCCTGCTCCTAGACCAACCCTTATAACTATCATTTGGGGAAGCAGCTCCTATGCATAAAGGAGCTAGCTATACCCACCAACTGCCACTCACAGGGTAGACAGGCCAACGTAGCTGAACTAGTATGATAACAGTAGGAAGACATGGGATGCAGAGTTTTCCATTCAAGTCAAACCACCACCACCACTTCCCTGACCACCATCCCCCTTCAGACCTCCAGGAGACAGCCTAGGACCCTTAACCCAAGAGCCATGGGAATAGTACTGCTTCCATTCCAGTGCCTTTAGCCACCATCCCTATAGAGATGTAGCAGGGCCACTGCTCCTGCAGGGCCTCCAACCACAGTCACTGAAGATCCAGAAAAAGAAAGCCCAAAGTCCTTAGGACTATCAAATGGTGCAACATTAGAAACTGATACAATTTTATTAGTTGAAATTACACTAAAGAAAAGACATTACCATCTGAATTGCTGCTGCTCATGGGACTTTTCCATCTGAATTACAGCTGAAACCTTCCGTAAGTGTTGTCTCTCCCATTGGAATTCAAGGTCTTTGAGAGTAGGGACTTTCTTCCTTTTCTATTTGTATTTCTAGCACTTAACACAACACTTAATAACTCCACTCATTCATTTATTCATTCATTCTCTGCCTCTCAGAACTACATGGTACAGTGGAATGAGCACTAGCAATAGAGTTAGGCTAAGTTCTAGCTTTTTCACTTATCACCTGTGTGACCTCAGATAAATCATTTAACCTCTCTGAACTTCCTACAATTCTCAATTTGATAATAACTGTTCACATTTTAAAAGCATTATAAGCTTTACAAAACATTTCCTTTGTTGGTTTTTTTGTTTATTTTTATCAAGCCACAAATTACAATCTTCCTATTTTACACATAAGGAAGCTGAGACTTGGCTAGGTAAAGTCCTTTGCCAGGGACTATATAGCTAGGAAGTAGTTGAGAGGAGATTGGAAACCAAGTTTTCTGCCTCCACACCCAGCACTCCTTCCATTACAGCAAACTTCCTCCTTAGTTGATATGAAACAGACCTCACCTTGATATGGTCTGGGTGATGAACTCAGGACTGGGAAGACTCAGTAAAGTCTGAATCCCACCCCCAGTCCTATGCTATGTTGCTATGGACAGACCATTTCACTATACTAAGAACTATGAAACTACTCAGTTTCCTCAATAAAATGATAATATCTGCTGTCCATGTCACAGGGTTGTTGTAAAGATCAGAAAAGATCATGCCCTAAAGTAGTTTGCCAGTATTACAACAGAAGAAAAAGAGAAGTGCCTACTCAAGCTCTAGATTTAGTGTAAGATATGGGTTCAAGTCCCAGTTTTGAGACTTACAACCTATGAAACATGGGGCAAGTCACTTCCCTTCTCTGATCATCAGGTTTCTCAACTGTAAAATGATGGAGGTTGGACTAAATAACTTCCAAACTCCCTTCTAGCTCTACATCCAAAATTTCCTGATCCTATCATTTCTAAGCTCCAACTTACAATTTTACAAAAATAGGTTCAAGTTTTGCTTTTGTTGTTCACTACAAAGAGTAGTGATGCCTGTGCATAACTTGAAATAGAGGAATGTAGCAGGATAGAGAGAGAGAGAACTGAAAAGGACTTCAGAAATTCAGACACTCTATGCAGGAGAAAACGGAGGCACAAAATGGTTGAACTTTGTCTAAGGTTGTATAACTCACAAGTGCCTGTAGCAGGATTGTGACCCAGGCCTTCCTGGCTCCAGGTCCAGTGCCCTATCCTAACATGCTACATTTTAAAACATGGACTGAATTGCATAATTACAACTATCATATTGAAGGACAGCCAGGTGGCACCATGAATAGAACCCTGGGCTTAGAGTCAGGAAGACCCATCTTCAAGAATTCAAATTTGGCCTCAGACACTTACAGCTGTGTGATCTTGGGCAAGTCACTTCACCCAGTTTGCCTCAGTTTTCTCATCTGTAAAATGAGTTGGAAAAGGAAATGACAAACCACTCCAGTGTCTTTGTCAAAAAACAACAACCCTAAAACCAAAACCAAATGGGGTCAAGTAAGAGTCAGACACAATTTAAGAACAGCACATATCATATTGACAAAAGGACACTTTAGACAGGCTCTCTCCATCTGCGATCAAATCTGAACACTACCAATAAGGCAGCAACCCTAGGGAGCTGAGAAAAGCGAAATGGGCAAATCAGTTGGATGACTTTTACTTCACCTTCTGGGGCTCTGTGATCAATCAGTAATCAACAACCATTCGTTAAGTGCCTACTATGTACCATACAGTTTTAGGCTCTCGGAAAACACATGCAAAAGTGAGACAGTCACTGCCTTTAAGGAGCTGGCCTTCTCCTAGGGGAGTGCAACATATTTACACATAAGTAAATATAAGTGTAAGACATATGGTGTAACTTCTGTCTAAATACCGACAGCTAAGTATAATGTAGCTTGGATTTGATCTGGAGATCATAGATGCCTCTTCAGAGAAGACTACGAGCTCTGCCTCTGTGAAGAGCCAGAGGAGGGTGGTATTTGAGTTCTTGCTCCTTCCCTCATTTATCTCTAGGAAGGGCATTGGACTAGAATTACCTCTATTGCAGGCACACCTCAGATACTGGTAGTCTAGGGGTCTAATACTTTGGGGCCCAGGATAAGCGTCACTTTCCCATAACACTTTTTTTTTTTTTGCTTTTTGGAGGGCAGTTGGGGTTAAGTGACTTGCCCAAGGTCACATGGCTAGTTTTTGTGTTAAGTGTCTGAAGCCGGATTTGAACTCAGGTACTCCTGACTCCAGGCCCGGTGCTCTATCCACTGCGCCACCTAGCCGCCCCTCCCTGAACACTTTCAAGGGATTTCTATCTCTAGCTTAGCTCCCTCCCACCAAATGCTGATTGCATAAAAGACCATCACAAACAGCCAGTATACCTTTTATCAAAACATATAGAACACAGAAACCAGAGAAGTTATACAGATTAAAACAGAGATTAAAGAATGAGTTGGGAGTCAGATAAGATCTTAATCAAGGAGAGAATAACAATAACTAATACATGTGTGTATTTATACATATACCTACACCTACATGCATATACATACATACATATGCATGTGTGTGTATGCTATGTTCCAGTCGTAGTGCTAAGCACTTTACATATATTACTTCATTAGATCCTCACAACAACCCTGGGAGGTTGATGCTATTATTATTCCCATTTTATAGATGAGAAAACTCATGTTAAGTGACTTGCCCAGAATCACACAGTGAACAAGTGTTTGATGCTGGATTTTAAGTCAGGTCTTTCTTATTCCAGACTCAGCATTCTAGCTTCTATGCCGCTTAATTGCCTCTAATCCACATAATCTCAAAGGGATAGGATGCATATCTCTTTTAAGTTTCTAGGGTTGCAAGCACTGGACATATTGAGAGATCAGGTTCCTCTGCATGTCTTTGAAAATTTTTGCCTCTCTCAAGTCCTCCAGTGATCTGAAGTAGTCCCGTTTATACTTACACAGGTACCCAGATTCTCTGTTCTCCCCTTCAATCAGGAGACATATCCCCTTAAACATACATGGCATAGTACTATCACAGTACTATCCTTCAGGACCCTGTCCAACCTGAGTGCATGGAGTTATTATATAGTTTATGCTGTATATAAAGTAAATGCACTGTGATTATGAGACTAATAAGCAAAAGACAGGCCCCTTGAAGGAGGAGGCACTTGGGGGCAATCTTAATGGGAACTAAGGATTCCCAGAGGCAGACTTGAGGAGGGAGACCATTTGGGAAAGGAAGAACAGTTTGTGCAAAGGTATAGTGTTGGGAGACAGAATATAAGGAACAGTAAACAGGCTGGTGTGGCTAGGAGAGTAGGTATAGGAAGCAAGAAGTAATCACTCTGAAAAGATAGGTTGAAACTAAATTGTAATGTGTTTTAATTTAATCCTAAAGACAAGGGGAAGTCAAAAAAGATTCTTGAGCAAAGGAACTACATGGTCAGATCTGCACATTTAAAAAATCACTTAGGAAGTTGTGTGTAGAATGAATTAGAATTGGAAAAATTAGATGGAGAGAAACCAATCAGGAGGGTCTTAGAACTGTCCAAGTGAGAGGTGATGAGTGATTGGACCTTGGTGATTGTGGTGTGAGTAAAGAGAAGGAAACAGATACAAGAGATAATGGGGAGTTGAAATTAACAAAATTTGACAGATGATTAGATTTAGGGTGTGAGTGACAGTGAAGAGCTGAGATTGACCTCTGGTTGTGGATATAGAAGACTAGCAGTATGAGAAATGGGTGGGGAAGGGGGTGGTGGAGGATTAGGAGGAAGTGTGGGTTAGGTGGAAAAATGATGATTTCTACTTTGGAGAAGTTGGGTTGAAGATGTTTATGGGATATTCAAGTAGAAATGCAGGAGGAGAGAGAAATAAAAGATTATACAGTATGTGGTTTTGGAGTTGCTTGCATAGTTGAATTCATAGGAATTGATAAGATTACCATAAGAATGCATAAAGATAAAGGGAACTAAGAGCCCTACACTGGGGGAAAGATATATTTGATGGACTTGCAAAAGAAAATGAGACAAATTAGTCTAACCTGTAGGAAGAGAATAGTCATAATAATGTCATGAAAACCAGAGAGGAAAGAGTATCCAAATGAGGGGACGGTCAATAGTATCTAGCACTGTAGAGAGGTCCAGGATGGAGGGGACTGAGAAAAGATTGGATTTAGCTTTGGATCTGCCCCCCACACATACACACACACATGCATGCTCATGCATGTGTGTGCTTATGTGTATGCATGTGCGTATATGTATATATACATATACACAAATGTGTGTGTTGTGCATATATGTATACATGTATGTATATATGTGTATGTATAATTAACCTTGGAGAGAAATATTTCAGGTGAGTGGTAGGAAAAGAAGTCATGTTATAAGGGCTGAGAGATTAGTGTGAGGTGAAGAAGTAAAGGAAGCTAGTATAGACCATTATGCTTGCTCTGATTTTACTTTCCTCCTTCTCCATTTTTATCCCAATCGTTAACTATTTGAATTCCATACTATCTTGCACTCTTGATTCCCTTGTCCCCTTGTCTTATTGTCAGCCATGTCTTATCAAACCTCAGCCCTGTATTACTCCACCATTTGCTTCCTCTGATTCTACTCATGAAACAATTTAACTAGAAGTTTTATAATGGTGCCGATTGAATATATTACGAAGTTATGTTATCCAATCTCAACTGGACCTTCCAAGGAGCAATGAAGTATTTTTATTCCTCCCTAATTGAATCCCTATCACACTCCCATCTCTATTTACTTTTTAAACTTCTCACACCTCAATCTCCCTCCTTTTTCTTAGTGGAGAACCTTCCCTCTTACTTTACCAAGACAATTGAGGCCAACCAAAAGGATTTCTCTTTTTCCTTTGTCTCATCTTAAAACCTCTTGAAATTATTTCTTATTCTTTCCTCCAATCTCTGACAAAGAAGTAGCACTTCCTACCAAAGCTTACCCCTTTCTTGATCCTTTCCTTTCATATCTATTTAGCAAGATTACATCCTCAATTATCGTGTCTTTCATATCTTCAACTTCTCCCTATCCACTGAATTTTTTCCTACTGCCTTCAGACATTTACTGGCAAACCCCTGCCTGAAGGCATCTCAGTCTTCATGTCCAATCTTTTGACTCCCTTTCCCAAATTCTCTTTGTCCCCCAAACTCAGCATGATTCTTGACTCCTTACTCTCCCTCATCCAACCAGTTGCAGAATCTTGCCATTTCTGCCTCTACCTCTCTTCTATCCAATCCTTTCCCTCCATTCACACAGCCATCACTTTGCAATGGCCCTAATTGATCTTCCATCCTCAAATCTCTCACCAGTTCAGGCCATCCAACACACTGCTGCCAAAGTAATTTTCCTTAAGCAAAGATCTGACCATGTGACTCCCCTACTCAATCAACTCTAATGACTTCCTATTGCCTCTAGGATAAAATATATACTCTTCTGTTTAGCTTGTAAAAAACCTTCATAACCTGGCCCCAACCTATCTTTCCAGCTGCAGTAGATAGTACTCCCCCTCCCTCACTCTAAGATTCAGTCAAACTGTCCTCCTCTCCATTCCTAACACATATCACTCCATTGCCTGTGCCCTTGAGCAGACCATTCCTTAGGCCAGCATAATGAATGCCTGACTCATTGCAGATCCTATCAACATGCTAAAATGTTGTCTCTATGTAAAGGATACTAGCCTTCTCATACTAAAAGTGCTTTAACTCTATCAGGCCCCCTTCTTCAAATGGTGAGTTCTTTTCCAGAATTTCCATTTAAGGATATTCCCAGGCCAGCCATGCACACTTCTGAACATAATTCTGTTCTTTACTCTTTGAACTCCCAAATGGCATAATATCTAACTATTTTGTATGGATTTGAATTTATTAATTTTGTATTTACATATGTATTTGTTACCTCCTGCCTTAGAATGAAAAGATGAATTGTTTCATTCTTTCTACTTGTATTTCTAGGGCCTGGCACAGAGACTGGCACACAGATGGCATTTAATAGATGCTTATTGATACATTTGTTGACTTTTGACTTATCTTTGGTCCAGATCTCTTATTTTATAAGTGTAGGGGACTTCCCAGGATAGAAACTTGAACCAACCCAAATATTCAAGTTATCTGTATTTCATGGTCTTAGAGAGTTGCCTTGGGGTAGTAAGAGATTCTGTGGAATGCCTGAGGTAACATAGCCACTATATGTGAGAGGCAGGTTGCCCATATTTGAAGGCCAGTACCTATTATATTCTGTTCTTTAACACATACTGAATCACTGACCCACTCCTTATTTCAATTTTTAAAAAATGGTTTTTTGGACTATAAGGTCTATAAGCCTATGCCTTTTCAGTCCCTAAAATGATGAAAACAGAAACTAATTTTTTAGATCCTATTTTGCAGAAACATGTTAGCTTCTCCTCATACCTAGTAGGACAGGAATCACCCAGGTAGCATCTTTGGGATTGTTCATGGTACTTTCCCATTAAGTATGAGCGAAGGAAGCCACACCAGCGTGGAGCAGAGACAGAGAAAAGCGGACTGAGAGAAAAAGCTCCAGCCAGACATCCAGCAGACTCACCCAGCCTGAGAGATTTCCAGCCAGCTCACCAGAGGACGGAGAATCATCTAACCGGGTAG
>CM053595.1:61977301-62012682 GCA_028646575.1 Pseudocheirus occidentalis
GTTTTGGGACTTGTCCTTCTGGTTTTGGGACTCAGTGTTATGGTTTCTGAAAAAAGACCTTGGTTCTGCATTCCATGTGGAGAGTTTGCTACATTTTGTGATCCAAAACTATACCAGCATATTCATAACCATCATGGGTGTTGTGAATATTTCATTATTGATACATTTTTATTTGATAAAAGACATATATATATATCTTTTATCCTAGAAGCAATGGGGAGTCACTGATACTTGTGGAGAAGGGAAAGGATACAGTTAGAATAGGAAAATCTCTTCAGTAGTAGTGTGAATAGATTGATTAGGAAAGAAACTGAATGAAGGGAGATCAACAAAGTGGCTATTGCAATAGTCCAGGTAAGAGGCAACAGGCTAACATCTCACTTTCTGCACCAAAACCTTTCCCAGACCCGTTGTTTTAGTGTCTTCTTTTTAAGATTGTATCCGTGGTATTGTGTACGTGTGTTGTTTGTGTACAATTTGAATTATATTGTTTCCTCCATTAGACTGTGAGCTCTCTGAGGGCAGGGTCTGTTTTTGTTTCCTTCTTCCCACTAGTTAGCATACTGCCTGGTGTATAATGAACACTTCATAAATGCTTATTGACTTGTAGTTGAATTATGGTTGTGTGAGAGGGAGAACAGATGCGAGAGACTTGTGAGTATAATGGGAAAGACTTGATAACTGGTTGGATCCAGTTTTGCCCCAGTGGGACCAAGTTGAGCAAATCTAATCCTTTTTCCACAGGACAACTTTGCAAAGACTCAGGAGATGGAGCTAGCTATTATGACAATGGACCCTCCTTTCACATACAAAGATAACTCAAAATCTTCACTACTCTAGGTTAAACAGCCTGATTGTTCTAAACCATTTCTGAATGGAGAGCTACCTACCATGTCTCTGCTATGTCTATTCTCCAGATAACATAGCCCTATTAATTTTAACTGGAAACTTGAATTCAGAGTTGAAAGAGTGATTTGACCAAGGTCAGGGATCGAATAAGTAGTAGCCTTCAATGCCAGGTCTTCTTCCTTAAGATCTCTCAATATTCTTTCGGTTGGTTCATGCCAGACACATTCGGCCTCTTGTCACCACAAGAAGAAACTCTAAACCGGTCTTTGGCTTCCCTGGGAAGATGCCTCCTTGTCACAGCCATCCTCTCCCCCCACCCCCTGCCCCCTTTTCACTTCTACAGCCAAGATTTTTTCCTGTTGTTTTCCTGGCTCCAGGCCTTGCATTATTTCTCTCTTGGAAGTCTCCTGTCTGGAGCCAGCATGGTTTGTCTGCTTCCCTGGGTTTGGCTAATAAATTGGGGTCGGGGGGTCGCTCAACAGGGGACCTCACCGACTGTGAGCCTGTGACACCATTTTTATTAGTTTTTACTTCACCTCACATTTCAGGGGCCGGGATGCCCTCCCAACGGGGCCCTCGCAATTGCTCGGTAACTAAGATTTTGTAATCTACGGTTTGACAAGGTCATTTTTTACTGGCAAAGGGGAAAAAAAACCTTGTCATTAATTATACAAGCAAAGTAGAGGCCGGTGCAGTCAGAGCCTTGTCTCCTTTCTACACCAGCTCCTCACCTACTATGGGAGGTGGGAACAAGAGGAGCAGTTGGAGCTGGTGTCTTTTCATGGTCACTGAGAATCTGCCCCTCATGCCAAAAAGGGTGGGGTAGGAATGTACAACATGAAATGAGGGATGAGGCAGGGGGAGTGTGGCCTCTCTCTGTTCATAGGGAGAAATGGGAGATCAAAAGAATGATGTTCTATACGGTGCACACTTCTGCGTTGTAGGCTCTGGTTGTTACAAAGCAATCTGAAATAGGTCCAGCATACAAAGATAATATTTGTGGAGCTTCTGGAATAAGAATCACTCTTATTTTTCTGGTGGCAATTTGGGCAATTTCCTCAAAACAACACTGTGAGGTAGAGAGTGTAAGAATTATCATCCCTGCGTAATAGAGGAAGAGACTGAGGCTCAGAGGAGTCATACAATCATGGATTTAGCACCTTCCCCTCCCTCCCATGAAAAGACCTTAAAAATTCCTAGAATGCAAGTTGAAATAATAGATTTAGGGTTAAAAAGTTATCACATGGTTGAATCCCCTCATTTGACAAAGGAAAGAAACTGGTACCTTTTGATAAATGCTGTAAAATCTGTTCCATCAAGTATATAGAATATATAATTTATGGGATCTGAATTATGAAAAGACTTTAGCCATCATTCTCTAGAGCAGTGGTTCTCAACCTTCCTGATGCTGCGACCCTTTAATACAGTTCCTCATGTTATGGTGACCCCCCCCAACCATAAAATTATTTTTGTTGCTACTACATAACTAATTTTTCTACTGTTATGAACTGTAATGTAAATAACTGATATGCAGGATGGATTTTCATTGTTACAAATTGAACATAACCCACAGGTTGAGAACCACTGATCTAGGCCCTGCATTTTATCGGTCCTGGATAGAAGTGATTTGATGAAAATGCAGAAGAGGGCAGAGCGAGGATTCAGTCCTGTGGCCTCTCACCCTAAACCCAGCTTGATTTCCACGCTACTGTGCTGTCTTTTATGCCAGAAGAGGAGGAAAGCCATGCAGTCAGTCCCGACAAAACCAGGATGCAGATTCTTGGTATGAACGGAAATTCCTATGTCCTATAAAGTGATAAGGTCAATGGATAGAGCACTGTACCTGGAGTCAGGAAGACTCCTCTTCCTGAGTTCAAATCCTGCCTCAGACACTTCCAGCTGTGTTACCTGGGCACTGGACCTTGTTTGCCTCAGTCTCCTCAAAAAGAGCTGGAGAAAGAAATGGCAAACCGCTCCCAGAAGGGGTCACAAAGAGTCAGACATGACTGAAAAATGTCTCAACAAGCAACAACAGCAAACAATACAAAGCGAGAGCTAGCGGACCTCGACTACCGTGAATCAATAGGGTTGGGACACAAGGTCTGACCTGGGGAAGGCATTGTCTCTAAGGACAGATATTGTGGGGCCGCTAGATGGCGCTATAGTGCAAGGAGCACAGGCCTAGAATCAGGACGGCTCTTCTTTGTGAGTTCAAATCTGGCCTTCCACACTGACTAGCTGTGTGACCCTGGGCAAGTCACCTAAACCTGTTTGCCTCAGTTTCCTCATCTGTAAAATGAGTTAGAGAAGGAAATGGCAAACCACTCCAGTATTTTTGCTAAGAAATCCCCAAATCGGGTCATGAAGAGTCAGACAAAACAGAAACAACCATAGATGTTATTGGATAATCTCCAAACCTGGAAGAGGAGATTTTTACTTCCATAGGACTTTGGCGTATTGGGGCAAATTTTTAATTGCATCTGATAAGTATCGCATCATTTCTCTAATGCAATAGATAGAGTGCTGGGCTTGGCATTAATAAGTTTTAGGTTTAAATCAGCCTCTGAAGCTGGCCGTGTGACCCTTGACAAGTGACTTAACTTCTTTCTGCCTCAGTTTCCTCACCTGTAAAAGGGGAATATAAATGGAACCTGCCTCCCAGAGTTATAAAGCTCCAATGGGATAACATTTGTAAAGTGCTTAGCACATTGCTTACCACAGAGCAGGCCCTCAATCCCCCACTAATGCTTTTCCCTAGTCTCCTGCCCCCCACAATACCACTTCATCCATATTTACTCATCTTCAGTCTCAGCTATAGAAATTCACCATCAGCAACCATTTCCAACTCTGATAAGCCCTGGATGGATCATTCAGGCCTGTCAGCACTGAACAGCCATATACCAGGCAGCGAGGGTTTATAGCCTTCATATCCATCATTATAAAAAGAATAATTCCAACAATAAATGCCAGTTTCAACATATCAGAGTCATTTCATATATACAATGTATAGTATAGTAGATGCCATCAAAATAATATGTTAAGAAATAGAGAGGGGCTGATTGTATAGCAAGAGGGAGGGATGAAAAATGTGCTACCTGAGTGATACATTGGGATGTTACAAGGCCTAGAGGAAACCTAGACTACTTGTTGAGTAGGTTCCCTATGGAAGACTTATAGAAAGGTGTGGATAAGGCTCACAAAAGATAAAAATCTGCACCAGCAGAAGGACTACCCACACTGATGAGTGTTAAGATTCCTCGGAGTCAGAAAAGCCCAGAAGTCACTGAGGTGATACTTAGTCATCCATTTGTGGCAAAATATTGTCTATGCTTGTGTAAGGAAACTGAGAAGTAGATCAAGAAAGGTGGAGTATAGTTATATTACAGAAAGCCCTGAATGTAGGACTAAAGAATTTCATCAGATCACTACCCTGCTCAATTAACTCAATGGTTCCCCATCACCCAACAAATCAATTCCAATGTGGTTAGCCTGGGTAATATAAACCTGTAATTCCTGCTGTTAGGCAAGGCTGACACTGGTGGATCAAGTGAGTTCAGAGTCTCTGAGCTACAGCAGGACTAGGGGTCCCCACTAAGTCCAGCATCAATTATAGTGAGCCCTTGGGAGCTGGTGGCCACCAGTTTGCCTGAGGCAAGATAAATCAGCCAAGGTTGGAAATAGAGCAGTGTGGGGAGCCAAGAAGATTCTGTGTTGATTTCAGGATATAACAGACTAAAGACAATGATTACACCTAGATAACATATTCCTTATCAAATTTTATTTCTTTCAGGAACTAACAGAGCAAGACAAAACTTCCCCACCAATTAGCAGTAGGACTGGGGACTCAAGAGAATATATGGAATGGAAAGGGAAAACCTAGAGTCAGGGTACTCCAAGCAGTCCTGCCTTATGACTAAGGTAGCCAGAGAGGGGAACGTGTTGCTGGGTACAACAGTTTAGGAGCAAAATCAGGCTCTCCTCTCCCTGGCTATCACCATAAGGCTGGGTTGCAGACTGGGTGGGCTCAGATGGTGTGCTACAGGGTCTGGGCTTAGGTCCTGGGCTGTGGTTGCCTGATTGGTTCACTATTCCCAGGCTTTCAATACCCCCCAAGTGAATTGGAATCTTCCCCATGGCTGGAAAAAGAATGACTCAGTCATTGGTTCCACTGGCATGGGTTCAAGCCAACTTGAAAAACAGGGCAACAAGTGTCAACAATATGGATTAAAAAAAACAACAGGAAAAAAAGGAAAATATTTTAAACCCTAATGAAAGCAGAGATACTGCCATCTGGAACTTGGAGAGTATTAAGGCTATATTTGATATTTCAAGTAGAGATCTGAATCCCTCAAGGTCCAGAAGGCAGTAGAACAGGGTGTGTGGCTGGGAGGGGGGAGGGGTAGGCTATTCTGGCATTCAAGGCCTTCAGGCCATCTACCTCTGGCCCCACCACCCACTCTTTTCATCCAAAGTCAGAAATGGAACATAGAAGTTCCTTCCAGGCCTGGAAGCTCCATTCCATGCCAGTCCCAGCCATGGTTATTCTGCAGTTGTTTTGTCCAAAGAGTGGGAGAGCCTGACCTACTGTACCAACAGGTATCCAAGGACTTTGCTTCAGCCAGGCTGAAAATGAAAAGCTCATTGGCACCTTCTATCTTAAAACTGGGCCTATACAATGGAAACAATAGAATCCTAGGTCTAGAGCTGGAAGGAACCTCAGAGGACCCCTGGTCCAACCCCTCTTCACTTTATAGATGAGCAAATCCAGATTAATTAATCACCAAAAGCCAATTATTTCTGTGTACTTTATGATGAGAACCTGGAATAAGATGTAGAGCTCTAGTCTTAGTAACAATGACTCAGTGTTCAAATTTCACTTCTTAATCCTACCCTGACTTTTACTAGTGAAGTGACCTTGAAGTCACCTAACCTCTCTGAAACTCAGTTTCCTCATCTAAGTAATGGGGAAACCAGTGCTCACAGTGGCCTTATTATAGGAATACTGTGAGGAAAGCTTTGATAAGCCATAAAGTACTATAGAAATGAAATTCCCTGTATTCTCTAGTATGGGCCCTTCCTCTTCCTCTAGAATAAATGGCCTAAGGAATGTTTGCAAAGAGACCCTGCTCAATTCACCTTGCTTTAAAAATATTAGTGTCATTCCTATAGTACCCTACTATCTTTGTGGCCCTTATTACTGACATTGCCCCTTCTCTGTTGGATACTCTGACTTTTCGGGGTACTTTACTGCATGTGCTAAATACTGTAAAGAATGGAGTCTTTCTCAACAAACCAAAAAAAAAAAGCTGGGGATCAGAGTTTTCTCCTAGGCTGAAATGGGAGGAGGCGGTCCCTTGAAATGATCACTGAAGATCAAAGTATTCCTGAATTTTGCATCACAAAGGCCCTCAAATTGTGTTTATTAATGATTCAATTCAATGAACATTAATTAAAAGCTTACAGTGTGGAAGAGCCTCTGTTTAGAGCCGTCTAGGCCCAAGGCAAAATTCTGAAGCTGGTGAACTTAGTCTTTGGCACTAACTGACCACCTTTCTATCATTTCTACCCCCAGGTTCAGAGTAAGTACTGTAGGGATCCATTACTCATCCCTTCCTAATGCAATTCTCCTGAACATGCTTCCCTCCCATAGTCTCTCCTCACACTCTAGGCATCCTTAACCCTCTCCTGTTCATCAAACCATACCCACTCTGGATCCTAGCCCAATATCTACAACATCAGGGAAGAGTACTAGCATTTACATGGTGCAAAGCATTTTCCATACATAATTCTCATTTGTTCCCCAAATAGCTCCATGATAGCAGAGGTTCTAGATATTATTATCCCCATTGGACAGATGGAGGAACAGAAGTTCAAAGAGGCTAGTAGGAGTAAGAACTGAAATTTGAACACCAGTCTAGGGCTCTACATCTTATTCCAGGTTCTCATCATAAAGTACACAGAAATAATTGACTTTTGGTGATAATATTTGAATAGTTCTATTAAATGACACATGAATATTTTAACTGGGGTCTTCTTGAGGTAATGCCTTTCCTGAGTCAGTTTCATATCAAGCATTGACGGAAGCCATGGCAAGTGGACACAGAATGTAAAGAGATACAAGAAGAGGATTCAGTTCAAAACTTTGACATTACACCTTCAAGTAGGGGGCATAAAAAAAAGATTGAGAGGAAGTAGTTAGACATGTAGAAGAACCAAGAGAAAGCAGTTCTGTCACAAAAACTCAGAAAAGATCCAGGATCTAGAACAGGGGTCTTTGGGTACGGCCTTTGACTGAATCCAAATTTTATAGAACAAACCCTTTTATTAAGGGAATTTGTGCTGTGAAGTTTGGATTCAATCAAAGGGCCAAACTTGAGGACCTAGAGGGCCACATGTGGCCTTGAGGCTTCAGGGTCCCTGCCTCTGATCTGGGAGGAGATGGTCAACAGTTCTGGGAGGAGCAGGTCAACAGTATCAAAGACTGTAAGGAAGCCAAGAAAAGTGAATTTTGAGAAGCTGCCATTAGATTTGGTAATTAGGAGATCACTGGAAACTTCAGTGAGTGTATTTCCAGTTTAATGATGAGGTCAGAAACCAGATTGCAGAGGATTTAAGAAGAAAGTAAGAGTAAAATTTGTGGGATTTCTAAAAAATCAAATATATTGGAACCTGTTCTCCCCTTCATGTTCAATTTAGTTCAACTTTTTTGTTCATTTTTGGCTTTATAATCTAGTAGTTAAAATATTATGTATACTACTGCTTAATTTTATGGAATGTGTGTGTGTGTGTGTGTGTGTGTTATTCTGTGTTTTAGGGGCTGACTTTCTGGGAGCAATAGGGAAAGGGGATATAGAATGGCCTGGGATGAAAGCATATTAAAAATATATCAATACATATTTAAATTTTCAAAGTAAATTATGTAGACATAGGTCACAATACTTATCTCTTTTCTGTGAAATTCTTGTTCACATTCTCCCATTAGCTATAGAGATCTATTCAATTTTCTGAAGGACTTCTTTGGTCTTTTAACATTCCATGATTATCAGATACTTTAGATACTTTACTGTCCATTGTCTACTTGTAAATTATCACTCTCCCTACATGACTGGCATACTTATTTTACAATGACACACTCCCTAAGTGTTGTCTTTTATGCCTCTTCTTGGATGCATGTCATCATTGGTAATATGTGATAACCTACTCAATCCATGATTTGCTTCTTTTTTTCTTGCCAAGAAGCATGACTTTATCACTAGACATAACAGAATGAAGAAGGCTAAATAGAAGCTAATACTCAGATAAATAAGGAGATTTTTGGAAAGCACCAAGCTCCCCTTGATTAATTTAGGCCAAGATAAACTTCATCCTTGGATAGAGAAAGAACCAAAGAGATGCCATTGCTGAGTTACAGTCAGCAATATTTAAAAGATCTTAGAGAACAGGAAAAATACCAAAGATCTAATGCCATGATGATGTTTTGGTTTTCAAAAAAAAGGGGGGTAGGGAGAGAACTGAATCCTCTAGGCAAGTGAACTTGACTAAAATTTTTGGGAAAATTATAGGAAGAATATAAAAAGGACCAGTAGGAAACTTCTGCAAAAGTAAGTGGCAATTACAAAGAGACAGCATGAGAATACCATTTCCAGGAATGATAATGATG
Organism: Pseudocheirus occidentalis; assembly: GCA_028646575.1. NCBI lineage: Eukaryota > Metazoa > Chordata > Mammalia > Diprotodontia > Pseudocheiridae > Pseudocheirus > Pseudocheirus occidentalis. The sequence goes on from CM053595.1 coordinate 61,985,811, forward strand.
ATTTGATTATTCCTAGAGCAAGATATAAGAAGCGTATGTTGGAAATGGAGCATGGCAATTGAACATACAGCATGGCAGAAAGATGACCTGAGAGCAGCTAAGGAAGTCTGGGACCAAGTAAATATGGTAAATATAACAATCATGGGAGCATGGTCCCATGGTCAACTCTACAGACTGAGTAGAAGGTAGAGGGACTGAGACTTACTATCTATTCTCAAAGGGAATAATCTATATGTTTTATATATTGACTTCTTAAAATCCCTATGTCCCAAGCATCAATTAACTGGTACAGTAGTGTTCACAATGAGGCCTAGATTAGAAGGCTTCCAGAAGGAGGTATTATTTGATCTGAATCTTGGAAATGCATAGGATTCATCTATTCAAATGTAGTACCATTTTCCCCAACCCTTAGAAGAAGTTTAAACACTCAGGAAATCATGAAAGTTTGGGATGAGCTTGTCTCAGTCATGTATGATGGATAGATTCTTTCCCCTCTTCAGAGCATGTGCAAGTGTCCTCTGATTGTTTATCTTTGGCTACTATCTAGTGAAGAAATCGTCTTTGATTTGTCTATTGAACTAGGACTGCATTTTCGTATGAACCATCCAGATAAATGACCTTCTCATTCTCTTCCCTTTCAAGTGAGAAGGATTTTTGTGAGCCACTGGGTGGGTGAAAGAAAACTTTCTTTATCTCTCACATGACCACCATGTCCATGACTACATTTGACCTCTGTTTCTCCTGTTTCTTTTTTTCCCAATCTTAGGTGAAAGTAACTATATATGGAATGAACCATGTTATCACCTTGAGAGTTCTGAAAGGTGAAGGGTCATCAGAGGCCACCTCCACAACCAGAATCAGTACTAGAGACCACCAGAGCTAGTAAAAGTATTTTGAGTCTAATAGTGATTTCTCTTCTCCAATTTACTAAAAAGGGAACCAAGACTACTGTGATACCACAAAGATTAGGAGTTATACAGCAAAAAGGGCTCATGTTTAATAACTAGGAAGCTAAAGAAGAAAAGGAAGGAGGAGGATGGCAGCAGTGATGGCAGCACAAAGCCAGGGAGGGCAGTCACCACACACAGGGGCAACTTGCAGAGAGGGCTGGCAGGCTGGTCCTGACTGCTCTTTATCCTACTGACTGCCAAGAACCATTGGCAGTGGCAGCCAGTTCTGGCATGATCTGCAAAGTGTTTGAAAAAGCCCAGAAGTGGATTGACCCGCTGTCTGAGACAACACTTCCTGAAAGGAGGATCAGCTTAGGTAGACAGGCTATGATGGCATTGATTAAATCCTTACTATGTGCCTGGCATTGTAATAAGTGCTGGGAATACAAATACAAATATTCCCTCAAGGAACTTACATTTCAGTGGGGAGAAAACATATAAAAAGAAACTGATCCCTATCTCTAAGTACCTGGAAATCAGGAAGGCCAAAGTTCAAATCCAGCCTCAGACATTTAACTACTTGTATGATGCTGAGCAAGTCACTTTAGCCACCTGCTTCTGCTTGCTTCAGTCTCCTTATCTGTAAAATGGGGATAATAATAGCACACACCTCTCAAAGTTGTTGTGAGGATAAACTGAAATAATATTGTAAAGCCCTTTGAAAAGTATTATTTAATGTTATCATTGTTGTTGAAAGCTAGGGATGGAGAGAAGAGAAGGTATTCATTTTGGGGCATGATGGTGAACTCTGGTGAGTCAGAAGCACAGCTGGGAGAGAAATGAAGCATAGATGGACTGGGCCTATTTCCAAAATGGAGGTCAGGTCCTGTAAAGAACTCACCAATGGGTAAAGGAGATCTGCACGGTAGAGAGATGCTACAGGATGAGAAGGCAGCTGAGTCTTGGGGAGCGTTAGAAGTACAGATGGGAGAAGTCCACAGAAAACTTGGTAAAGACTCCTAGAAGAAAGAAAAGAACTCTCCGAGCCAAGCATCACGGGGTACCCCTTGACCCTTCATCTTCCTTTCCTGGATGCCTCAGTGCCTTTGGTCTTTAAGGCCAAGCCCACTCTTCCCAGAGATCCTGTTTGTGTAGGAGGGAAAGTCCATCTTGGACTTGGGGCTGAGGGTAGATGAATATCTACTATTAGCCACTTTAAACTGAAGCTCATTCTCTTCTGGGGAAATAGTATTTCAAATTTGAGGAGTGTTCTTGTAACTTCTTTCCTACCTTAATTTCAAAGTAAACAGCCCTTTGTCAAAACTAACTGATTTTAACTGGTTAATTGATACTGGTGACTACACCAAATAAAAGCCTATGAAGGTTGTATCAGAAATATCAGCCCCTCAGTGTTATTCAAGGATGGAAACCTGAAGGGAAAATTGGTTTTCATCTTCTGGGGATTGAACCTGTCAATGTGAATCTGAGCTGGGAGAATAAGCCCATCAGCTGATCAGGGAAGATGGGTGGCTTGGGTGGGAGAAAGAAGCCAGATAAATGTGTTTAAGATGAAGCATAAGTGTAGACTCTGGCTCTGCTCCACTGTATGTGAATGGCAAAATGAAGAGGGCCTCCAACACCTCATCTGGTTAATTGGGTTCAATAAAAGTGGACTACTTCAACTCTCAAAATCCACTTTGGTGATTGAAATGGTATTGTGGGCACTGGGCCATGCATGACTGGCCAAATTTCTAATTCACTTTGGGGGTAGTCTCTTTACAGCAACACTAATACAGTTTATGGCCAAACAGTCTATCCTGCTGCCTTGGGCTAGAGATTTGAAAACACCCATCCTCTGTGCAGGACTTCAGACTGACTGAGCCCTTTAACTGTGTTCATAGCCCTCTTAGGCACCACGAAAATGTCATCTCTGTTGTTCCCATTCAGTTATGAAGTCAAAAGTCCCATGATTTCCTGGGTAGAGCTAAAGGTCTAAAGAGTCCTTTCCATCTTGTCCTTCAGAGCCCTTATTTTCACTAGTGATTCCCCACCCTATCCTGCTCTCTATTCCCACAGGTCCTGCTCTTTGCTTCCTATCAATCTGTTCCCTGTAAATTTAGCACTGGAAAGCAATGTAAGGTCTGACTCCTGTTAACATATTTCCATTTTATTGGGGTCTCATGATTTAAAGACCCAAAAGATTAGTGAGGTAATGGTAGCATTTCAAGCATCAGGTCAATGAGTAGGGGGATATACAGTGGAAAGTAGTTCTGTTCTAAGTCCCTCACAGTGTACCTTGTAGAAGTTGCTGCCCACTTTGCCTAGGGACATGGTCAGCTTTACCCACTGCTCTATAAAGAAGAGCCCATGAGGAGGCTCTATTCTAGCTTCATTTTTCCTTCCATCCCTTTGGACCTTCTTTTTCTCCCCCTTATATATCTTATGGGGGCTTTGAGACATGCCACCAAGCTTGGAAGCTACCTATGAAAGATTCTGGTGCCAAGCCAGTATCAAGATTGTAATAGTTTTCTAGTTTCTCAATAAACCTCACTCCTCTTGCTTTGAGGATGTGCGTGTGTGTGTGTGTGTGTGTGTGTGTGTGTGTGTAGGGGAGGTGGATGGTGGTGTAGCTAGAAACACAAGACAAAGCCCAAGCCAGCCAGTTGCTCCCTTCACTCACTGCCTCATCCTCTCTCCAGTGATTTTTTTCCTTCCTCCCTCTCACCCTCACAAAGAAACCGATGTTTGTCTGAAAGTTGTGTTGAATGGAATCCAACTTTGCAGCCAGCATCACTTAGTGCAGAGAAAGCAGCTGATGGAAACCACAAGCTAGACCTAATCATAAAAACAAAGTCTGGAACCCTCACTGGAAGAAAAAAGAAAGAAAGAAAGAAAAGAAACACGTCATGTTAAAAAGGGGAGGGGGACAGTCTCTGTTAAGAATGTCTGTGGGAAACAAGCCCCCAAGCAAATGAATAAAAACAAAACTTGGCTGCAAAGACTATGCTCCCAGCTTCTTCCAGTAGGGTGCTGAGGCTCAGCTTCATCAAATAATATTTCAGTCATTTGAAAGATCATGCAATTTGTTCAGTGTGGAATGGTGTAAAAAGCAGTACCTCTCGAGTCTGAGGAGGACATGGGTTCAAATCTTGCATCTGCTACTTACTAGCTGGGTGATGGTGGCAATTTGCTTGACCTCTCTGTTCTCACTTTCCTCATCTGTCAAGTGAATGGGTTGGACTAGATACCATAAGAGCGCCCCTTTCAGCTCTAGACCTATGATCCCTATGATCCGAATAAGTCATTTTCCCCAGGGTCTAACTAGCCTTGAACCTGAAAAGCTTTCTGAATCAGAGGTGGGACTGATGGGGTGATGGAACCCCTAAAAGGAAAAGACCACGTCTTTGAACACAATCCAGTCCTTGAACTTTCCCATACAACTCAGTCCCTTAGGTATATGGCCATCTCAGGGGACCAAGATATTCAATAATCCTTTTAATTGCCCTTGCATTGTAGCTCTCAGACCACTTAACTCCTCTCATTGTCTGCACCTGGAGCACCCCAAACTATTTACCACTCCTTAATCCCATCCAGATCTTCTCGAAGTCTTTTCTTATAAAAGTATCAGTCTTATCCCCATCAAACTGTAGATTCACTTAAAATCTAGCCCACTTCTATTGGTCAGAGTACTCTGCCTCTCCCTCACTAGTGCCTGACTTTTAAGATGTGAGGATCCTTTTTTAAGATCAAATAAAGATCAGAACATCATACTATTAGTATCTCTTAGGACCTCTCTATTGCAAGTATACATAAAATGTATATAAAATTTTAAAGTTTGCAAAGCAATTTATATACCTCATTTGTTCCTCACAATAACTTTACGATGTGGGTTCTTTCATCTCCATTCTTCTCCAGGCTTCACTCTGGACTCCAGGCTTTCTCTACCCTACACCTAGAAGTATACTCTGCCCCAATGCCCTTTCCTCTTACTGGCCAGCTCCTCCACTTTGAGGAAAGCGCCTAGGCCAGCTCTGTCTTCGTTTTTCAACAGGCTCCACTTCAGACTTTGTGACTTTCTCCCTCCTGTCCCAATGAAGGTAACTTTACCACACCCCTTGCTCCCCATACAATTCCCTTTAGTGTGTGGTCTTTCTCCTTCCAAGTATAAACACTTTGAGGTCAGGGAAAGTCTTTCATTCTGCTTGAATTTGTATTTACAGATTAAGCACTGTGCATAGCATATAGGAAGTACTTAATAAATGCTGGTTGACTTGGCTTAGGTAGAAGAACTGAAATCTGAAGAGTTTAAGTAACTTAACCACACGATCCTATAACTGTTAAATGGGCAGGATTTGAAACCTGATTCCAGTACAGATGGATTCATATACTCCTTGCTAACTCCATGACAACCCTAGAGACTGCATCTCATAGATTGGAGAATATTATTCACCTAATGGATCATTTATCTAGTGGTATTGATGGAGTACAGACTCTGGGAACCCCCTTGAACTATCCTTGAATCTTCTCACTAGATGAGGCATTTGCCTGAGACCATAAGCCTTTCATTATCTAGGCCCAAATCTCTATTACTCTTAAGGTAGCCTAGCCTTCCATTGTCCAGCTACTTCCTACCTTTGATCCTATCAAAATATCTATATCCAAATCTGTTGCCCTTAAAGTAGCCTAGCCCTCCATTGTCCAGGTATCCTTAAGCTATTTCCCACTCTTAATTCCATTTCTTGAATCTGACCTCAGTTCTTCAAGATCCTCCTTAGACTCCTTCTCAAGACCCTCCCCAAACCACTCTTCTAGACCATGCCTAGGTCCCTCCCACAGTCTTTCTGTATATAAGACATATTAAGGAGCACAGATTCAATCTAGTTAAGACTCAGTCTGTATCAGATTGTTCTGGTTCACTTTCAATACAAGTGTCACAAATACTTAGGCTCCTTAAGAGCGTATGACTAATCTTTAATAGACTTTATTCTACTTTGGCCAAGAGAAAGCTGGAACCAGATTCATTAGGTAGGACCTGGTGTGTTGATATTTTGGGGTCTCAAGCACCCCTAATCCCCAAACCTCAACAGTATCAACTCATTGGGATAGATTCTTTCTGCCAGCTGCCATTAATTACTACCAGCTGGGGATAGTATTAGTGGTTTTAGTCAAGGCACAGATGATCAAGCACATGGAAACATGGGCCCAGCAGACCTGAGTAGCCCTCAGAGCTGTACTAGGCTCCATCCCCATTAGCCCAAACTGAACTTGCTCCTGTGCTAAAAATTAAAACAAAATCCTTTTGTGGTCCCTTCTCTCCCCAAAAAACACTGACCCAAGCTATCCCTCAGAGAGAAGTCTCTTGGGACAACATGAAATTTGCGTCCCTGACCAATTCAGATTCATGGAAGCTGGAGCCCAAACAGGGCTCAGGGAAGTCAGTCATGTTAGTACTGTTGGAACATGGTCTTCTCACTCACTGCCCCTCTGGCCAGCTTGAGCTTATGTTTAATCCTCCCACATTACAAGGCATAACCACTTTCTGCCAGAAATGATAAGCCCTGGCTCTGATGGCCCTCCCTGGCAGGAATCTTCATATGCTGTTGTTACCCCATTCTTCCCACCCTCTTACCTCATACTCCTGACATTCCACTGAAATGATCCCCTCTCCACCATCATCATCATTCCATCTCATCCCATTGAACAAGAAGCCTGACTAGGTTCAATTTTTCCAGTACGTGAGGACTGTTGCACCATTCTCCTTTAGCCATCATTCACCCCAGCTTTTCTGATGTCACTCCTTTAATCTTGTCTCATAAATAAGGTCTCCCATTGCCATAGTCATTGCTCTTCTTCTTCCCTAGGCTCCTGCCAATTAGTTTACATCTTCCTGGTCATAAGGGAGCCTTGCTTGCCTTGCCTGCCTGGGGCCAGAGTAAGCCAATTCCCCTCTCTTCCATCCCACCCTACCCTCCCAAAGGGAGCAGAGTGAAGACACCAAAACTTCCATCAGTTCCAATATGGTTAGGTCCCTGGAGCCCAAGTGGTGATGGATCAGAAAAGATCTCTGCTGGGCCCCTCTCCTGCTTACAGTCTTCTTAGTTTGGGCCTGCCAGGGAGCTCCCATCTCCACCAGTGAGTGCTACAGCCTAAATTCATTGCTCCCTAGTGCATTGATTTCATGTTTTGCAAGATGAGTCTTAGTCTGCTATTTCCTGCCCATATTTCTCTCCCCTTAAGGGCCTTTAGTATCATCTCTCAGTGCTTTATTGTGTCAGCACCACTAGCCAAATCAGTGTTTACCTGTAAATGTCATTTGCTCTTTCTCTTACTTTCCCCTAGGGCCCCCACATAATTCCCAATAATCCCCAATGTGTCCCACCTAGCAGGAGGCTGAGGGATAGCCACCGAACCCCCAATTCCCCCAGAATCTTGTCAGTATCAACTTAATTACTAGTACAGACAGGAAGGAAGGGAAAGGAGAGGATGCAATAAAAGAGACCTCAGGTGACCCCGTTCCCTCCCTCTTTTCTGGTCTTCCTGAAAGAGGATGGGTTACTAGAGTTCAAGAGGATTCTGTTCTCTCCCTGAATATCAATATGAGAAATACAGTGCAAAGAGGAATCTGATCCTGGACCACTTTCAGCTCAGTCTTGCCCATCACTGAGCAAGCGTAGTGTTAGGCAATCAAAAGAGAACTTGGATTGGAGAAAGAGAACCTGAGTTTGGATCCCAAAGCTGATACTTACTGGCTGTACAATCTTGGGTAAAGTGAATCCCACTCCTCTGGCTTTAGATTCCTCTCTAAAGAGGGAATTGGACTAAATTATTTCTAAGGTTCCTTCTGGCTGTGATGACTGACATATCCCTTTGAGGTTTTTCCTCTGCTCTGAAGGAAGTGAGAACATAATGCATCCAACACCTTTGGAGAGTCTGAGTCTTAGAGGGAAATGAGGCCTCCCTCATTTATCCTGCTTGGAGTGCTAACTTTTGCCCATTGTGTAGTGTTACCACAGAGAGCAAGATGGAGAAGGAACTAGGTCATGAAAGTCACTGAAGGCCAGACTCCTGTTGATACCAGAAATCCAAAGACCATGTGTTTGTCTCTTACTCAGGCTCATAGGATCACACTTAGAGATGAAAGGTTATCAAACCCAACACCAGTATTTTACACCTAACGAGATAGAAGACCAGAGCTGTCATTACCTTCCACAGAGCAGACAGCTATATAAATAGCAAAACTAGGTTTTGAACCCAGGGCCTCTGACTATAGATTTCAGCTCCCGAAAATTTCTCTCTGGGAAATTGAATAAAGGGAGCTAAGAAGCTAAATAATCCTCAACCTCTAAAAGGAGAGAGTTTCACAGATCAATGGCATTCAGTAAGGTTACTGTGGTCAGTCAATGGAAATACTATAACAAAAGTAAGACAGCATCTTCTCTCAAGAAGCTTGCTTTTTTTTTTTAAAGATGATTACACATAAAACTGCAAATCTATTATGGACAATTTGCTAGTCTTTTAAAATTTGCAAATATGCAAAACCATTTTCTACATACTTCTATTTATCAGTTCTTTCTCTGGATGTGGATAGCGTCTTCTTTCCTATGTCCTTTGAGTTAATTTGGGTATCTGATAGTCAAAATGGCTCAGTCGCTCAAAGTTCTTCTTAAAATAATATTGTTGTTTCTGTATACAACGTTCTCTTGGTTCTGTTCATTTCATTCTTCCCTATTTCATATAAGTCTATCCGTGATTTTTTTAAGATGATCAAGTTCATCATTTCTTAAACCACAATAGTATTCCTATCACAATCATATACCACAATTTGTTCAGCCATTCCCCACAGGCATCCCTGCAATTTCCAATTCCTTAGTACCACAAAGAGAGTTCTTATAAATATTTTAGAACATATAGGTTCATTTGCTTTTTCCCTAATCATCTTAGAAAACAGATCTAGTAGTGGTATTGTTGGGTCAAAGGGTATAGAAGAAGCTTGCATTCTAATGTGGGACATAGATAGCATCCACATATAAGTAAATGTGCCATATACAAAATAGATACAGGATTATTTGGTGGAGGGGGTAAAGACATTAGCAGCTATGAGGATCGGGGAGTTCTTCATATAGAAAGTGATATCTGATCTGTGTCTTGAAAGAAACTAAGGAATCTAACAGGCAAGAGGTAAGGAGAAAGAGCAATCTAGGCACAGGGAAAAATGAATGTAAATTCACAGAAATGTAAGATGAATAAATAGCGCTGAAAGGGACCTTGGGTTAGGAAACTCATGCTCAAAGACAGGAATTTAATTACTCAAGGTCACATAGGTACCTGTATAGGTCTGTATTATCAATCAATCAGCCAACAAGTATTTACGAAGCCCCTGCTCTTTGTTTAGCGGTGTACTTGATGCTGGGGATATAAGCAAAATGAATAAAACAGTTCCTACTTACCTATTATATACAGTAATAGACTTTTTTCAGCACTAAATGAATTTTACCTCTTCTGCTGCATTCCAAGTTTAATGGAGAAAACAGAAGACGATACTGACCTGACTTAGTTCTCTAAGCCTGTGGCTGACTTCTAAGAACCTTTGTTTTCACAGCGTCCTGATCCTTAGACCCTCTTGTAGGTTCTTCAAGCCCACCAGTTATTGCTTCCCATCTCTCTAAAGCCAGAGAACTGAAGCATTAGATATCACTGCAGCAAATATCCATGGTACTTCAGACACAGGCTTTCTTTTGCTCCAGAGAGCATCCCTCCCTGGAGGTGTCTCAAGTGCTACAAAGATTGCTTCTGCTTGGGGTTGGGGGTCATATTAGATTATCTCTGAAGTTTCATGATTCTATGAAATAATTATCTAAAGAGGGAAAAGAGATATCTTCTAGTTATTTGAATTAGTAATGAGGTTAGAAGATGAGGTCTCTTCCCTGTGCCAGTAATTCCTAGCTCTGTGGATATGGGCTCATCATTTACTCTCTTGGAGCTGCAATTATCTCACTGGTGAAATGAGTATAATGATACTTACACTATCAGCTTTCAAAGTTGTTCACAACCTAATGTAGAACCAGAGCTTTAGAGCAGAAAAGGACCTCAAAGGTCATATCATCCAATCATTTCATTTTACAGGTGAAGAAACTGAGGGCTGAGTAGTTTAAATGATGCCTCATGTTATATAAGCAGTAAAGATTAGAGGTGGGATTTTAAAACCAGGCTTTTAACAGCTAAGCATCTAAGAGGTGTATGGCACTGGGGATACCAACCAACGAAGTAATTCCTGTCTTTGGAGAGCAGAGCGGATACAAAGATATAGACAAGTAAATAGATGTATTTATTTTTATATTATATCATATATTATATTCATATATATCATAATTTATAATATATTATTGAATATTATATCACTTGAAGTAGGTACCATAAGCATATATTGGATCATTTCTTTTGCTTTTTTTTTTTTTGGTAGGGCAGTTGGGGTTAAGTGACTTGCCCAAGGTCACATGGCTAGGTTTTTTTGGTTTTTTGATTAAGTGTCTGAGGCCAGATTTGAACTCAGGTCCTCCTGACTTCAGGGCCCGTGCTCTATTCACTGCACCACCTAGCCACACCAGGATCATTTCTTTAGAGGAACCATAGATGCAGAATTGAAAGGGACCTCAGAGACGACCCTCTTCATTTTATAGATGAGGAATCTGAGACCAAGAGAAGTTAAGTGACTTTACTCAAGTCAAGAGTAGAGTTAGGATGTGAATCTGGTCCTCTGACTCTAAAATGTTTTTAACAATAAATTCATGAATCCCAGGTTAAAAATTCAAGTTGAGAATTGTGTACAATGCTGAAAGTTTAAGTGATTTGTCCATTATCACACAATTTCGTATCAAAGACTCAGTTTCAACCCAAGTCTTCCTCACTCCAAGGCTGTCCTTTATAAACCATGCTGATTTAACTCATTCAAAGGTTTAAAAAAAAAGCAAAAGATATTCTAGTTAATTTATTAATTGAAAGATTCCCAAGTAAATGATACCTGCTTATCTAGTTAATTGATTAACCTAAGTTAATTTCTGGGTCTGATATTTCTGTTCAAGTTTCATTCATCTTTTATGAGCCTACTGTATCAGTCACAGGATAAAGTGAGAAGGGTTAGAGGAGGGATTTGAGTCCCCTCCTATCCACTAGTTCATTCAACTGTTGCTCATCATCAAAGTGCCACCAATGCCCACTCCCCTCCTGCATTCTGTGTCTAATTGGCTTAGACCTAATTGAAGGATGAGGTATCAGAATCTTTTACTGGAAAATTACCAGTCTTTAGTTTCTGTTTTTCCTGAATTGTTTTCTCAGAAAAGTCAGTGAAAATCCCATGACTCTGGACCCTGGCCTACTCTGGCTCTTAGACAATATCCCAGGACTAAAAGAACAGTTGATGACTAACAGACATCCCAGACTGTCTTTAACCGTGAGGATTTTGTCTGAAGAGGGGTTGGCCTCCTGCCTTAATATCCAGGGACTTTGTAAAAAAACAGCATCTTTGCTTGCCTGGTTCTCCAACCTTTTCTTTCTTTTAATTTTTCCTTTCCTCTCAGTGGCCCTTCCCAGGCCCAATCTCCATAGTGCTACATGAGGCAAGGGTTGATAGTTATCTAGAGGGGTTTTATTTGTATTTCTATTCATATATGTTGGGGAAGATGTGGGGTTGGGGAAGGGAACATACACCAAACAGTTGTAGCAACCATGGTTTTTATCCTTCCAACACTCATCACTAAAGGAGCTCCCTATACTCTCTGTAACAATTGTAGCCGAGAAATTTGGAATAGGAGAGATTAACACTTATTTTGGGATATCTCAGTACACTTCAGTGTAAATCTAGAAGCTTGACCTTCTTTGAAGTATTGTAAATTTAATATCCATCGAGGCAGATCTGAGCTTTCCTTTTGTCCTGGTAGCCTTTGAAAGAAAGAATAGTTGGAATTCACAAGGGCCCTTCTCTCTTTAAGACCCCAAGAACACATTAGTCACATACTGGGAAATGGAAAAAAGGATTTGGTGATACATCCCAAGAAGCCTAAGACCAGACTGATCCTGGTATGGTGGATTTGGAGGCAGAAGAGCAAAGTTCAAAGCCTGGCTCTGTTACTTATGATTTTGGCATGTCCTTTATATGCCCTGTGCCACAGTTTCCTCATCTATAAAAAAGGGAGGTTGGATTCAAAGACCTAAGAGGTCTTCTAACTCTAAATCCTATAATCTCATTAATCTTGCTGTAGGGAAAGAAGAAGGCATATATAGTAGAATGTAAGGAAATGGTAAAAGGGTTCATGAAATGGTCCGCACACTATTTCACATAAAGAGTTTGGACTATGTACATACCCTGAAATGTATATAGAATCATAGACTTAAAGCAGAAAGGAACTCAGAGGCCACATGGCCCATCTACTTCATTTTACAGATGAAAAACACTGAGGCCTGAATAGTTTAACCCATAACCTAAACCTGATACCCAGAGACAACTATTATGCCTCTCCTGCCCTAAGTCTTACCTTCTCTGGATTAAAGATTCCTAGTTCCTCCAATGGTCAAGGTCTAACTCTTTTAAGATGCCTTCTGTTTGTTAAAAATAAGCTCAATTGAGCCATCTCTAAGATCTAAATGATTCATAATTGTAGGGATGAGGTCTCAAAGTGAGCACCCCAGACTACCAGACAAGAGGATAACAGCCTGGAAACCTGGACAGACTGGTCATTAGATCCAGGTCATCAGAAGACTCAGTTTCTGCTCTAAGGCAAGGAAAAGATAAAGGGGGAGAGATTCAGGGCTGGGGAAAACAGTGAAGAGCCAGACCTTTCTAGCAAGTCAAGGCATCAGTTCTGAATGCCTGGGAGAATGGAGCAGTAGAAGTTATATCTCAGGATTCAGTACAGGTCAGAATTTACTTTAGGTTTTCTGGATCAAGGAAGCTCCCAAAGAGATGGACAGACAGACCTCAAATTCAGACAAAGTCTTCGCTAAACATTTTCTCTAATAATTTTTTTTCAGCTTCTCATTAATCCAATTAATTACACACACACACACACATACACACACATACAAATACACACACACACTCACAGAGCTATAAAATTCATATGTCTGCACCACAGAAGAATACTAGAGAGGATACTGGTGACAAAAACTAAATCATAAAATCTCAGAGAAGAAAGGCATCTCAAGATCAAGCATTCCTGATCAGGAATCTTCTACATCTTTAACAAATACTTCTAGTGAAGGAAGACTCACCACCTTCCTGTTGAGACAGCAGGCATCTATATAATTGAAAATTTTCCATGCATCTCTATCTTCCCTAATGGAAGATTTTCTACATACCAAGCCAACTTCTCCCTCTCCATAGCTTCCATCTATTGATCTGCCGTTGATGGCTAAGCAGAACAAGCCCAATCATTGGATCATAAATTTAGAGCTGGAAGGGACCTTAGAAAACATCCTGACCAAACCCTCTTTTTTTCAGATGGAGAATTAAGGTTGAGAAGTGTTAGGAAACTAGGTCCTGCCAAAGACAGAGTGCTGTACCTGAAGTCAGGAAAACCTGAGGCTCAATCTTGCCTCAGATATTTACTGCTATGAGACCCCAAATGTCACTTGACCTCTGAATTGTCTCTATTTCCTCATCTGTAAAAAAGAAGATAACAATAATACCTACCTTCCAGCACCAAGGTTTTTGTGAAGATAAAATGAGACAGCCTATTTCCAAATCCTAAAGCACTAGAAAATGCTTAGTATTGTATTAGCTATAGTTAAAACGCTGCAGAATTTGACATTGCTAATCATCTTTTCCTTCTAGATACTCTCTCCTTTCTGAATGTTCTTGATTCTCCTCTTAACTATCTGATGATTGCTCCTCAGGCTCCACTTCTACATTATCATTTGTATCCAACCACTTACTGGAGGTATACCCCAAAGCATGATCCTGTCTTTTCACCCCATACTTTCTCATTTGACGCCATCAGTTCCTTGGGTTCAATTATCATCTCTATGCAGATGACTCCCAAATCTACTTATGTAGTCCTAGACTCTCTCCTAAACTCCAATTCCACATTAGCATCTACCTGCCGGATATTTGGAACTAACTGCTCTATAAGAATCTCAAACTCAACAAATCCAGAACAGAATTCATTATCATTTTTCCCCAAATCCACATTTCTTATCAATTTCTTTATTTCTGTCAAAAATATTGCCATCCTTTCAATTAACCAGGTTCACACTCATAGAGCCATCCTTGCCTCCTCACTCTCCCTCACAACAGGCACCCAATCAGTTGTCAAGGCTGAAAGATTTTACCTTCATAATACTTCTCATATTTGTTTCCTTCTTGACACTTACAAAGCTACCATCTTAACTCAGGCCTTCATCATCCCCCTCCTGGCCTATTACAACTGCTTCCTAATTGATCTTCCTGCTTCAAGTTTTCCCCATTTCTGATATAATCTTCACATAGCTATGAAAGTAAAGCACAGAGCTAATCACATTACTCCTCTGATCAATAAGTTGTGATCTTATGACCTATAGGATCATATGCAGATTTTCTTATTAGCATTTAAAGACCTTCACAACATGTTTCTAGTCTTTCAAATCAAGTCAACAGACATTTATTAAATGCTTAATATGTGACAGGCACCCACTGTGCTAAGTACTAGAGATACAAGGAAATGCCTAAGATTGACCCTGCTCTCATGGAGCTCCCAGTCTAATGGGGGAGATGACATGCAGACAACTATGTACAAACAAGGTATACAGGATAGTTTGGAGGTGGGGGTTCATCTCAGAGGGAAGGCACTTTCCAGTCTTATCATATATTATTCCCATTCACACATTCTATGATCTAACCAGACTAACTGCCTTATAGCTATTGACACGTGATATTAAATCTCCCATCTCTAGACCTCCCCATAGATTGTCTCCTATGTCTGGAATTCTCTTGTCTTCTTAATTTTCACTCTTAGAATCCTGTTTCTTTCAAAGCTCAGTTCAAATGTCACATGCTATAAAAGGTCTTTCCTGATTTCTCCCCATTTACTAGTATCTTTCTCCCAGAATACCTTGCATTTATTTCATATGTAATTATTTTGTGCAACCTTATATGTGTACTTGGTATCTCATCAGAAAGAATGTAAACTCCTTCAGGGGAGACAATGATTTATTTTTGTCTTTCCATCCTTAGCACCTGGTACATAGTTCATGCTTTCTAGATGTTTGTTGTTTGTTTGAAAAGTAACTTCTCAAGGGCAGAGACAAGAATGCAGAGTACAGGCAGCAACTCAGATGAACTTTCCCAACATTACTTTCCCAACGACTTTAAAATAATGCCACAAATCAAATTCCAGAGTGGCAGAGTTAAGAAAAGCTCAAGGTGAGACATTTTTCCAGCCCAAGACAACTTAGGAAGTTTACAGGAAAGGTCTGTGAGTCCTGTGTGTGGGTCAGCTCAGACTGAAAAGCATACAGCTGAAGCAGCAACACCAGCAGCAGACCTCAGAAGTGGCTGCAACAGTGGCAACAGCAGCTTCAGGAGCTCTCAGTCCAAAGATAGTAAGAGGGTTGGACAACTGGTCAGAAAGATATTACAGGGGACTCTTTATTGACATTGGGAGGAAGACTCTATTGCATTGTTCTAGGTAGCAGTTCCAGGGTAAAGAGGAGCTCCAATGCTTGAGGCCACAGGGAAGCAAGTGCCCTGGTTGCAGTTTCAGGGTACGAAGAATGCTTGTGATCACTCAAGAAGGAGGAGGGGTCCTGATCTCAATTCCAAAGCAGAGAGGAGCACTAGAATTTGTGGATGAAGGAGAGCAAGAGAACTGGTCAGAGTTACATGGCTAAGATGAACTGATGGAAGGGAAATTGGATTAAGGTAGGCAATGGCCAAAAGCAAAACATACTTTTGAGAACAGACAGGGTAAAAAAGATAGACAGAGATGGAAAAATAAGAGGAAAAATTAGATGGCAGTAAGTACACAGATAACCATAACTGAATGTGAATGGGAGGGACTCACCCATAAAAGAGAAGTGGATAGAAAAATGGCTTAGAAACCAGAATCCAACAATATGTTGTTTATAAGAAAAGATACCTGAAATGCACTCAGTAAAAAAATAAGAGGTTAAGCAGAATTTATAATGCTTCATCTGAGGTTTAAAAAAAAGGCAGTGGTAGCAACCTCAATTTGAAGCAAAGCAAAAGCAAAAATAGACTTAATTAAAAGTGATAAGCAAAGAAACTACATTTTGCTAAAAAGGTACTACGTACAATGAAGTAATATCAACACTAAACATACGTGCAACAAATGGTATAACATCTAAATTCTTAAGAAAAAAGTTAAATGAGTTGTAGGAGGAAATAGACAGTATAACTATACTAGTGGGAGCCTTTAACATTTCTCTCTCAGAACTAGATAAATCTAACCATAAACTAAATAAGAAAGAAGTAAGGAGATGAATAGAATCTTAGAAAAGTTAAATATGAGAGACAGCTAGAGAAAATTGATTGGGAATAGAAAAGAATATACCTTTTTCTAAGTAGTATATGACACCTTCCTAAAATTTCACAAACAAATGCAGAAAAGCAGAAATATTAAATGCATTATTTTTATACTATTATGCAATAAATATTACATTCAATAAAGGGCTATGGAAATAAAGCAGAAATTCATTGAAAACTAAATAATCTAATTATAAGGAATAAGTGGGTCAAAGAATAAATTACAGAAACAATAATTCCCTTAAAGAGAATGACAATGAGACAACATACCAAAATTTATGAGATTTGGTCAAAGCAGTACTTAGAAGAAAATTTATCTCTAAAGACTTAGGTAAATAATATAAAGAGAGAATAGATCAATTAATGGGGCAAGAAATTTAAAAAACTAGAAAAAAACAAATAAAAATCCCCAATTAAACATCAAAAGAGAGATTAATAAAATTGAAAGTAAAAAATAATGAACTAATAAAGAAAACAAGTAGCTGGTTTTTTAAAGAAAAAAGCAATAAAATAGATAAACCATTAATTGATTTGATTTTAAAAATAAAAGAAAAATGAAAACCAAATTACCAATATCAAAAATGAAAAAGGTGAATTCACCACCCATGAAAGGGAAATTAAAGCAATTATTAGGAGCTATTTTGGCCAATTATATGTTAATAAGTCTGATAATATAAATGAAATGGATGAATATTTACAAAGAAATAAATTGCCCAGATTAACAGAAGAGGAAATAGAACTCTTAAAAAAACTCAGTCTTAGAAAGAAAAAAAAATGAACAAGCCATAAAATGAACTCCTTAAGGGAGGGAGGGGAAAGAAACCTAAACAAAAAACAAAAAACTCTGGGACCAGATAGATTAACAAGTGAATTCTACCAAACATTTAAGAATTATTAGTTCAAACACTATATAGACTATTTAGAAAAATAGGCAAAAGAGTCCTAACAAATTCCATTTAAGACACAAATATGGTGCTGATATTCAAACAAGGAAGATAAAAAACCGAGAATGAAAATTATAGACCAATTTTCCTAGTGAATATCGATACAAAAAGATTTGAAGAAAATGCTAACAAGGAGATTATAGTAATAACACAAAGATCATACAATATGACCGCATAGGATTTTTTTTAATCAGGAATGCAGAGCTGGTTAATAGGAAAATTATCAGCATAATTGACCATAACAATAAGAAAACCAACAGAAATCATATGATTTTCTCAATAGATTCAGTAAAAGATTTTGACAACATATAACACCCATTCCTGTTAAAAAACAAAACACTTGAAAGCACAGAATTAGAGATTTCCTTAAAATGATAAATAGTATATCCAAAATCATCAGCAAGAATTATTTTCTAAGCTAGAGGCCTTTCCAATAAGATCAGAGGTGGAACAAGGAGGCCCATTATCACCACTATTATTTAATATTGTGCTAGAAATGCTAGCTTTAGCAGTATCAGATCTCAAACTCTATTAGAAAGTGATAATCATCAAACCAACTCCTATTGGCTAAGAAATAGAGGGGTAGATCAGTGAGAAAAAAATAGGTAAATAATACACAGTTGTAGATGATCATAGTAATCTAATTTTTGACACAAGCAAAGATCCAAGTTGCAGGAACAAAATTTCACTATTTGACTAAAATTGTTGGAAAAACTAGAAAACAATTTGGCAGAAACTAGGTATAGACCAACATCATACACCATATACCAAGATGAGATCAAAATGGGTATTTAATTAGACATAAAGGGTAATATAATAAGCAAATTAGAGGTACATGGAAAATTTTAAGTGTGAAATTTATGAATAAAGGAAATTTCTTTCCTTTTTGTTGTCTGATCATGTCTGACTATTCATGATTCCCTTTGAGTTTTTCTTGGCAAAAATATCGGAGTGGTTTGTCATTTCCTTTTTCAATTAATTTACAGATGAGAAAATTGAGGCAAACAGGGTAAAGTGATTTTCCTAGAGTCACACAGCTGGTAAATGTCAGGTCAGATTTGAACTCAGGAAAATGAGTCTTCCTGACTTATGCCCAGAACTCCATCCAGTATGCCTCCTAGCTGCCCCTAAGGAAAGAGTTTATGAGTAAACAAAACCAATGCACTCAAGACTGGAGTAAAGCAGGAAACTGGTGAGAGGAAAAGTTATAGAATTTCTTTAATTAAAAGTCTCATTTCTCAAATATATAGAAAACTGAGGAAATTGGTAAGAATATAAGTCATTCTCTAGTTGGTAAATAGTCAAAAGATATGAAGAGGAAATTTTCAGAAGAAGATATCAAAGCTATCAATAGTCATATTTTAAAAGGGCTCTAAGTGAACAGAGCACTGGACCTGGAGTGAGGAGGATTTGAGTTCAAACCTAGCCTCAGTCACTTAACACTTATTAGCTGTGTGACCTTGGGCAAGTCATTTAACCCCAATTGCCCTGCCCTCCCACCTCCAAAAAGCAAAAAATAAATAATGAATAAATAAATAAATAAAATGGCTCTAAATCATTATTGATTAGATAAATTCAAAATAAAACAACTCTGTGGTACTACCTCATACCTGTGAGATTAGCTAATATGACATGAAAGGAAAATGACAAATGTTGGAGAAGATGTGGGAAAATTGGGATATTAAAGTATTGTTGATGGAATTGTATATTGTTCCAACCATTCTCAAGAGCAATTTGGAATATGTTTGAAGATTTATAAAACTCTGCATACTCTTTGACCCAGCATTACCACTATTAGATCTGTATCCTAAAGAAATTAGAGGAAAAGGATACACACACATACATACATACCCCTATATACATACATACATAACATACATATATATATATATATATATATATATATATATATTTAAAGCAGTTCTTTTTGTAATGACAAAGAATCAGAAATTGAGGGAAATTGAGTTGTGGTAGATGATTATGATGGACTACTATTGTGCTATAAGAAATGATAAGCAAGATAGTTTCAGAAAAACCTGGGAAGTCTTCTATAAACTGATGCAAAGTGAAGTGAGCAGAACCAGGAGAACACTGTACACAGTAACAGTAATATTGCATGATGATCAACCGTGGATGATTTAGCTACTCTGATCAATACAATATTCCAGATAATTCTGAAAACCTTGTGATGAAAAATGATATCTATCTGCAAAGTAAGAATTGATGGAGTCTCAGCATAGATTGAAATATGTATATTTTTTCATTTTAAAGTTTTTCCTTGATTTTTTTAGGTAACATAACTAATATGGAAGTATGTTTTGCATGATTTGACATGTATAATTGACATTACATTTCTAGCCTCTCAATGAATGTGGGAAGTGACAAAGGGAAGGAGAGAATTCAGAACTCTAAAAAGAAAAAGAATGTCAAAAATGAATAAATAATACTTTAACAAAATAAAGAGAAGTGATTTGTCCACATATAGGCAATAAAGGCAGAACTGGGATTCAAGGTCTATTCCTCTGATCCCAAGGCTCATACATACTCTATTCTCCTACTCCATCCTTTTTCCATATAACATACTTGTAAGTACTTGAAGACAGCTTTCATACTCTCCTTGATAAGTTTTCTCTTTGCCAAGCTAAACACTATCAGCTTCTTCATCCAATTTTCCCATAGCCTATTACTCACCTTAGCAGGCTATCCAGCTCATCAATGTCCTTCCTAAAATATGGCACCCAGAGCTAAATAGAATGCTCCAGATGGAGTCCAAGCAGAGCAAAGGACAGGAGTGGATGGCATCTCCCTTTCTGTTCTGGACTCTATGCCTCTCAGTGCAGCAGAAGTCAGTTTTAGCTTTTGTGTCTGCAATGTTACATCAGAGATTCACATTGAGTTGCCATCCATCACTCCAGAATCCTTAGTTCTGCTTCATATAAACTGTTATCCAATCAGATTTCCCTTATCCTATTTTCCTGTTTTTTTATTTTAAACTAATCTTTAGACAGCCTGTAATGAAGACAGGCTTCTCAAAGCTAGTAATTGTAAACTGACAGGGCAATAACAGAGTAGCATGGTCAGTGGCAGTCTTCTGGCCCTGGAATTTCCCAGTTGTGTGCCCTTTTTTTGCTTTGGGGCCAGTGGCTAAATGTCCCTGCCAACAAGCAGCATGGTATAGGGGAGAAAGGCGCATACTGGGCATGGAGCCATTCTGTATGGGCACAAGGCCCAGGGCTTCTCAACCGGGTGGCAGTGGAGAACTCTCTGAAAGACCTTGGATTCCATAAGCAAACTAATGATCATACAGAACAGATAAAATCTTAACTGTTACTATCATAGTGCTGTGTGAAGCCAAGACCACGGGTATATTACAGTCTTTACAAGTCCCTTGGCTCAAAACATATCAGATAAATAGGCTTTGGCTACCCTTTTATCTTCTTTAAAGAGTAAGGATATTTATTGTCACACATCAAAACAGCCAACAGTGCACAGAGTAGAGATTGTGCTGGAGAGGCAAGCAGCCTTGTCTGATGGCTTTCGAGATCAGGACTTGGGAAGTAACCTCCACTGGCCTCATGGAGTAAGGACTAAGATTGTATTGCAGAATAAAAAGCCCTAAGCCTAGAAAAGGAAAACCATTTCTTTAGAGCTTGAATTAAGCCATTGGACCATTAAGTCCAACTTCCTCATTTTACAGGTGAGGACACTGAAGCTGAGAAGTCCAAGTGACTTCACCAGGGTCATGCAAGCTAGTGAGTATCTGAGGCAGGATTTGAACTGAGATTCCACTTAACTCCAAGCACAAAACTCTCTCTGCTGACTAACTGGTTTTAACTGACTAGAATCTCAGCTCTATTATTTACCCTTTCTTTACACACACACACACACACACACACACACACACACACACACACACACATATACATATATACACACAAATATATATACATACACACATGCATACACATTTGTATGCATATGCATGTACATATGAATAGATACACATAAGTATCTCTATCTATCTGTCTAGTTACACATTTAACTTCCCCAGGCCTCTACTTCCTCATATGGCAAATGAGAAGGTTAGATAAGACAACCTTTAAAATCCTTTCTAACTCTGTATCCTAAGATCTTTTTCTGCCCCTAAGAGAATGTGAATATAAGAATAGACACCCAAGATTTAGAATCAAGGTCAAGTGCCCTCCTCTTGATTGAACTCTTAAAAAAGAACTTCAAGGTTTGAACTTAGCTTCCAAAGAAAAATTGCACAAGGAGGGAATGGAAATGACCTGGCTTAACAGAAATTCATATTTAAAAAAAAGACTTGGAGAATTTGGGGGGGGTTATTTGACCACAAGCCTTATGTAATTCAATAGGATATGATGGACAAAAAGCTAATGTACTCTTTTTTGCTTTGTTTTTTTATGTTAGCTTTTATTTATTTTAATAGTATTCTATATTTCCCAATTATATATCAAGAAAATTTTTAGCATTCATTTTTACAAAATTTTGAGTTCCAAATTTTTCTCCTTCCCTTGTTCCTTTGCCCTCTGTAGTGGAAATTAATTTGAATATGAAGACCTGTTTTGTATTGGCAAGTAAGCAGGTACTTAGTCCTTAGTAACTAATTAAACCTCTGTGAAAGAAACAGAAGGTATGAACTCCTGTCTCCTGTTGCTGACATAACAGGAAGGGGTTGGCTGAAACAGGAAGCCAATGCTGTGTATATATAAGAAAAGTCCTAGAGAGGCAAAGTCAGAATTTCTTGAGACCAGAATCTGGTGGCAGAATCCATTCTGCTAGGGGAGAGAGAGTTTCTCTCAGCAGCATCTGTAGGCTAGGCTGCTACTGTTAAACTGAAAACTGAGTCAGAATTTTCTTTGCACAAGAATCATGAAGACTGAAGTTGCTGTTTCCAGGAAGGCTGAAAAGGAAAGCCCTTCCTAGGCTGGAGAAAACAATTTTGATTTTGAAAACCTGGGACAACTGATTTTGATTCTGGGAGGCAGCTGAGATTTCTTCTGGGTCCAAGGGCCAGCTGAACTGCTGGAGGACTGAGGAAATATGGCTGTGGTGCTGGTATTCTGTCTGTCTGTTTTGATGTTGTTTTGCCAGATTTATCTGCTGGTGAAGGACAGTACTGTTGTTGCAGAGGTCCTGGAACCTTGCTATTGGCTCAGAAGCCCTAAAGAAGGATTTCCCTGTTGTAGATTTACAGAAATCCTGGAAGAGGGTCTTGCTGATATTTTCAGGAGTCCTGAGACTGTTCTGCAGGCAGAGTGTGAATTGATGAGGACACTGACAACATATGTTGTGGCTTTGTTAAGCTTTGTCTCTCTAGGAACAGAGATTGCTGAGAACTTGCCTTGGGGCAAGAGGAAGAAAAGACCTCTCCTTGGGTATTGAATTCTGTGGTGATAACATAGTTTACTAGAGACCTAGGGGTGGAGGGTTTGTGTATTTTCTAATGCTTGTACTTCGTGATTAATGATACTTAGTAATTGATTGCTGAATAAGTGCTAATTGAGTTAACTTAGTTGCCTCATGAGTGGAAAACTTTGCCTAATATACTGACTGAATGACTGAGTAAGGAGGTTGATTGTTCTTTGTTCTAAATATTGTGACCACTTTGGTGAAAACTATGTGACCATTTTAATGATAAGCTGCTGTGAATACTATATTGTGATTTTCCTGTGATAAGTTGTAATTTTGTGAATGCTGTACCTTTATTTTCTGTGAATGTTTTGCTTTGATTTGATTTGAATAAATAGAGTGTTCCCTATACTGTGTAATCAGAACTTAAAAGCTGTTCACAGTAGCATTCTTCTGGAAAGCTGCTTGTGCATGGCATTACACCCTCTTCTGAAAATGGTCAACGATTTTGATATAGTTTATACCCATGCTATCATGTAAAAGATTTCCATATTAGTCACAGTTGTGGAAGAAGAAACAGATCAAAAGGGAGGGGGAAAAGCACAAAAAAGAATAAAGTAAGGGAAAAAAGTGTACTTCAATACACATTCAGAGACCATCAGTCCTTTATCTGGATATGGATAGCATTTTCCTTTGTGAGTCATTTGTGTTTCTCTTGGATCATTTTGTTGCTAAGCAGAGATGAGTCATTCATAGTTGATCATCACAAAATGTTACTGATACTGTGTACAATGCTTTACTGGTTCTGCTCGCTTCATTCAGCATGAATTCATACATGTCTTTCCAGGTTTTTCTGAAATCTGCCCATTCATTTCTTGTTGCACAATAGTATCCCATTGCATTCATATACCATAGCTTGTTTGACCATTCCCCCATTGATGGGCATCCCTTCAACTTCCTATATTTTGCCACCATGAAAAGGGCTGCCATAATTTTTTTTTTTGCACATGTAGATTCTTTTCTTTTTTTATGATCTCTTTGGTATATCTAATTGAGGTATTGCTGGATCAAAGGGTATGCACAGTTTGGTTGCCCTTCTATCATAGTTCCAAATTGCTTTCCAGAATGATTGGATCAGTTCACAACTCTACCAATAGTACATTTGTGTCCCAATTCTCTCCAACACTTATAATTTTCCTCTTTTTTGTCATATTAGCCAATCTGATAGATATGAGATGGTATAGAAGAATTGTTTTAATTTGCATTTCCCTAATTAAAAGTGATTTAGAATACTTCATATGCCTATAGAGAGGTTTGATTTCTCCTTCTGAGAACTATCTGTTCATATCTTTTGATCACTTTAAAATTGAGGAATTTTATTGGGCTTGTATTCTTATAAATTTGATTCAGTTCTCTATATATTTGAAAAATGAGACCTTTATCAGAGACACATACTGTAAAGATTATTTCCCTGCTTTCTGCTTTCCTTCTAATTTTCGTTGCTAGTATACTGTCAAACTTCATAACAAGCAGAGGTTTCACAACAATAGAGGGGATACATATGCAATGTAATGTTATTTCAAGTTGACAAATGATAAAAAGGAACAGTTAAAAAAAAACTAGGGAAGAGTTAACATGAATTAATGTGGAGTGAAGTAAGCAGGACCAGGACAATTTATACTATATCACAGCAGTATAAAAATAAACAGCTTTGAAAGACTTAAGAATTCTCATCAATACAATAACTAACCACACTCCAAGTGAATATATGTAATGGCAATGACACTGGCATACCCAAGATGGCTGCTAGCACAGGTTTTTGGATCTGCTTTACTAGGAAAGATAGCTGTTTAAGGGGTCAACAATCTTTTTAAAATTACATTCATTAGTTCAGGGGAAAAGTCATCACCCTGAACTTCAGAAAATCCAAAGAAGTGACTTTCTCACTGTTCAAACAGGATTATTCCATTGAGTGATTGTAGGGACTAATACTCATGCCTCAACATATTCCTTTATGGTATTGGTAATTTCATTTTACCCACCTGGCACACAATACTGATTTAAAGTAATTACTTTGAAAGATTTTAGGTAAAATAACTGGATCCATTTTTATTTTATCTACCAGGACTGCATTAATTCCAGTCTTTCTTACTGCAAATTTGTATCTTCCCTCAGGCAAATTTAAAAGTAATACCTCTCAATATATCTATCTCAATGATATATTCAGAAACAGGTACAATTACCACTGTATATTATTTCTTAGGTAATTGTGCAAATTTCACTGTTAGTTTAACATGCCTGGCTGGCATTTCAGTCTCCCCCCCAGTCCTGTGATAGTAATAAGAGTTCCAAGTTTAAATTTATTAGGGTTTGCATATATAAAAGAGGCTTCTGCCCCAGTATCTATTAATGCCCTAGGTACAGTCTTTGATCATTTTTCCAGAATATGGTTAAACTGATACAGGGTCTGTAATCCCATCTGTGTACTTCTTTAATCCCAACTGGGGCTTGGCCAATTTCCTATTCTCTTTTTAGGTGTGACAAATTTGGATACAATCGTTCAGGAGAAGCTGTAAAGGCAGTTCTTTCTTCCCTGTTCCATCTAATAATAAGTCCCTCTCCCCAGTACATCTTATATAATTCATTAGTTGGAATACCATCTATTTTTCCACAATCTATTCCTGCTCTCCATAAAGCAATAAACAATTCTCTTGTTGTTAATCTATTCTGATTTTGAATCTGTTGGTTATTTTCTCTCTTGAGGAAATTTATCTTTTCCCCATTCCCCTAAGTCACCTAACTGTGAAATCTTATTCAGCACCTCTGAAAGAGGTTGCCCTATTTTCCCAATTAGTAAAGTCAGAGTTACATGTTTATAAATGGGAGGAACAGTTTTCACTATTGTATTTCTATGAGGAACCATCAAGGGAGCGATATGAAACACATCTGCATCTCCAACCATGATAGCAGTTGTCATTACCTCTTCCTTTAACTTCTTCAATCCCTAAGTGAATACCAGGCTATGTCTTCTCTTGATCACATAGAGTCAGTGGGGTACTGTTTATTGCATCCCTCAGCATCTAAAGCTAACAAATTAGTCTCATTGTTGCCTCCTTGACTATGGTAATCCCTAAAAACTTGTTACACAAAGGGATTCTGACTAATAACTACAAATTTCAAACAATCTATTTTATCTACCCATACTCCTCCAGCCACCTTGTCACTGATTCTTATCTTCTAAGATATTAACGATTATCCAATTTTGGGGGTGAATTGGCTTAAGATGTCTATAATTTCCTGCTGAGTAATATCTTCAGTTCCTTCCTTAAACTCTGTGTGACCCACCCCCTCCCCTAGTTCTCCTGCTTCCTTCATTTTATTGAATGAACATCCATATTCCCAGAAGCTTCATCATCTGAATTTGCTTCATCTTCCACCCATATGTCTTGGTCCCAATCAGGCCCTACAGATGCAAGGGTTGTATACATCTTCTTTTTGTTATCTTTTCCTTTCCTTTTCTGAACCACTCTCACAGCTGCCTTTTCTGCTACCACCTGATCCTTTCTAGCTTGCTCTTCTAAAGGAAAGTTCTGATGCTTCTTGGGCAAATCAGCTAATTCTTCCTCTGCCTGAACCTTTTCCTGTCAATATATAACTCATTCAGTGATGAGTAACCAAGGGAAGGGCCTAGATGCCATGTCATATGAGGATAAATGGAACAAAAAGAGAATTTTTAATTTTGAGAAATAAATTCTCAGATATGAGAATGTGAATGTGTGGGAACATAATCATTATATTGAAGTATTTGAAAGCCTATCACAGGGAAGAATGAGATCTTGATCTTTTTTTTCTGTTTTTTTTTAATTTTAATTTATTTTCTTGGTTACATCATTCGTTTCCACAAGGTTTTGAGTTACAGATTTTCTTCCCTTTTTGCCCCTATCCCCAGCATAGAACATTGACCCCACTGTAAGGCCCCTCTCACAATCTGTTCCCTTTTATACCCTCCTCCAACAACCCTCTAGCTTTCTAGCAGGTCAGGGAGGGGCTCCCTGCCCCCATCCCTGAATGTATTATCTCCCAGTTGCATTTGATTGTATAGCTTTAAATACTAGATTCTTGCAATTCCTCCCCTGTCACCCACTCCCACT
>CM053595.1:62013182-62035002 GCA_028646575.1 Pseudocheirus occidentalis
TTGGCCCTGATGGATCGCGTCAGCCCCCCTGCTATCTTCAGGCCGAGGGCTCTGAAGCAGCCCAGTGGGGGCCGCTGTGGCTCTCAGCCGTTCCTGCTGCTACAGCCACCTCCCACTGCTTCCTTGCCCTGGGAGCAGTTTGGCCGGACCCGCTCTTCTCCCTAGTTAGCAAAATCCACCAACCTTTCTCTTAGCCTTTTTTTTCTTCTGGCCTGATAGATGTGGTAATTGTGCCTCCAGTGCAGCTGATCTGCTCTCCTATAGAAGCGGCTCCCCGCCCAATGCCCCAGTGCCTGTCCCGGCCAGGTTTCGGCCACGGGTCCCAGCCTGCTGTGAAAAGCCCCGCCTGCTGCGCTGCCTGTAGCAACAGATGTGCTTTCTGTCTTTTGGAGAGTTTTGGAGCTTGAAAATCTGTTTAGCGTCCCATTTTATGAGTTTTTTAACGTGTTTGTGCGGGAGCTGTGGTGCTTTGCTGCTTCTATGCCACCGTCTTGGCTCGCCCCTAGATCTTGATCTTTAGCACAGAATATTGGTATTACTTATTTCCAATATGAAAGTTGTAGGAAGGCAGATTGTGGGGTTTTATTTTTACATTATTAATATATTTTATTTCCCATCAATATATCAAAGTATTCATATATATTAATAAGAACAAGAAAAATGAAATAAAATCAAAGAACAACCAAAACTATCAAAAGGGGGGAGGGGAGACAATATGAAAAATGCCAACAGGAAACAATGATTCTGAATAATAATTCATGTAAATATCAACCATTCTATTTACTGTGATTTTAATTTCTCTTTGATACCTTCTTCCTTTACATAGATTTAGTTGTTTGGCATTTGTTGCTCTTTTGCCTTCACTTTTTTTCTGCATCATTTTTTATATCTTCCCATATTTCTTGGTATTCATCATAACCATCATTCCTAATAATACCATAATATTTAATTATTTCTATATACCATGATTTGTTCTTCCTTTCATCAAGCATTGGGCATATTATTTATTGCAAATTTCTTTGCTATTACAAATATTGTTGTACCAATAGTTTTTTATTCCCTGTCAATACCTTCCAAGATAATTGAACCAAGGGATAAAACCATTTATTATAACTGCATTGTTTAATTCCAAAATAAGAGAACTGAGTCATTTACTTAAACAGCAATAAATTGTGCCTATTTTTCCATGCTCTAACCAACATTGTACTTTGTCATCTTTTACTATCTTTGTCAGTTTGGTGGCTATAAGGTGATGCCACAGAGTTGGTTTAATTTGTACTCCTCAGGAATACAGTCATACTAATAGATTGTTGTTGGAATTGTGAATTGGTCCAACCATTCAGCAAAGCAAATCAGAATCATACCCCAAAGGTTATTAAAATGTGTGTACTCTTTAACTCAACTATACCACTATTAATCCAACTATACCCGCTATACCATATTAAGCCTATGCCCCACAAAGAGAATGAAGAAAGAAGAAAAAGACTCATATGTACAAATGTAACAGCTCTATTCATAATAGCCCCAAACTAAAATCCAAAGGGATGCTTACCTCTTGGGGGACTACTGAACAAATTATGATATATGAGTGTAATAGAATATTATTATACCTTGAGAAATGTTAAAGGAATCATTTTAGAGGAAAAGGAAAGACTTTTATGATCTGATGCAGAGTTAACTAGGATAACAGCTTACACAATGACAACATTATGGAGGAAAATAACTGTGAAAAGCTTTAGAATTCTGATTATTGCAATCATAAACCACAAGTCCAGAGGATTAAATATGAATCATACCACCCACCTTTTGCCAGAGAGATTAGATTTAAAATCCAAATTGAGACATGTATTTTTGGACAGAGTCACTGTGGGAATTTATTTTGCTAAGCTATGTGTATCTGCTATGAAATTTGTTTCATTAATTATTTAATGCTTGTGGGGAGGGGAGGGAGAACAAGAAATCATAAGAAGCTTGTGAAATAAATTTTTTAAAGTCCAAAAAATTGTTTATTAGTAATAATTTTGAACACTTATTCAAATGAGAATTGAAAATTTGCTATTTTTCTTTCAAAAAATGGTCAGTTTATATCCTACATCCAAATTTCTATTGGAAAATGGCCTTCTTTTAAATTTATGTCAGTTTCCTATAGCTTTTGCATTTTAGGCTGTTATTAGAAAAGCCTACTACAAATATATTTCCTTAATCTATATATTACTTTCTTTCTGGCTGCATTGTTTTTATTTGTATAAATTATTTTTACATAACTGAAATGTCTATTTAGCTCAATATATTTTTAAAAAATCTTTCAAACAATTAGAATTGTACAATAACAGACTTGTCCATCTTATCAAATTCCCCATCACTGCAGTGTTCAGACAGAAGTAGAATGACCAGTTATTGAAGATATTGTAAATGTAATTATAGCTAACAATAGGAAGTTAACATTAAAATCATGATGAGTGCTGTAGGAACAGAAGAACATATCTGGGACGTAGCACCAGGGATATACTCCAAAAACTATACATCACAGAAGAGAAAGTATTTAGGTAAAGTAAGCTGATGCACGATTGTTGAGACTGTGAAGTCTTCTCATCTTTGGTGAGATACATAGTTCAGTGTGTGGGAGTGAACATTCATGTAAGGCTCTGGGGAGTTTGCAGCATCTGGGCTGCTGTGATCTAGTTTCCTATCTTTTTCTGTGTTTGCTCTGCATGTTTCTGTCAGCTGAAGCTTTGTGAGAGGCAGCAAGGAATCTGTGGAAGTATATCTTTGTTTCTCTGGAGCCTGTGTGTGGTTCTGAAGTCAGGTCCTGCCTTTTTCCAGTGCCAGCAGATCAAAGAGAAGCCTGAGTGATTTGGACGTTTCTCTCCTCAGAGTGGGACTAAAGACACAAAGATGACAACTCCAGCACTGTCTCCAAATCATGGCTTAACTCAATCTCTTGTCCCTATGGTTCCTAGAAAGGGGTCCTGGCAGTAGGTACCAGAACGTGTCAATGTGTTACCATATGTTATAAAGGATGTCATATGATTGCCTAGAATCCTCAAGGACTAATAAAGTCTCTTCTAGCTATAAAGTGGACAGCTAGGTGGCACAGATGATAGAACACTGGACCTGGAGTCAGAAAGACTCATCTTCATGAATTTAAATCAAGCCTCAGACAATTACTAGGTGTGTGACCCTCGGTAAGTCACTTAGCCCAATTTGCCTCAGTTTCTTCATCTGTAAAATGAGTTGGAAAAGGAAATGGCAAACCACTTCAGTTTCTTGGCCAAGAAAACCCTAAACAGGGAGTCACAAAGAATTGGACATGACTGATGACTGAGCAACAACAACAATAAACCATAAAGTGCTTTAAAAATGTGAGTTGCTTTGTTACTAATTTAGATATAAAGGGTGATATTATAAATAAATTAGGGGAGCAAAGAATAGTTTATCTGTCAGATTTATGGAGAATGGAGGAATTTGTGACCAAGCAAGAGATAAAGACCATTATGAAGTGCAAAATGGATAATTCTGATTTCGTCAAATTGAAAAGTTTTGCACAAAGTCAATGCAGCCAAGGTTAGGAGGGAAGAAGAAAACTGGGAAAGAATTTTTACAACTAGTATGTCTGACAAAGGCCTTGTTTCTAAAATATATAGAGAACTGTGTCAAATTTAAAAGAATGCAAGTCATTCCTCACTTTACAAATGGTTAAAAGATATGAACAGACAATTTTCAGAGGAAGGAATTAAAGCTATAGTCATATGAAAAATGCTCTCAACCACTATTAATTAGAGAGATGCAAATCCAAACAACATCATATCTATCAGATTGTCTAACATGATAAAACAGGAAAATGATAAATGTGGGAGAAGATGTGGGGAAATTGGAACACGAATTCATTATTGGTGGGGCTGTGAACTGATCCAACCATTTTGGAGAGCAATTGGGAATTATGCCCAAAAGGCTATAAACATGCGCATAGTCTTTGACCCAGTAATACCACTTCTAGGGCTGTATCTCAAAGAGATCACAAAACTAGGAAAAGGACCCACATGTACAAAAATATTTATAGCAGCTCCTTTTGTGGTGGCCGAGAACTAGAAATTGAGGGGGTGTCCATCAATTGAGGGGTGACTGAACAAGTTGTGATATATTATTGTGCTTTAAGAAATGATGAGCGGGTGAATTTCAGAAAAACCTGGAAAGGCTTATATAAACTGATGCTGAGCAAAGTGAGCAGAACCTGGAGAACATTGTAGCCAGTAACAGCCACAGTGTGTGATGACTGATTTTTATAGACTTAGTCCTTCTCAGCAATGCAAGGATCTAAAACAATTCCAAAGGACTCATGATGGACAATGCCATCCACATCCATAGAAAGAACTTTGGAGTCGGAATGTAGAGTGAAGCAGACTATTTCCTTTGTTGTTGTTCTTTTTTGCTTTTGTTTTTCTTTCTCATGGTTTCTCCTATTTGTTATAATTCTTGTATGCAACATGACTAATGTGAAAATAGGAATGTATACGGAGAGCCTATATCAAATTGCATGCCATCTTGAGGAGGGAGGAGGGGAAGGAGGGGAAGAAAATTTTCAACTTATGGAAATGGATGTTGAAAACTAAAAACAAATAAACTTGTTAAAAAGGTAAATTCCTTCAGCACTGGAGCTGTTTTTTTTTTGGGATTTATAACCCAAGAGCTTATCATATAGTAAGTACCTAATAAATGCTTTTTCATTCATTCATTCACCCCATCAGCATCATAATTAATCTTGTTCTTTTTTTCCTATGGAATTCAGATACAAATAATTCTGGAACAAGTTGCTATTCTCATATTATTATTCTTATGCATTTAATACAATTTCTGCATCTGGGGTCAAAAGTCCCAAATGTGCTATTGACCTTCAACAAGTCAAGTCTCCTCCCCAGATTTCTCTTCTCCCTTATAAAATGAAGGGGGTTCAACTAGATGATGTTTAAGGTCCTACCCAACTCCAGAGACTATAAATCTATACATGACATCTCCTTCTAAAGCCTTCCCTTCTACTGATGGTAATAATCCTCCCCTTCAGACTTCATAGAGTACTTTTTTTCTGTTCCCCTCAAAGGCATATAGTATGTAATATCCCATCTTATTGATCAATCAGCATTTATTATCTATTATGTGCCAAGTAATACACTAGGGGATGTGAAGACCATAATGAAATATCTGCTTTCAAGAAGCTTACATTCTATCAGAGGAAATAACGTGAACACATGAGTACACATCAAATACATGCCATCTGTCTCCTAGACTGTGAGTTCTAGGATAAAGAGGACTTTATTTTATCCAAACTTTATACTTCCCTCAAGACCTAGCATGGGGTTCTGGACTCAACAGGGACTTAAGAAATTTTGTTGGCTTGAATGAATTCCAGAAGCATGGCAAAGGAGAAGGAAAGAGAGGAGACAGATTGGTAGATAGACAAAAAAAAAATGTTTTTAAGCTTATTAGGTACTTACTGTGTGCAAGGTACCATGCTAAAAACTAGATGTACAAATCCATAAAAATAAAGACATTGCCTGCCCTTGAGTATCTTATATTCTAATGGAGGAAGACACATAAAAGGGAGCTAAAAAAGGGTGGGGTGGAAGAAGGTGCCCACTTGGAAGCATGATGACAAAATCAGGGAAGTCAGAAGCATAAACAAGAGAGAATGAAGGATGACTGCCCTGTGGCCCACCTTTTACCCCCCACAAATGAAGTCTCCAGAAGGAACTCACCAGTGGGAGAAGGGGACCGGGATGTTAGAGGCATTTGCAGGGTGATAAGGCCCCAGGTACTGAGGGAAGCTCCAGAAAGAGAAAAAAAATTGAAGCATGATGGTGAAAGGGCATGAAAGTTCAGAGATTTTAGAGCTGTATAGGACCTTTGAGGTCATGTAGTCCAATCCTTTCATGAGGAATCAGTTTCAGAGAAAAATTAAATGACATGGTCAGAGTAAGTCTGAGAGGCAAGATGGGAAACCAGGACTTCCTGACTCCCCACACTAGCTTTATATACTATGGCACCTCTCTGCAAGAGAAGGAAGAAAGAGGCGAAGGAGAATGGAGGGAGGATGTAGAATTCCTAGGGCTCAGTTCTTCCTTGTGCGTGGCTAGCTTGTGGATCCTCTGTACTCCTTTCTTGTTTTACTTGGAATGAATCTTCATCTGGATTGTTTTTGTGGCCTTTCCACTGTTTTCTTCTGCTGTTTGGTTGGTTGTTTTTCCATTTTGAGGCAGTTGTTTCCAATAAATTCTTCTTGCTTTCTGGAAGATTATTTTAAGTCTTCTCCAAATTCTCTGCTACCCATCTGGCCACTTTTATATTTTTTTTCTTCTCTGTGAAATGAGAGAGCTTGAGTACATCTCTGCAGGGCTTCACATTATCCGTGAAAGGGAGAAGGAATGAGGAAGAAAACAAGAAGACCCAATCTTTCCTCCAACCCAGCTTGTCCAGGGGAAGGTCAATCATCTGGGCTACAACAATCAGAGAATTGCTAAACAAATGATGAGAATTAATATCTAGATTTATGTGATGCTTTAAGACTTGCAAAAAACTTTAAACATATTTTAAGCTCCTCGAGAGCAAGGAACTGCCTTTGCTTCTGTTTCAATATTATTTGTGCTTAGATATTATATAGTAGACATTAAATAAATATTAGTTATTCTTGTTGTTGTTATTGTTATATCTCATTTAACCCTCCCAATAATTCTGGGAGGTAGGTACTAATATTTCCCTCGTTTTTCATATGAGAAAACTGAGTCTGGAAGAAGTTGAGTGACTGCCTTAAGGTCACACAGCTAGTGTTTCTACGTTAGCATTTGAACTTATTCCTCCCCCTTTCCTGGTTCTGATACTTATACTCCTTTCCCAACCATCCTGAAGCTTCAAGGATCTCCCAGAGAACAAGCCAGGGCAGTGAAAGGAATGGACAAAGAAGGCAAAACTCCATTAAGGAGGAAGGCAGTACTAATCAATGGAGTCCTGGGGACTAAGGACACAAAACTTGGTTGAGGGTATAGACGACACAGAGTGCAGAGTTCATCTCATCATACATAAATGGAGAAATGCCTATCCTCAATAGGTACCAAAAGAAAAATAAATTAGTTTGGTATAGTGGGAAAGGCTTTGTATTTAGAGTAGAGGATTTATTATCTGCCATCTACATTATCTCAGCCAAAGCATTTAACCTGTGGGCCTTAGTTTCTTCATGTGTGAAATGAAAGAGCTACTCTCCTGACCTCTGTTCTGGTCTGTGAGTGATCATAAGCACTCTTTTCCACCCTGGAACTGTGACCAAGGTCCCCACACCTCTCCTGCAGGGTCTGGTGCGCTAGTTTTCCTCCTTACTCTGGGACTCTGACTTACTCAGGACTGTGACCCAGATCTGGGTATAGGCAATACAATAGATTCACATACCCAGTGTCAGCAAGGACTGTTATAATCCCTTTCTACCCAGTTTTCCAACCCCCTTTATGACCTGCAGGTTGAGAACTCTGGAAACCACAACTACTGTCACTGATTCAGTCACCACCATGGCCCTCTAGTGATTTGCTGCAGTGTGGCCTTTGTTCCACTCTCACCTGGGTGCACACCCCCTTCCTGTTGACCTTCTAAGTTGTCTTGAGTTGAAAAAAAAATTCTTTCCTTTTGTTCTGAGGTATTATTTTTAATTGTTTGTAGGGAATTTGAGAGAGTCTAGGGGAAACTCTGCCCTTTCTCAACTATGTTGGCTCTGCCCAGTTCCCCCTTAGTACAGTCTTAAACTTAAATAACTTAACACTGCACTGATTTTTGGAATACCCTGTATAGATTATTATAAAACAGGTAAATTAGCTAAAATATAACTTTGGGGAGATGTCATTAAGAAGGATAGGGAGACCAGGAAAGATCTGATGCAGTAAAGGTGGTACTTGTGATGAATTTTGAAGCATACCAGATTTTATGAGGTGGGCTGGAGGACACCAGGCATGAGGAAAAATCAATGCAAATATTCAGAGAAAATGGAGAATTTTGTTTGAGGAACAGAAAGTAGGCCAAGATAGCTGAACCACAGATCTTGTGGAGGAGAATAATATATAAGAAGACTGGAAAGATATAAAGGATCCAAACTCTGAAGAGCTTAAAATTCTAAGCCATTTTTATTTGATCTTGGAGGTAATAGAAGGCCACTGGGGTTTGTTAAATGGATAGGTAGATGAGGGGATATAGTCTTATCTATACTTTGGGAGAATCATCTGTGAGGAATAAGGACTAAAAATCTGGAGTGACTAGGAGCAAGGAGGTCAGTCGTAAGGTACTACAATACTCAAGGTGAAAGGCAGCATGGGATTAAACTACAGTGGTATGAATGAATAAATTTAAGACAATATATTTGTTGTTTGAGTAATATATACAAAGTATAGGCTTGTAAAGTAGCACTTGATATATGGACAAAGATTCTGAGGCATTCCTTGTTAATGCCAACTGTATCCAAACTCATGAGTTAAGATTTGCCAAGTCCAACAACAGCTTTCACTCTGTTCTTCCTTTAAAAAAAAAAAGGTCAATATTATTCACAAGCACACATTTGCCAAACAGCAAAACAGTTAAATTAATGAAGAAAAAGTCAATTTAATTTCAGAAAGACATAAATAGTACCACAATTAGTACTTATGGTCTTAATTTTCCTCTTTCTAGATAAATTGGAAGGTAAACAAAAAATGAAAAAAAAAAGATGAAAAAATTAACTGGTATTAGAAAAGATAGATTTGAAAGACATACTGTCTTTTGAACAGGAATATTAAGGAATAGCCACACTAATTAGCTTCCAATAGCACTTTTATAGAAATAGATAATATACTATGAAACAGATAACTTATAAATGTTAATATAAATGTAAATATAAATCATCATTTAAAATCTATAACAATAAAATAATTAAAGTGTATCTACATTTCCCTACATAACCAAAATAACCAGTGTATCATTCCTTCCTCCTTCAAGATGTTCATCCACTATGATAAAGAATAAAAATTACTATGCTAAAAATACTAACCAACTAATCAACCAATTATAATATTACATGAAGTGTACCGTAACCACAATATTCCACCTCTTCAAAGAAGTGGGGTGGTGGAAGGAGGTGCCTTCTCCTGTCTTGTCTTTAGTGTATTTACTATTTTCTTTTCATTTGGTTCAGTTTTCATTGCAGCAACTTATATAAGCTTTCGCATGTTTCTCTGTATTCATCGTACTCATAATTTCTTACAATTCAGCAATATTTAATTACAGCCATGTTCCACAACTTGTCACACACACACACATATACACATGCACATTAATGTAATTTCTTTCTAGTTCTCTCCAAATTTAAAAAAATGGAGGGTGCTATTAATGTTTATTTTATTTTATTCCAGTTTTTAAAATCATTTAACTCCTTGATATACCCAACAATGTAATCTCTGAGTCAAAAATTGTGAATATTTTCATCTCTTCCTTCAAATTGCTTTTCAGAAAGTTTAGACCAGCTTCTGTAATGGTAATGGAATTTAAAGATCCCCTTGTATTGGCTTGGTTTGGGGGTTAAGTATTAAAACCCAGACCTTGTGAATCCCACTTGTGGGATGGACTTGTTCACGTGAAGAGAAGGGGCTAAACTGGGAGGAGCTGATGACATGGATTTAGAGAGAGGTCCAAGCAGAGAGAGGTCAGAAGAACTTCTGGGAGCCAGCATCTGGAGGCTGCTGCTACTGCTGGAGAGAGATAAATGAGAACTGAGGACTGAATTAGGAAGAAGCATGACTGCGGTGCCAGTATTTGTTTTGTCTGTTTTGATGTTACTTTATCAGATCTGTCTGCCGATGGAAGATGTTGCTGTTGTTGCAGAAGTCCTGGGACCTTGCTGTTGGTTCAGAAGCCCTGAAAGAGGATATTCTTGTATGTTTACAGAAATCCTGGAGAAGGGTCTTGCTGATGATTTCATGGGTCCTAGGACTGTACTCATGATTCATGTTGACTCCCGAGAACTTGTTGTTGGGTCTAGGTTGATTTCATGGGCAGAGACTGAATTGATGAGGACACTGGCAATGTGTATGTTCGTTATTCTGTCTTTGTTAAGCTGTGTCTTCCCAGGAACAGAAACTGCTGAGAACTTGCCTTGGGTTAAGATGAAGAAAAGACCTCTCCTTGGGTATTGAATGCTGTGATGATATTGTAACCTAGTTGTGACCTAGGGGTGAAAGGCCTTCTACTGCCTCTTGAAAGGGTGCTTGGTGGTGATGGATGGTATTGTAATTCAGTTGTGATCCAGGGGTGGAAAACTTTTTACTTTTGTACTTTGTGACTGACCAAATGAATTTACTTTGTTTATGATTAGAAACTAATCTCCAATTGAATAGAGAAGAGACTTTGTGTTTGATTAAATGAATGTACTGCCCAGGGGTAGAGTACTTGGACCTTAATACTTTGTGATTGAATTAATTATTTACTAAATTATTGAGTTATACATGGTGAATGCTGTATTTTGATTTTCCTTGAATGGTTTGCCTTAATCTGTCACTGAATAAATGGAGTTTGCTATACTTGTAATCCAAACCTGGAAGTTGTTTGTACTTGATGTTACAGCTTCTAGCTTCACAAACAGTGCGTTTTACTTGTCTGCCTCCTCAAAGCTGATTGGCCCACTATACTTTCCAACCTGATTTCCATCATGATATCTTTTTTTTTAAATTTTATTTTTTTTGAAGAAAATTCTTTGATGCCTGTAATGGCAAGCAAAGTAGTTCTTTGCTCATTGTTTCAGCTATCCAAGTGCCTTTGATCCTTGACTTTGTTTCAAGTCTTTTTTGGAAACAGTATACATTGTGTTTCCCTTAAGACATTTAAGGGAGTTTGGAGACCTTCCCTATACTTAATATACCTAATGTCACCACATGGAGGCCACGATAGGAAGAGTTTGCTGAAAGCCTAGAACAGGAATGGTGGAACAGGTAGAAGCAGAGCAGATAAAAGCACCAGCATGAGCTGGGACCAAGAAGAGTTGGGAGAGACAATGTTTGTGATGTCAGCACTTTCTCTGTTGTTCTGTCTATTGGTGTTACTTTGTCAGATAGAAGCACCCTGTCCATTCATTTGTTAGTATTACTTTGTCAGACAGAAGCACTCTGTTGATTTGTGACGATTTCTCAGACAGAAAGTGAATTGAGATGATAATGCCGGCAGTCTGTGCAAATATTGTTGTAGCCCTGTTGAGCTTTGTTTTCTTAGAAACAGAAACTGTGAAGAGATTGGAGTGGAGCAGTCCCCAGGAGCTGCAATATGGAACATATGTGGAGAGCTGCCTGCCTGTGAATCCAGGCAAGAGCTAGGAGAGCTACCTACCTGTGAATCTAAGCAAGAGCTGGGATAGGTCAGCCTGTGGAAGAGGAGACTTGGGGTTTGTAAGTCAGCTTCAAGTTAAGATGAAAGAGGACTTTACTTGAGTATTCAATGCTGACTGATGACACTGTAACTTACTATGATCTGGGAGTGGATGACCTTTGTACTTTCCACTACCCCTTAAGGATGATTGAATTAAGGATAATTGGAAGCCAGTCTGGAGTCAAGATGAAAGACTTGACTTCAGTACTCTATACTGATTGAGGAGATTGTGACTTATTGAATGATATGTTTTGTCTAAGACTATGAGGCCACCTTAGTAATAAGTTGTTATGTTATATTGCTGTGAATGTTGTGCTTTAGTTTCTTGAATGTTTTCTTTAGTTTATTGCTGAATAAATAGAGATTTCATCAAACTATGAGATCAGATCCTTAAAGTTATTCACAGCAGTAGTCCTCAGGAGAGCTGCTCATGATTGATTTTACAATTCCATACCACGATCTTTGGAAAATGAACAGGATTGTCTTTTTCATTAAGGATTTTTCATTGCTTTTCCTCCATTGCAAACACTTTTTTTAAAGTTATGAACTTTTAAAAAATGTTCACTCATTTTTAACTTTATACTTACATATTCGGGTGCTAGGAACATATGCAGTCTTTTTCCTTTGCATTTATTGTCTTTTCTCCTTTTTGTGGTTTTTCTGTTATATTGTCTCTGACTCCCTTTCCTTTCTTCTACTTTGGTCTGATTTTACCTGACTCAGGAACTCAGATAATTCTTGGCCTCCTCCAGTCTGGGAATGTGGAATCTTGAATTGTCCCCATGTCTCTCCTTTAAAGTTAACTCTGAGGAGAGAAAACTGACTCCAGCAAGGTTTTTAGGACCCTCTTTCTTGAACATAAGAGCAAGCCCCTTCCCCTCTAGCTGGATTTGAGCTCCCACCAGCAGTTGTATTTGCTTTCCTTTAAGTGACCAAGAAGAATCACTGTTTTCTGCCTTTATTGGGAGTAACATCAGAATGAGTCACAGCTATGGAGGGACCAGAGAGGGGACTTTATAATGAGAACCTCTAACACAACCTATAATGAATGTTGTGCCTAGTAGGTGGTGGGGGCCAGGGAACAGGGGGAGGTAGTTCCCTTATTTCTTTATATCTTTACCACGTGCTCTGTTTCTGTCTTATCTTGTGGATTCAGCTGTAATTACTACAGATTTGGCAGTTGTTTAGCTCTGTGGAGTCTGTGAAGTTGAGAAAGTTATGATGAAAACAATTACTTGGACATTTTGCCAATCATGTCTTATTGCTTCTTCAAGAGCACAAAGGCCTGGTTTTCTCTGTGACTCTAACAGTTTATGCTTCCCCTGGAAGTTATTATAACCACCTGAATGCTTTCTATCAGGAATCAGAAACAGGAATCAGAATTCATTCCCAGTCTCTGTCTACAGCAAAATATAACAAAAAGAAACCATGGTGTGTCAGAAATTGCACCACATTTTTTTTAGTCCAATTATCTGGATTAAGGTCTTGGCTCAGTTATAATTTACCAGATGACTTTGAACAAACCAGTTCCCTCTCTAGGCCTCAGTTTCCCCTAAAGAATAAAGTCACAGGTCTAAGCCAGAAGTTCTTAACTTTCTTTGTGTTATGCATGACTACCAGCTTAGACAGTTTGATGAAACCGATGGACCCTTCTCAGAATAATACTTCCTTAGCCTGGCATTCTCACTTTTACTGTCTTACTTCCCCTCCACCAGTATGACCAGGGTATTGAGAAGGTAGAGGGGAATAGTATGAAATAAGTATATAAAGGTACCAGATTTTGGAGGACTTTGAATGCAAGTGTAAGGAATTGTAATACACCTTTTCAGGGTACTTATGAGGTAGGTAAAGATTCCCTTGAAGCAACAACAGTATTGGTTTAGCACAATGGCTTTCTTAGATTATGATGCATTTTTTGAGTATGTAGAGCGGGAGACAGGAGATATAGGTTTGAATCCTGACTGCCTCATTTATGGGATGTGTGATCTTGGGCAAGTCTGTTCTCCACTTTAAATGAATTTCCTTTCAGCTGTTCTATAGGAATTCTATAACACATATCTCTCTTCTCTTTCTCTTGATGGTTTCTTCTTCTGATTCAGTTTCTTTTTGGCAAAGAGTTTCTTCCCATCAATTTCCTCTCAAGGGTTTGTTGTGTTTGTCTGAAAGAATCTGGGAACCTGGAAATGGATGAGAAATGGGCCCCACTTTGGTCTAAAGATCTCTTATTGACATTTGTTACACTGCCAGGCCTGGGGGTGTGGGGTAGGGGTAGAGAGGAAGAAGATGAGTGCTTCTCTTGACAAATCCCATGTTTCCATTAGAATTTAATTTAGATTTAATAAAATGCTTAATGAATCTTAATTAAACCCAAATTGAAATTATAAACACTTTTAATGAGGTTTAACAGTGATGTGAGAGCTCACACAAATTCCACTTTAATAAATATTTTCCTAATAACAAATAACCATTTCATTAACAAGAAAAAATGCTGTCATTAAGTCTAAATTAAATTAAATTATACATAATTTACTTGCATAGTTAACAGTATATGTTAACGAAAATACGTATGTAAAGGGTCTGTTTGTTTGTTTTCACACCACCCCCGCTTCCCCAGCAGAGCAACCATAGTTCAGAAAATTTGTAAAATTGTTCCATGCATCTCATAAGGCCCAGATGGTTTGGAAATGACTGCTTCGATGACTTGGCTATTGTTTAAACCCAGGTCTAGGCAGCAATAGCTGAAACTGGTACAGACAATAACATATCAGGACAAATCAGACTCAGGTTGGGGCCCAGCAATGCAGTAGCCAGAAAGGTCTCAGACAATAGTGGACAGAGTACTGGGCTGAGAGTCAGGACACCTGGTTTCTAGACCCTGTCTTACCATTAACTTGTTTTGCAAGTCCCTGGGATCAATTTTCAAAGACAAAAATAGTACCTAAGGATCTTCCACATCTGACATTCAATTTCCTTTGTTCTATGACGGCTTTTAAGTGAGTTAGTCAGGCAGGAAAATAAATTTTTATTCTCTACCTCTTTTAATTCATCATATACATGATGCCTGAAGAATTTTGCTAAAATATCACTATCACAATTATTCCCTTGCTCAAGAATCATCCATGGTTGTACACTGACTATAATATACAGTCTAAACCTCTCTGGTAACTTCTTCCACACCTCTATGATAAGTGCACAGGAGAGACAAAAATAAAGTATTTTGAAAAACTCTAATGTGGAAAGAGCAATATCAACTAAGGGAGGGGGAGGAGAAGAGATATGAGAGATGGTTTCATAGAGGAGGTTTAGTTAATTGCTAACCCTTCGGCTGATCAGAGAGAAAAAAAGAGGGCCAAAGGATAAGCAAAAAACATTGCTTACACAAATTCTAAGGAATATAGAGAAAATGCTCTGGTGATTAGCTTTCATTTCTCCCTCCACTGAAATCAACCTGCTTGTTTTTAATACTCAGAGACTAGCTGAACTCTGCATGT
Organism: Pseudocheirus occidentalis; assembly: GCA_028646575.1. NCBI lineage: Eukaryota > Metazoa > Chordata > Mammalia > Diprotodontia > Pseudocheiridae > Pseudocheirus > Pseudocheirus occidentalis. The sequence continues at coordinate 62,028,086 of CM053595.1, forward strand.
ACTGATCTTGGCTGGCCATAGGGCTTCTCTGACGTGTTCCATTTTTGTTTATTCTGTGTAGCCTGGCTGTTTGGCTTAAACCTTTCTGTCTCCTGTGAATCACTAACAGATCAGCATTAGGCCTACTGGTTTTAGATTTCCACTAGTTTATACAGTACTGAAAATGCGAACTTTAGTTTAGAATAATTTGACCAACATTACTCAGTTTTATGCTAAAAAGGGGGTGATAATTTATTCTCATATTTCTCTCCTCCATAGGCTATCTGATATTCTACCATAGACAAATAAGTGCATACTGACTCATGCTCCTACATATACAGGACATATGCACACACACTCACACACACAAAACTTTTAACTCAGAAGGAATCACCTATACAACTTGCCCTACAGGTCATCCAGCTTTCACATGGGGACCTCTGGTGATAAAGAACTCATTATCTCCTGTGGCAATATTTTTCACTTTTCAACAACTTTATTATTAAGAAATTTTCTGCCTATCAAACCAAAATCTGTCTCTCTCTCATATCCATTCATTGCTCCTAGTTCTCTTTGGAGTCAAGAAGAGTAAATATAATCCTTCTTTAAAACCACCCATCAAATATTTGTGTAACAGGAAGAGATTAGGGAAACCATCATTTACTGGACTAGGGATACCTCCCAAGGAAATGGGAAAAGGTGTTAACTTTTCTGTGTGGGGTGTGTATTCTAGTCCCCTGTTAAAGAACATAATCCTTTCTGAGGAACAAGCACCTTTCTGATATTACACAGAAAATCCTAATCGGTTCCTATAATCAGATAGTTGTCTTGAAAAGGAACTGAAGGATAGGAGGACAGACCCTATTTGAAATATAAAGCTATAGCAAAAGAGCTGTCTGCTCTGTTTGGGGGCTTCCTATTTAAGGATTCTTTTCCAGTGCATTTTCTCCACTGGGCTTCCAGCAAGATGAGAAGACGTAATTTCTTTATCTTCTCCCAGAAGTGATGGTGGCCACAAGGACATGGCAGCAGGAACATGAGATTTCCTAGGCAGACTCAAGCTGGGCCCTTGAGGCTTTCATTGTTTCTTCTTCTTTCTGTTTCTCTCTTTAAACAAGATAGGACCCAGTGAGCCTTAGAAATGAATGACTCCAGCCAGGACCCTAACTTCATGAGTGGAGAGTTATTGGGTTCCTAAGCATGATACTTGCTCTCTAGACAGAGGTAATTTCCTTAACAGTTCAAGGATTCTCAAAGGAAAAGATAATCAACCTGTAACCAAAGGACTAAAGAAAATCCAAGCTATACCTCAACTCAAGTGTGTGCTAGAGGCAGCTCAAATCAGCTCACAAAATCTAATGGCTAAATTTTCAGTGTGAACATTTACACTTTGGGAATAAGGAACTATTACAAATCATGGCTTGATGTGTTGTTTTATCGATTTTATAGACTTAAGAAAATGATGGGGAAAATGTTAATATTTCAGATTAAACTAAAAAGTATTATATATTTGGAGAGGTAGTTGTTAAACCATCCAACTATTATCCCAGATGGCCAAATGTTCTTGACCTTGTGAGTGGCTCAGTAGTGGTCTGAGTTGAATGTAAAATATATGTCCAGTTGTCCTGCAAAGTGACTTGGGGAATATAATAAGCATACTCAATTATTTGAGATATTTTATGCATTTAGTACTTGTTATTGTATACTTTTCTGTGCTTTTATATCTTAAGAAATTTTGTGGTGGAATAAATGAATCATTGTCTTTTCATTGATACCCTTAATGTCCATGAAGGGTTTTTTCAACAAGGGACTCTGCTACTAATATTTTAGGGAGATCCTAGACATAACCCAGACCAAATCATAGAGATTTCCCCAGAGTTACTTCAGGGTATGGTAAGAGTTACATGGAGAAGACTAACTCCCTTTTCTGGGATGCCCCACCTAAAACCACAGCACCTTATAGAAAGAACCCCACCAGGCTACCAGATGACTATTATGACCTTGCTAAGTGTCCTCTTTGCATAGACAATGAGCCATTTTCTTCCACTGATCCTAAGGTGGCATGGTCTCCAATTTCATAGTCTGGTCACCTTTTCTTAGACATACTCTAGTTGGTAAATATCCTTCAGAAAATGTGGCTACCCAAATAATTAGAAATTGAGGGGATGCCCATCATTTGGGGAATGGCTGAACAAACTGTGGTGTATGATTTTAATGATACTATTGTGCTTTAAGAAATGATGAGAAGGATAATTTCAGAAAAACCTAGGAAGACTTACATGAACTGATACAAAGTGAGCAGAATCAGAACTATACACAGAAAATATTAATATTGTTCAATGATCAACTGTGAATAACTTAGCTATCCTCAGCAATATGACGATGCAAGGCAATCCCAAAGGACTCATGATGAAAAATGCTATCCACTTCCAAAGAACTAATGGAGTCTGAATATAGATTGAAGCATTCAATTTTTTAAGTTTTTATAGTTTTTTTCAGACTGTCTTTTTTTACAATATGACTAATATGGAAATATATTTCACATGATTGCCCATGTATATAGCAAATTGCTTACTCTCTCAGGGAGGGTAAAAGGGAAGGAGAGAGAGAATTTGGAACTCAAGACATTTTTAAAATGGATGTCAGAAGTTACTTTTACATGTAATAGGGAAAAAATGAAATATTTGTAAAATAATAATAATAAAATATATTAAATACAAGGATGGGTAGAATTATCTTTTAGAGGAGAATAAAATAAATATCACACACATACACTTAATCTAAACACTGTTCTTCTTTGGTTAATGCAGTTATCATACATGCAGATATAGCCTCTACTCTTAATTCAAGATTTCTAATGTAGTTTCAGTTTATCCACAGTTCTGACATGGTTGAGTCTGCTGGTTACTGGATCAAACTCCAGGACAACAGACTTTGAGGACTTCCTGCACCTAAATGAATGTTTGTTTGAGAATTGGTAGGCAGACTTAAAAGGACAAAAGAATTGGAAGAGACATAGGGATGTTAAGATGTAGAAAGGCAGCAATGGATCTCCAAGAGTTTGGAGAAATATAGAAATGGGTTAGTTAGTATGGTCTATACCAGGGCTTCTTAAACTTTTTCCACTCATGACCCCTTCAGTGCTTCTTTAAGAAGAGCTGGTCTATACAAAGTATGTGATTCAAGAATAGTGGTATCTGTGCTCTCTAACCTCTATAATGAGAATGGATGAGTTAGAAATTCAAAAGACAGAGAGCATCAGAACCACAGATTCACAGTCAAATTGATATTTCTTTTCCCATGATCACAGGGAAACCAAGATATTAGAGAGGAAACAGGATTATTACCCCCAGAAGAGTGATGGTTTGGAGGGTTCAGGGATGAAAGGAAGTGAATGAGTACAGAAGTCTACTATTATTAAATACCATATTATTTGTTATTCTTATTTAGTAAAAAGTCTTTCATTTTAAGATTCATGCCTTTTGTGTAATATAGCTTGGAGATGTGTTAGTGGAAAGTCAGCTTGGGTTGATAGAATTTTGAAAAGATGATGACAACACATTAAACCTAGGGAAAATTGCAGGGCATTGGAGTTATTTTGGGGGATTGTGGAGAACCAAGCATTACGTAGCACTATGTCACTAACTTTCCTAGTTGCTGTATCATACTTTTTATTTATATCTAGCTAATATTTAATTATTTATATCTAGCTAATTATTATTATTATTATTATTATTATTATTATTATCTAGCTAATAGTCCACTAAAACCCATTTTTGTTTCTCATAAACATTTTGTTTCTCATATCTAGCCATGCCTCCCTCAGTCTTTTACTTACATACTTGATTTTACAGAAGTCAAGTATAGGATTTTATGTTTATCTCTCTTAAACTTGATCTTGTTAGCTTTTGTCTATCATTTGAGTCTATTGAGATATTTTCAAGTTTGAATTCTGTCATCTGCAGTGTTAGTCATCGTTCTAAACTTGATACCATCTGAAAATTGAATGGGCATTCGTCTATGCCTTTATCAAAGGAACCATAGGAAATATGGAGCCACTGAAATTTTTGAGCAGAGCAACAATAGTCTATACATAAAGAATGAGTCAGATTATTGGTTCTCTACCAGTAAAGCCAAATGGGCATTTCCCAAACCAAACAATAGCTTCTTCCTGATTAAGAGACAATCTCTTTGGCTTTTAGATGTGATTCAGAGTGACATGTACAGTAGGGCCTGTCAGGTTGGATCAAATCACTCCTGGTTCAGTGTCAATAAGTTGTAATCAAGTCCTTTGTCTCATCTATGTATCACCCTCAGCTCCACCACTGGATATTGAAGCATCAGTGAGCAATGTAGACTAGGAAGTTGGCTCTATGGCATATCAGAAAAGTTTGTATTGGGAAAGACCATATCTCATGTTCTAAGACCAGTCTGTCTGGGGAAATATAACAAATCCCGTATCAATGAGTGCATATATATGTACAAGTCAGTGTGCACAGCATCTGGCAAAGTCTTTTTTCAATATCCCTGTAGAAGAGATGTAGAGACGCAGGCTGAATTAAGAGTGGCAATTAATGAATCTGTGTCAATGTGGAGGGAAGTCTCTAGTGACAGCTGTAAGGATCTGTCCTTGTCCCTGTCTTGTCTAACATTTTTATCAATGACTTAGACAAAGGCTGTTCATCAAATTTTCAGATGGCATAAAGTCATTTTTAGTCAAAGGACCTGGCCCTGCTATTTTCTACCTTCGTAAGCTTGGGCAAGTTAAGACAAGTCAAGTCTACAAGTGTCTATTAACCACTTACTATGTGCCCAATACTGCTAAATGTGGGGGAAATCACTTAGCCTCTTTGAGACTAGGTTTCTTTATCTAGAAAATGATGTGTTTCAGCTAGATAGTTTGTAAGATCCTTTCTAACTAAATCTGGAATTCTGTGAGTTTGGATATTGATCTGTCTGAAGATGTCATCTTTACTCTCCTTGAGTCAAGGGTTTTACAGAAATCATCCCCTTTCCCAAATTATTTTTGGCTAGTTGTATCATTTTCATCCCAAATTTTTAACCATTATTTCACTAGAAATTAATGGTATGTATACAACCTAGCCCCTGGAAGCCTGCAATAAACACCTGCAATTCCGTCCCAAAGCCAATTAATATGGTGGAGATAAATGTCCTGTCCTGTGTGAGAGGTGAGAGCAGGAGAGAGGAGAAATCTTCAGCCTCTCATTCAGGTTGTCTTGGATACTCTTGGAGATTCTTCAAGCTTCAAATCATCTTCTACTTCTGCAGTAACTTCTGATACTTCTGATTTCCAGCTTCAAGGAGAAAAATAGGAAAACCCATCTTGCTTCAGATTGCTGAAGGAAAAGACTCTAGGAAGAACTGGAAGTCTCCATCATGTTCCTATCACCAGCTTGCTACTCTAGAGACCTCAAAGAGTTCTAGGTGGCATCTAGAGGCCTTTCTCTTGGTTAAGCTGATTTACCTTGCAGAGAGACAGCTGCTTCACTCTGCATTGTATACCTATGTATAGTTTCTCTGATTTATATTTTGCTACTGATTTGGATAAAAGTGTTTTCTTTGCTATTTGCTATGTGTATTCATTGTGAAACTGCTTATTAGTTGAGAAAGGAATTAAACCTTGCATATAGAGCTTAGAATCAAAAGTAATCAAAAGTTAAATCGAATCTGAATATATCCTCTAGCCTAACAATATTTAATGGAGGAGATAGACATAATTCTATCCCGGTATTCCATTTCTCTAAGAAAAGTAGAATAGCCTCTGGCCCCAAATTCCTCCTACAAGGAATGGAACTCTTCCTTAGAGAAAGGGGAGTGGGGGTAGAAGAGGCTAAAGATGTCTATTCTGCTTCTGTTTAAGTTGCACAAAGATACTCCCATACTACAGGCGGGGATGGCCTCTCATTACAAGCGAAGGCCTAGACACACAGGAGCCTGGCTACATTTGGTGTCTCCCCCATTACCCAGCCATCAGTAAAAGGTTCCACCTCCAGGACTTTTCGAAGTTATCACAGCAAAGTTCTTAAGGTTCACAAATAATTGTTCATTTACAAAATTTTGTTAGCTCTGCTTACATAAGTTACAGACAATGTTCCATTTGCCTTTTTAAAAAATGTATTTATTTTCTTGTTTACATCATTCATTTCCATGAGATTTTTGAGTTAAAATTTTCTCCCCATCTTTCCCCTACCCCCAACCCCAAAACAGAAACTCCACTGTAAAGTCCCTCCCCCGATCTGCTCTCTTTTATGCCCTCCTCCAACATCCCTCTAACTTTCTGGTAGGGCAGGGAGGGTCTCCCTACCCCAGTCCCTATATATCTTAATTCCCAGTTGCATGTATTGTAGAGCTTTAAATTATAGATTCTTTAAGTCCCTCCCTTGTCACCCACTACTAGAAGGATAAGCAATTCAATACAAGCTGTACATGTGTAATTACACAGGACATCTCCACAGTGGACATATTGGGAGAGACCAATTATATGTCCCTCCTTCCTATCCCCCCACTTCTGTTCTATACCCTGTCCCTGTCCCTTTACTGAAGTGTGTGCTTCCAGCAACCCTCCCCCAGACCCTGCCCTCCCCTCCATCATTCCGCATCTCATCCCCATGCCCCCTATTCTCCTGTGTGGCAAGATACTCAGTTTAGAGTTTATGTCTTTCCTTCCCTAAGCCAAATTCAATGAGAGTAAATGAAAGTAAAGTTGTAACAGTTATCCCTTGCCTCTTTTTTATGGGATAATTAACCTCATTTTGTCTCACCCTGTCTCCTCTCATTCAAGTCCTCTCCCACTTCAAAATTTCACCTTTTGAAGTATTGTCTCTTCCTAATTAATTGATCCTGAACCCTCTATGTACACATATATATGTGTACATGTATACAGACATGTGTACATGCTCAGATATGTATTCATACAC
>CM053595.1:62035502-62066916 GCA_028646575.1 Pseudocheirus occidentalis
AGAGCTATTAGTGGGGTGCTGCAGCCCCCCCAGCTTTGGCTCACTGAAAGTACACCCCAGGATCACCACTCAAGACCACGATCCAGATCCAGGCCACTCAACGCAAGAGCCCTTGGCCCTGATGGATCGCGTCAGCCCCCCTGCTATCTGCAGGTCGAGGGCTCTGAAGCAGCCCAGTGGAGGCTGCTGCTGCTTTCAGCCATTCCTACTGCTACAGCCGCCTCCCAGTGCTTCCTTGCCCTGGGAGCAGTTTGGCCGGACCCGCTCTTCTCCTCCCCAGTTAGCAAAATCCACTGACCTTTCTCTTAGCCTTTTTGTCTTCTGGCCTGATAAATGTGGTAACTGTGCCTCCAGTGCAGCTGATCTGCTCTCCTATAGAAGCGGCTCCCTGCCTGATGCCCCAGGGCCTGACCCGGCCAGGGTTTTGGCCGCGGCTCCCAGACTGCTGTGAAGAGCCCTACCTGCTGAGATGCCTGTAGCAACAGATGTTCTTTCTGTCTTTTGGAGAGTTTTGGGGCTTGGAAATTTGTTAAGAGTCCCATTTTATGAGTTTTTTAGCATGTTTGTGTGGGAGCTGCAGTGCTTTGCTGCTTCTACGCCACCATCTTGGCTCCGCCCCCCTCCACTCTAATTCTGAAAGAATTATTCTCTTCAGAATGCTTTTGAGATTCTTTTTCCATCTGGCAAATTTGACTTTTTAAGGCATTCTTCTCCTCATTGGCTTTTTGGGCCTCTTTTGCTGTTTGAGTTAATCTGTTTTTTAAGGTGTTATTCTCTTCAGTCAGGTTGTTGACTCTTTCTTGCATCATTCTCATTTCTCTTCCCAATTTTTCCCCCACTTATCTTATTTCGTTTTCAAAGTTCTTTTTAAGTTCATCTATGGCTTGTAGGCAATCTTCATATTTCTTGGAAGCCTTTGGTGTGGAAGTTCTGACTGTGTTGTCTTCCTCCTATTTCATGCTTTGATCCTTTTTGTCCCCCAAAAAGGATTCTAGAGTTTTATTGCTGTGCTTACTTTGCCTCCTTTTCCTCATGTTGGACAGTCAATTAATTGCTTGATTTTTTAGCTATGTGGAACTCTGCTTCCCCAGGGGAAAGCTCTGTCTCAAATCACTGGGGTTTTCACAGCTGTTGAAGCTATTAGGGGGGTGCTGCAGACCCCACCAGCTTTGGCTCACTGAAAACATACTCCAGGACCATCACCCAAGACCATGATCTGGATCCAGGCAACTCAACACAAGAGCCTTTGGCCCTGATCAATTGTCCTGCCCCCCCCCCCACTGCAATCTGCAGGCCAGGAGCTCTGAAGCAGCCCAGTGGAGACAGTTGCTGGTTGCAGCCATTCCTGCTGCTTCCTTGCCCTTGGGACAGTTCGGCCAGACCAGCTTTTCTCTCCAAAATTTACCCTGAATTCCACTGATCTTTCTCTTAGCCTTATTTTTCTTGGCTTGATAAATGTGGAAATTGCCCCAGGTGCCGCTGATCCACTCTCCTGTAGACTCTAGCTATGGCTCCTCTCAACCACCTTGGGGCCTGGCTGAGATTTTGGGCTGTGCTGGTTTTGGCTCCCAGCCTGCTGTGATGAGCCCCACCTGCCAAGCTGCCTTCAGTGGGAGATGTGTTTTCTGTATTTTTGGGAGTTTGGGAGCCCTAAAATTTGTTTAGTTGTATTTTATGGGTATTTAAGGTGGCTGTGTGGGAGCTGTGAAACTTTGCTGCTTCTATGCCCCCATCTTTTCCATTTGCTTTTACAGTTATTTTCTTTAAATGTGTGAAATGGCCTCAGGTGATTCTCCAGGCTTTGATAAGGGCAATTCAGTCATAACAAATACAGAACGCTAAAGTGATATTCAAATGTTATGAACTTTTTTCTATTTCTTCCTTAATTTTGCCTTCTCCCCAATCTATTCTTCAACTTTATCATGACCCCCATTCTTCCATCTCTAAGAAGTTCCTGGGTAATTACTCCTCTTCTGACTATATTCCTAACACCCTTCCCATTCTCAAGGAAAGGGGCTATATTTTTTCTTTTCATCATATTCCTAGCTTTAAGCTCAGTGACTGGCACTTTTTTAGTGCTTAAAAGTGTATATTAATTAATTGTTTGGTTGATTAAGCAAGTAGACAGTAGGCTTCCTGGGTACTTTGATATGTCTCTCTGGGTTTTAACCAGTGTGAGTAATCCCTCCAATAATATAGATCGCAACCTACCAGGGTCTTAATAATTTATTTAGGCCAAAGATGCTGTCTTCTGATGACCAACTCTCTGCATTTGCCTGAGCTAGTCCTGGGTAATTAACATGCAGATCATTAGCAGCACCATATTAGAAAATTTTTTTCAACTTTGTAAGACTTTCCAGAGCTTGGGTTTTCCTAGTATAGCCTTCAAGGACTCACCTTAATCAAATTTGGCCTCAAAAATATGAAAATGCACTTCCCTTCATTCTTTGTAGATATGGGGGACCATAGGTATGGGAGAAGCCAATAACATAGGTTAAGTCTATGTGTTGATTAGTATTATAATTCACCATATTAAATGATTTTTTCTTTCTCTATTGCATAAGGGTTATTTCTTTCTGGGAGGAGAGGGACTATAATATATTTGGAAATGTAGATGATGTTTAAATAAAGTAGGGATAGGAAATAGAGTATAATTTCACTGATACAGGAAAATTCCAAGTAAAGAAACTCCCTCTACCAATATAAGTTAGTGCCTTCTCTGCAGTGTATAGAATAGCGTAGGTCACCAAGGAGTTAAATGACTTGCCTAGGGTCACAATGTTAGCAGGGTCTGAGACAGGACTTGAATCCAGATCTTCCTAAATTTAACTACACACACACACACGGGTACAAATATATGTATACATGTATATATATATATATATACATTGTACACATATACATCTACAAATACATCTCTGTGTATAATACATATGTGTGTAAGTGACTAGGAATCAAAGAATTTCTTACGACACCATAAGCAATGGTTTATCCAGCTACCTTGTGGAAGCCTTCAGTAAGGTAAGATTCACTGTCTCTCAAGTAGTCCACTCCCGTTTGGAACAGATGTAATCCTTTGGAAGTTGTTTTTGTTTCCCCTTCTTCTCTGCCTTATTCAAGTCTGAATTTACCCTGATTAAAGTATTACCAATTGCTCCTAGTTAAGAGGTATTAAAACTATACCAAGACTTTTGTGATATTTGATAGGTATGTGGATAAATAGACAGAAAAGGTTTTGTTCTTCAGTCATGTTTGACTCTTTATGTCTCCATTTGGGGTTTTCTTGGGAAAGATACTGGAGTGTTCTCTCAATTCCTTCTCCAGTTTACTTTACAGATGAAGAACTGAAAGTGATTTACCCAAGGTCATACAGCTAGTAAGTATCTGAGGCCAGATTTGAACTCATGAAAATGAGTCCTTCTGACTCCAAGTGCAGTGTTCTATACACTGTGCCACCTAGCTTCCCAGACAAGTAAGTAGACAGACAGATAGATAGATAGATGATAGACATTTAAATGGACAAACAGACAGATGTAGATAGACTGACAGGTAAGGAGATAAATAGATAGAAAATAGGCAGATAGACAGACAGATGAATAAGTGAATCAATGAATGAATCAAAGAATAGAATAGTTTGGAACTTATGTGTTTGGGTTACATACCAGAGGCCTGATCCTATCTGTGACTTGCTCATTAATAAACAGCAAGTCTTGCTGCCTAAGAAAAGTAGGAGAGGAAGCTTTAGTGCTTTTAACTGAAGAGCATTTCAGATGTTTAGGTATTCTGATTCTCCAACATCTGTATTCTTATTTAGTCCTTTCAGAAATATGATTAGGGGATGTCATGTGATCTTTCTCAAAGCAAACACCTGTAGTTAGAATTAGGATCTTTGAAACTATGACTATTCATTTTCCCAGGATTTATAAAGCACATGGGGGTGGGGAAGGGGGGTGGATTTCTGGCAATCACATTAGCAGTCTTATCAAGACTGCTCCAGATCTGAACCACTTTCCTGTCTGTAAATTAAAAAGAAAAAAAAAAAAAGAAAGGCAGACTAGCTCCAACAGGGAAAAGGCCTAATATAACAGTGAGCATTTCCTGCTGCAGCCCCAGGCTTCCACTGAGACTGGCAAAGCCTATACCTTGGGGCTGAGGGGCCTCAGATGCAGTTTGGGGTCAAAAGTCCTCCTGTAATTCTGGACCTGATGGCTACTTAGCAGGGGGCAAGATGCCTATAGGTGCACTTTGGACATCACCCACTAGTTAGATTCCTTTGGGAACATCCATGGTTTGGGGCACTAGGAGAGGGCAAAGAATGGAAAAAGGAGCCCAGCCATTGAATCTGTAGCCCAACAATTCTCTGATATTTCCAAAGGCCTGGAAGTTTAAAATTCAAAAATAGCTAATAAAAACAGTTAACAATTTTATAGCATTCCAAGGTTTTCAAAGTGCTTCACATATATTATTTCATTTCATCTGTATGACAACCCTATGGGTTAGTGCAATGATTATCTCCATTTTACAGATGGGGAAACTGAGGCAGAGAACAAGATTAAGTGACTTGTCCAGGATCACAAACTAGTAAGTATCTGGGAGAGTATTTGACCTCAGGTCTTTCTGGTTCTAATCCCAGTTCTCTCTCTATTAAATATGAAGGACTGAAATGAGTGATAGGCCTAGAAGTTCAAGTCCTGAGGTTTAAAATACTTGACCTTCTAAAAATCTCTTGTTCACACCTCTAAGAATCAGGGTCTAAACAGCTACAAAGGACACAGGATTGAAAATGCTATTTGCTTCCACAGAGTTCTAATGAACACTGAGTGAAGACTGAAGCTTCTTTTTTCACTTTGTTTCTCTTGGATTTTTAAAATTTGTTCTCTTCTGCAACATAGCTAATATGGAAATATGTTTTGCATGACTTCACATGTATAATTTATATTATATTGCTTGTTTTCTCAAAGGGTGGGGGAGGAACAAGAGGGAGGGAATTTGGAACCCAAAATTTTTTAAATGCATGTTGAAAAAAAATTAAATATAATTGGGAAATTTATAATGAAATAAAAATATATTTTAAAAAAGATTCAGGGTCTAAAGGCATGCTTACTAACAGAATATATTGATTACAGGATTTGGGCATCAGTTCTCTCAGTATCTTCTCCAAGGGACAGGAAAGTTCCTCCAAAGGAAACACAGGCTCTCTCTATCTGACACGTGATACTGTTTCCTATATGACTGGCAGTTGCATGTAACAATGAATAGAGCATCGGACCTGGAGTCAGGAAGACCTGAGTTCAAATCCCAACTGAGACACTGCCTGGAAGGGTACCTTTGGGAAAGTCACTTAACCTCTCTTTGCCTCAGTTTCCTCAATTGTAAAATACAGATAATAATAGCATCTAACTTATACTCTTGCTGTAAGGCTCCAAGGGGATAATATTTGTAAAGCACCTATCACAATACTTCACACGTAGTAGGTGTTATGTAAATGCTTGTTGTTGTTACTATTATGAACACCCCCATCTTAGGTGATCTGGACCTGTGCAAATCCCTATTGCATTTGTAAGGCAGACACTCCTGAGAAAAAGAGAGAGGAGACCTAATTCTTCATGCCTCTTCCCAGGGGCCAAGGAGACAAAGTGATAGGACAATGGTAGGTCCTTGCTCTGAGAACCATTTTCCTGAGGTTTCCGCATCTTGGGATGCAGCTTTCCCAGAGGCAGTGGGTGAGCTCCCACGCTCTGCTGAGACTTGATGACTCAGCAGCCCCCAGACTGCCTAACTAAGAAACCACAACAGTTGGCTGTACCCTGGGTTTAGAAGGAAACAGGGCACCTGGATTAACAAACACATGAACATCAGCGGCTGAGGCTTTGGGGAAACAAGCAGGAGGAATAAGACAGATGGAGACTCTAAATGTTTGTTTTTCACCTAAAGTCCAAATCTGATCGCACAAACAAGACAGTGCTCATGAGCTATAACTGAATAGTCCTTGTTTCACTATCATTATCCATTAAGCATAATATTCTTCTTGGAAGGCCAGAGAGCCAGCTGGACGGGAAGCCCAGTGGATAAGACCCCCGGCTTCCCATGACTGTCTTTGAGGCCTCTGGGGGTAGGAATGAAAAGTTGGCAAAGGAGATGAAGAGGTTCTGTGACCATAGTCAATCGGATCAGTACTCAGCAGACCTTTCTTCTTTCTCTTCCTGCTCTTTTTTTCCTCCACCTTTCCTGCAGAAATTGTTAATCACATTGGGTCTTAGGATTCACACTTGACAGCTTAAGCTGTTCTTCCTTTTAATTATATTTCAGGTTTGGGGAACCTGCTTTACACTTAACAGAAGTGTAAGTGGACAGCGTCAACCTTTTGATTGGTGGGGTGTGTCTACCATACACAAGGCCAGCACAGTCTTTTGATCAATACTTCACTGAAAACTTTGTACACTTGAGAGAAGACAGATATCTATCACAAGCTCAGATAGCTATTGATGAAAACATAGGTGTCCCTTATTCCAAGTAAACTCAGGTTATAGAATTGAGGAAAACTGACACTAATAAAGCACTTGAAGATTTGAAAAGCCCTTCCATACATCATCTCACTCAATTCTCACAACAGTGAGATAACTATCCTAACTACTATTCTCCCCATTGTAGAGAGAAGAAAGTGAGTCCCAGAGATATCAAGTGACTTGTACATGCCACACAGCCAATTAACTGTTAAGCCGGGATTCAGACCAGAGTATTCCTGATCCCATATCTGACTCTTTTACTTTACTGACAAACTTAAAGTCTTCGTAATATAGGTCAGCTATTGGTTAAACTCAGAGCATTTCAGGTAGAAGGACATCAAATTGTTAAGTGAACAGATGGATGAGTTCTGTTCCCAGCTGTAAATTCCAAGTGTCCAGCATACCAAGAGACTGGCCACCACCTTCGAATTCCTTCCTCATCAAAATTTTTTATCTCAGTTTATTGAGCACTTCTCCCACTCTATGAGAACGTACTTCCAACTTTATAATGGAGGCCAAGAGACAAATCAGATAGTAGAGTAGCCAACACTATTTTACAATATGTAGCAGACATTTAGTAAATGTCTCTGCGATAGACAGAGGTGGCAGCTAGGTGATACAGTGCAAGTTCAAATCTGTCCTTGGACACTTACTAGCTGTGTGACCCTGGGCAAGTCACTTAATCCTGTTTGCCTCAGTTTCCTCACCTGTAAAATGAACTGGAGGATGAAATAGTAAACCACTCCAGTACCTTTGCCAAGAAAACCCCCGATGGGGTCATGAATAGTCGGACACAACTGAAATGACTGAACAGCAACAACAATAATTCTGGGTTTGGGGGCAGCTAGGTGGCACAGTGAGTAGAGCACCTGCCCTGGAGTCAGGAGTACCTGAGTTCAAATCCGGCCTCAGACACTTAACACAAAAACCAGCCGTGTGACCTTGGGCAAGTCGCTTAACCCCAAATTGCCCTCCAAAAAGCAAAAAAAAAAAAAAAAATTCTGGGTTTGAATTGGAACACATTCATTCCTTGAAGCAAGAATACCCGTCTATTCCAATGTTGGAATGAAGGGACTAAAAGCTCTATGTCACTGTAAAGATCTCCCTCTCCTAAAGAAAGAGGACAAAAGCCATTCTATAGGATGAAGTGGATGGTATTGATCTGGCTGGGCCAGAGAATGTCAATGTTATATATAGTGGCTGACACTATTGGTGCTCAGCAGATAGTATTGTTCAATAGTAATAAATAATAATTATGGATGGGAATTGCCTCAAGTGAGGGTGCAGGATCCTGTCTTTACTAATAATCAAAACCAGAGTCTCTCCAAGACTTTCTCTCCTCTGTACCTTAACAATGCCCCTACATAAGGTTTTTGTTTTGTTTTGTTTTTGCCCCGCAGGATACTTATTCATTTGCCCTGCCTGTAGTGCATTTACTTCATTGGTCTCATCTGATTTTCTTTCTAAATGAAGGCTCTGTGCAGGTTCTGATACCCTCAGGTGACTATGATTACTTGCTACATCATGAATGTTAAACCTCTTCCTGGATTCCTCCAGGAACAAATGTACCATGCATGCAAATCTCGTGCCAGAGTATGTAGCCATGGCAGCCTGCTGGATCTGGAAGGAGATGACCAGAATTTGCACCCTAATTCACTCGTTGGCCTCCATATAAGTCTCTTCACTAATCTTAGCCTTAGTTGCCTCATTTCTAAAACAAGGGGCTGGGACCAGATCAGAAATTCTCAAAGTATGTGCCGTGATACACTAATGATGAACCCTGAATTTGTCATAATGCTATGAATTGTATGGAATTTATACTTGAAGTTACATGCATGTGTGTCCGTGTGTAGTGTGGCAAAGAATACCACACTATGAGCAAAAACAATTTTTTTAAGAACTACTGGATCGGGGCGGCTAGGTGGCGCAGTGAATAGAACACCGACCCTGGAGTCAGGAGGACGTGAGTTCAAATCTGGACTCAGACACCTGACACACACACAAAAACTAGCTGTGTGACTTTGGGCAAGTCACTTAATCCCAATTGCCCTCCAAAAAGCAAAAACAAAAAAAAACAAAAAAAAAGAACTACTGGATCATCAAAGGAGACAACGTATCTGAAGTACCTTGCCAATATGTAGGAATATAAGCTATTATTGCTATTTCCAAGATTTCTGTGTCTTTAAATACTGTTTCAGAACACAGAAGTAGTTAAGCCTGCCTAAAGAGTGAGATTTAGTGGAATTTGGACTCACATTCCTTAAGTTTCATTTTTAATTTAATCAACACGTTCCAAAACTCTTGCCAAAGAATTCATGGAGTTTATGGACTAATATTGATGTTGCTAAATAAAAACAGGTAAGCTAAGAATAGATGTCTGAGCATTTACATGAAGAAAGCAGAACTGGCAAAATGCTCCTTGAATTCCATTCAAAATCATTCCCCATAATTGTTTCCCCCATTATTTGCCTCATCCCTACCCCCAAGATAAAAAGGGCACCAGTGTTGTGGGCAACCTTAAACCAATAACATCTCATTTTTTAATAGTTTATCATTTGGCATTGATACATCCAGGCATTTTTATAATATTCATAGGCATTGTTAAATATTTCATTCTTATAAAATAAAACATCACAAAGTTACAAAGTAAGCTGTGAGTTTGGGTTGACCTGCAGTATGGAAATGAAACTCACATTATTTAAATGTTTTCAGACCATGAAAATATTTTTTAAAAATTAAACACCAAGTAGAACTGGGGGCATGGGGAGCTATACTAGTAAATGATAGCAGAGAGCCTTTTATCAGTCAGATCCAGATTTCTCTAAAGCAACATTTACTTTGATGCTAAGATGATTTTAGTTTGTCTGATCTACCACGGACACCTGCTTAAAAATTCTTGGCTGTATGCTAGGAAATACTAGTCATTTAAGAGTTTGGGTTGGTAATAAAAAGAAGGGGGAGAGATGAGATGAAGGGAAGCAAAGGGAAAGGAAGGGAAGAGCAAGGAAGAGAAGACAGGAGACAGAGAATCAACAGATCAATAAAAGCACTTTAGGATAATGGCCCTACCTAGAGAAGAGCAGGTCTGGACTCCAGGCTAACTCCATCACTGCCAGGAAAGGTGCATTTGCAGGAACAAAGAGTTTAATCCATCCTGTCAAGGCAAGGAGCCCATGCTCCAATCAAGATGGCCCTTTTTCCACTATTCCCTAGCTCCTTATTTGACCTTTGTTCCAGGTCTACTTCTGCGAAGATCTAGATGGACACTATTGCGTAAACTGAACCAAGGAGGAGGGAACCATCTACTTCTCAAACTAATCCTAGCTTCATGAGCCTAAAACCTTATAGCTCCACAGCCATGATCTTTGATGATGCTGGACCAATATAATGAAAACTCACAGAATATAAATCCTACAGGAGTTAGTTTAGCATAAAGAGCTGTCATTGGAGTCAGGAAGACCTGGGTTCAGGTTCTAATATTAACATACTAGATTGCAGGATAATCATTTAACCTCTAGGTGTTCCTGGGAACTACTCTCTAAGAGAAGCAATGTAGTGAAGGGAAGAAAAGATTTGAAATCAGAAGACCAGCATTCAAATTTGGGTTCTACCACTCACTCTGTGTGACCTTAAACAAGTTATTTACCTTCTCTAAGCCTTGTTGCTCTCTTCTGTAAAGTGGGGGTATTGGAGTAGTTGACCTCTAAAGTCCCTTCCTATTCTGATTCTATGATCCTATGACCCTGAGTTAAAGAAGCTATCTGTATCAGTGGGGGTGTTCCACACTGGGGGTTCACTATCCTAATGAAATCACAGATAGGGACCAAAAAAAGATCTCATCTATCATGCAGTAACTGACTTTAGACTTTACCTATATCCCACTATTTACCTGCAAATTTAAAGCAAAGTGGGATCTCAGAAACCATCTAGTCCCCCCTCATTATTCTACAGAGAAGTGGAAGTGAAGGTTAGACAGCTGGGAAGAAGCTGAACTGCTGAATCCAGCCAGGTGTTCTGACATGAAATCCACTATCCTTCCCACTCCTCCTCCACCCTTGCCATTTTCTGATTGGATCTTTCTTTACTTCCTCTCCTATTCTATTACTAAGTGTACAGCCTAGAAAGTAATGAAATACATAATAGAGGAGGCGCAGTGGTGAGGGGGGAAGGGTGGAGGAGAGGTGTAAGAGGTACCCATAATCCTAAAACTGAATAATCAAATGTTCCCAGTACAACAATGCCTAACAGAACTTAATGATACCACATTACACAAGTCAGAAGAGGGCAGTGGGTTGTCTGCACATCTGGCAACATTCTCAAATGCCAAATCCAATCTCTAATCAGACCTGACTAGGGGGTGAATATATCCAAGAGATCTGCCTTAATGAGTCTCGTGGGGGTGGTAGCACACTCCTAGAGAAAATGGAACACATCTGTAGAGAGAAGAAAAAAAGTTATTATATATTTTTCATTGAAATTAATATAACTATAAATGGATATCAAACTGGTTCAGGCAGTTGTATTTGGTGTTCATTAAATTTTCAATAGACAAGTTTTCTTTTTTAAAAGAAAGAAATAGGGAGTAGGTAAAGTCCAGGGCTACTGTGGGTATTTAGGAAGCAGCATGAGTCATACCCCTAAAGTGACAGTTTCCAGGAAGGGGAGAAGGCACAGAGAAAAACTTTGCCCAGATCACAGTTCTGCTGATCCTGTTGTGATCATTCACCAAGAGGAAGGAGTAAGAGGGATGGATGACCGAAACCCGCAAGCCAATAGAATTCACAGAATATTAAAAGGGCAAATGTAGGGACTCCAGGACTATGGGTAAATCCTCTAAGGAAACTTATGGGAGGAGGAAGACAAGAGCCACCTATCCTAAAAGTCATAGATGGGTGACAATACTAGGGTGGGGTCACATAAGCTAGGTCATAGACTGAGTTCAAGACAACAATCATTTCTTGAATTCCTGCTAGGACTCAGTGGTTCTCAACCTGTGGGTCACGACCCCTTTGGGGGTTGAACGACCCTTTCACAGGTGTCGCAGAGGTTGACTAAGACCATGGGAAAACACATATTTCCGATGGTCTTAGGAAACGAGACATGGCTCCTCTATCTGTCTCTAGGCGGGTCTGCCCGCATGCTCACATACAAGTATTAAAGGGTCATGCATGGTATTAGGAAGGTTGAGAACCACTCTGCTAGGTGCTAGGAACACAAAGGCAGGAATAAAAGAAATAGCATTGCATAGATATAGGCCTAAAGTACATCTGAATCTCTGAGGACAGAAGCATCTGTCCACTGGTCACAGCCTGGCTGAGAGCTGATGTTATGGAGATTTTACATACATAAGGAAATACACAAACATGCATATAAACACGTGAGGAAAAATGAACTTTGGAAGATCACAGACTTGAGCTGGAAGGGACCTTGTAGTCAACAAGCACAATGCCCTCATTTGACAGAGAGGCCCAGAGAAGTTAAAAGTCTTGGTAAAAAGTGGCAGGATGAAGGTTTTCATCATGGTCATTTGATTACATAGCTAATGCTCTTTCTACTGTATCACACAATTTCAGTGGTGGTTTGTGCAATCAGCATCAATTATTTAATGCTAGAGTCATGATCAGCAAGGGGTTAGAAGGTTTTTGACCCAGGAAGTTGACATGTGGGGAAAGGGGAAAGTGGCCTGAGGATGATGCACTTCCTCCGCAAGAGACTGCACTTCATCTCTAAAGGGATCCCTACTGGCAAGGCCTCTGAGGGCCTACCTCATCCCCCATCCTTTGCCTTTACCTTATAAACTGTGTGCTTGGAGAATGAGAAACAAAGCTTTCATTCTCATTTCCCCTCTTCTTGGCATAACTTCACCCAATGCTGGACTATCCTCTATGCTCTGCCCTCTACTGTCCACCATACTACTCTTTAACTTACTGTTTTCCCCCCCAGGTTAATTCATTCTTGGCTTTTCGTTGAAACCTAAGAGCAAAGTAAGAAAGTTACTGAGGTCTTGGGAGAAGAAAAAAGGAACCTTAGTAGGAGTACCTGATAGCACTGTGGAAGTATTTGCTCTGAACTACTTTAATCTAAAAGAATTTCCTAATAAGATCCAGTAGCCTTAGATATAGACATTTTGTGACAAACAAATTGCCAAAACATCAAAAAAGGAATCTCTTTAATTACCTACTTTGTATGTCCTGGGCCCTATCTCCACTTAGCAGCAGGCACCCTTTTGTCCCTCTTCCTTCAAGATGAAGAGAAAATTACAGCTATCTGAAATTGGAATGGACTACCTTAGGAAGCAATGAGTTCCCCTATATCTAAACAATTAATGAGTAGAATATGATACAGATCCTCAGGGGAATAACACTTCAGAGAAAGGAGAAAAGCTTCTCTGGTGAGCTGAGGTAGTCAGAGATGGCAACATGGAGGAGGCAAACCTAGAAGGAGGCCTTGAATCATAATTAGGGGTTAGGTGGTAACAGAGGAGGGATATGCCAGAAAAGGAGAGGGGTGATGGTTAAGATGATAAAGTCTCAGGGGCAGGAATGAGGACAGCGTGTTCAGATAGAACTGAGGAGATTGGAAAGCTTAGGGTATTTGCAAGGCCAGGCCTGTTATAAATGATGAGCTAAGCAAGGGGATAGGATGAGGAAGAGCACTGGTAACATATTTCTATGGTGCTCTGAAGCTTAAAAAGCACTTTCCCCATACCTGTTTTGTGAAGTAGATACCCTAAAGTATTATGATCCCCATTTCACAGATGAAGAAACTAAGCTTCAGATGTTTCTTCATGGTCACACAAAGAGCTCGTATCAGAGCTGGAATTTGAATAGGAATCTTTGGACTCCTTACACATCATTTTTTGGCCTTGAAGGAGAAAATGTAAGAATGGTAAAGAGTGTCTGTGGAGGCCAGTGAAGGGAAAGGCATTTTAGGAAGATGATATTTGCTGCCATTTAAAATTTTCAGGTGGTAAGACTAGCCCTTTTAAAGACTCAATATTTCATCTCATGGTCTATAACTATAATTTTGTTAACGGTCCCTAGATGATCAAGATCAGTGAACTAGACTTTCCCCAGGTATAGACAATAATCTCTCAGAATAGCATTCAGCACATAGCTGACTTCACATATTTGTAAAGCTCTCATGTGGAATGGAGATTGTTCTGGCTGACCCCAGAGTCCAAAACCAAAATCAATGGGCAAAAGTTACCCCCAAACTCCAGATTAAAACTTGATGTCAGTAAAAACTTCCTAACAGTTAGAATTGTTCCAAAGTGAAATGGGCAATCAGTACAAGTACTGAGCTCTCAGATCATTAGAAGGCTTCATGAAGAGGCTGGATGATGATTTATCAAGTATGTTAGAGTGGAATTTCTATTCAGTTAAGGGTTGGGTTAGATGCCTGTTAAGGTCCCTTTCAATTCAGAGGTTCTATTATTATGTTATATAATCCACTAAGTTATGTTTTTTCTATTAAAAAATCTTATTAAAATTATACCTTAAATAAATATCAGTTGATATCTATATAGAGAAACCAGTGGGTCTTGTGCTAACCAGAATAAAATACAGATGGGCTTTTGTTGCTGCTAACTATTGATCATAAAGGTGGGAATATGGTCCAGGAGGGTAGAAGGTGATGGCCTTGACTTCCTCACCTATGATGTCTTCTTCATTTATATGCTAATCAAAGAAAACCTTGGGAGCAAAATGACAAAACAGTAATTTCCACAGAGCTTCAGCGAGGTTTTGGCAGGTAAAATCCAAGGAATGGGTCTGGGAAACTATATTGGTAATAGAAACTTGAAGATCTTCCCTGACCCTGAATAGGCCTAAGGGAATTTGAAGATGTTCCCTTCCCCTTAGTAGGCTAAATGCAATCACATGGAGCCTGAACTGGTGGAGCATGAAATGAGTCAGAGCAGTTAGAACAGAGGGAAGAGAGAATGCAAGCAAGGAGACAGCTAGGATTGTGAGTGTTTGTGGGAAGGCCCAAGCAGGGGGAAGACTTTGGGATAATGTTACTTCCTGCAGTTAATAAGGTGTTAATTTCTTTTGTTAATTTCTTTGTTGCTATGATAGATTTGGTTTTCTGGTGTTGGGACTCAGTTTTCTGATGTGAGAATAAATGTTTTGCTTCTGCTTTCTATATGGAGAGTCTATTATATTTTGAGATTCAGAACTATGTTAGCATATTCATAGTCACTGTCAGTACTGTGAATATTGCCTTGGCAATATAGGGACAAGGCTCCCAGCAATAGACTTAGGAATCAAAAGAATTTTCTGGGACTAAGGGCTACATGTTTGCAAAAAAAGAAAAACAGTCAAGAGAGTGGATAACCTTTGCTTGGTTATCCACTTGGGGCTTTTTGTTAGCTCTTGTTGGCTGTCTGGATAAGAATGGTGGCTCACAGCCTTAGCTTAGTATTCAAATTAAGTTATAGAGGAAATGAAGTCGTAAATATGGTAGCTGCAAACATCTCAGTAATGAACCATGAATCCAGAAGAGACATGGAACAGAGATAATGTAAGAGAGAGTGCAGACACAGCCCCCAGCTAAGAGGTTTTACATTGTAAAAGCCAGCTCTGTAGAAATTCAGTATTTCATCCTGTAATTTCTGACCATATTTAATTAACTATCCCTAGGGTCTGCCTTGGGATGTGTTATCAAAGAGAGCAGACTTAACTTTTCCCAGGCATAAAAAGGGATGCAATAAGAATAGCAAGGAACGTCATGATGACATCACCAAAAGACACCAGGAACTGTGCACCAAAGGCTGCTAGGTGGCACAGTGGATAGAGCGCTGGGCCTGGAGTCACCAAGACATCTTCTCTGAGTTCAAATCCAGCCTTAGACACTTAGTAGCTGTGTGAGCCTGGACAAGTCACTCAACTCTGTTTGCCTCAGTTTCCTCATCAGTAAAATGAGCTGGAGAAAGAAATCGCAAATCACTCCAGTATCTTTGCAAAGAAAACCTTAAATACGGTTGTGAAGGGTAGGATCCTACTGAAAAAAATTGAACAATCATACACAAAAGGAGCTGTTGGGTGACCTGACCATGCTTGTACCCTTGGGCAAGTGTGTCATGGTCACAAGGGTTCCTGGTATGAATATCTTCGTATATGTTCCTTACATGGATACCCTTCACATGTGTGCCTTGATTAAATGTTTTCTCTAATGCATATATCCTTCCCCACTAGAGTTAGAGTAATTTGTGGGAAAATATGGCTTGTGTATCCAAAGGGGATCTTTCCTTGCCACTGTATTTGATTTACTCTTTTATTAATATATCTTACTCCTTGAATTAATGTAATTGCTGGCTGGTGGCTGGTGGATGGTAAAAATAGACATACTGGTAGGGGCTTAGGAGTCAAGGTTTTAAGTAGGTGTGAATTCAGAGAGTCCCTTCAATCTAATGCAGCATTTCTAGGATCCCACATGAGGGGAGTGTCTTGCATCTAGTTTCTAAGGTTAAAAAAAATATTTAGAACCAGTTTTAAAAGAATCTTCTGACTTAGATACTAACTAACAAGCCTTCTCCCCAAAGCCAACTGCTGTCTATCACTGTTTAGTGTAACACTTGCTTTTCTTATTCTGATTTAAAGGAGAACCTTCAACTTTTTCATTCACCCTTCAGGTATCAAAGTGATGGTTCATTGCTCTTTGTCCTGGTTTTCTCTGCTTTGGCTTCATTCCAGCCCTTAATTACATTATCAGAGAGAAAGAGAAAAGACTAAAATGCCTCCTTAGCACTTCTAAATCTGAGGACTACAGTTTTCTTTAAGCACTTTTTGTTTTGTTTTATTGTCAAAGAAAGATTTTATTTCAGCTTTGCCAGAAGAAGTTTGTACTTGGTCTCTGAATTCTAAGACTTGATCCCCCCTATGGTCTCTGTCTCATGGGTATCAGAGAGGAGAACCACATAAGAATACTTAGCTCATCACCATTTGTACTTTTTTTTCCATTTGAGGATAGTTTCTTTCTTCTCTCAGAATTAAAGTTATTCTAAATAGAATCATAAGGTTTAGAGCTAGAAAGAACCTTAAAGTCAGGTAGTCAGGTGATAAGCATTAACTAAATACCCACTTTGTACCAGGCACTATGCTAAGCCCTAGGGAGGCAAAAAAGGCAAAAAAACAGGCCCTGCCCTCAAGAAGCTCCCTTTCTATTGAGGAAGACAACAGGCAAATAACTAGATACAGACAGTATGCAGACAGAGCAAATGGAAGGTAATCTCAGAGAAGAAGGCATCAGCTGCTGGAAGAACCAAGAAAAGTTTCTTTTAGACATATGAACTGATGCTAAGTGAAGTGAGCAGAACCAGGAGAATATTGTACACAGTGACAGTCACATTGTGTGATGACTCACTTTCATAGACTTGGCTTTTCTCAGCAATGCGAGCATCCAAGAGAGAACTCCAAAGGACTCATAATGGGAACGCTGTCCACATCCAGAAAAAGAACAATGCAGTCTGAATGCAGATCAAAGCAAACTATTTATTCTCTTTTTCTTTCATTGTTTTGTTTTGTTTCTTCTTTCTTGTGGTTCCTCCCATTGGTTCTCATACAAAAAAGACTAATGTGAAAATATGTTTCTCAAAAAAAAAAAAGAGTTTCTTTCAGAAGTTGGGACTGGAGAAAAACCTTGAAGAAATCCAAAGAAACTAAAAAACAGAGGTAAAGAAGGAAAGTATTCTAGAAATGGCACAAAATCTTAGAGACAGGATAAAGAATCTCGTACATGAGTAGCAACAAGTAAGTAGTGTATCTGGTCTATATAGAGAGTGTGGAGGTGAGTAAAGTGTAAGAAGATGGAAAATGGAGTAAGCGGCCAGGTTGTGAAGAGATTAAAATGTCTTTTTACATAAATGACTTAATATTTGATCCTGGATGTAATAGAGAGCCAACGAATTTTGTTGAGTAGGGGAGTGACCATTATTAAACCTGTGTCTTAATAAAATCAACCACATAGATAAATAGATACATAGAATATTTATAAAGGGCTTACTTTGTGCTAGGTACTGTGTTAAGTTCTCAGAATATAAATACAAGAAAAAAAAGATACTATACCTTCTCTCAAGGCGTCTATATTCTAAGGGGGAAGACAATACATAAAAGGAAAAGGGAAGCATGGGGAGAAGAGAGAAGGGAGAAGCATACATACAAAAGACAAGAGTACTGGGAAGGATTGGAAAAGTCCAGAGAGTGAGTAGTGGAGCCAGTAATGAAATGCAAATGCATGACTCGGGTACCTCATGAAATGGTGGTTTGGGCCATGTTCTCACCAGTCAGAAGAGAAGAGAAGATTAATTACATTTAAGGTTATATTAAAATATCTAGGTGAGAATGTCTCATAGATAGTTGGAGATATGAAATTGGAGCCTTGGGAGTCTTCTTCACAGTGGTGATAGTCGAGGCAACAGGAGGAAATAAATAAGAGTAGGCTGTTTTTGAGAATACCATATAACTCTAGAATCCATTGCATAGAGCACATTTTCCAGAATAGTCAAGTCTCCTATGTAAGGGCAGGAACAATTAGAGAAGCCAGCAAACCATTTGGTGAATTTCCCAATCAATATCATAAAGTTCAGGGTACAGTCCTTTGTTTTGAGGCATCTAAGGGAGACTACATGATTAGGTCCACTGGCATCTTACTCATAAAATACAGGAAATTCAAAATGACTGGCTAAAATGGACTTGGGGTGGGGAGAGAATTTTCATCAAAGAAGCTGCTCCCTCTCCATGGCATATAAATGTGAACTCTGAGACCATATCAGCCCTTTTCACTCCCTCTCAAGGTTTAGAGTTTGTCTTTTCCCTTATGCATTTTTCTGTAGTGCCACAAGGGAGAGTGATTTTTTTCCTCACTTCCTGGGAGAAATTGATAGTAACTTGCAGAAGAAACACATGGAAGAGAGTCATGTGTTTGCATTCAGCTTGAGAGGAAAACTTCTACCTCCATACCTCAGGGAAGTTTCCTTCCCCCAGGAGCAAATAATGACAACTCTTCTCAGAAACATATGATGAGTCTGAAGTACTCTGAATATGCATTATGCTTTCTCAAGTGGCTTGAAAAGTGAAATTTCCTGATTAGATTTAGCTTTCAGTTATCTTATGGGTTAATTCAGTAAATACCCAGTTTGAAAGTTTTTAAATTGGAGTTGGGGACATCAGACCTTCTGGAGAGAAAGAGATACTTACTGATTGAGTAAGCTCCTTGAAGAAAGAGAAAATAAGTCTATATGTTTCTTATGCAGCGTCCTACTTGGAGAGAAAAACTCAGTATATTGGTTAAGAGATTGGGAAGGAGATTGCTTATTCAGAAACCTGAAAAATGTTTATCTTCCATGAGTAATCAATGTTAAAATTCTTGTGGAGATACTTTTGTAGGAAAGATTTTGTGGGAAAGAAAGAATAACTTACACATCAAATGGTTGTCCCAATAGGAGCCCCAAGTTCTGTTCCCTCCTGTGGGGTGGGGGGAAATCCAATGTGCTTCTTAAATCCAAAGCTTCTAAAGCTTTCTGTGTTTGATTTTTGGAATCCTACATGTGAAGACTGTCCTTTACCTGAGATATACTTGGTGTTTAAAAGGTTTATATGGGATGTAGGATCACTAGTACTCACATGAAGAAAAAAACCTAGACATGAACTACACCGTGAGTACACTATGGGAAGATTTTCTTGAAGCAGTTTTCAATGGAACCAATGAACCAAAGTAAGGAAAATGAATCTTTGGAGATCACATCCCTGGGATCAAAGTTGACTTGTAAGACTACATACTCCTTTTGGGTATGGAAAGGAAGCCATGGGTTATACATAGGTCAAGTCATGCCTTAGGACTATGATACTAAAAAGAAATAGAGATACTTCACAGAGCTATAATCACAGAATCTTAGAAGGGATATTAAAAGATACAGATGATAACATCACAGAATCTGAGCAGGAAGGAACCTCAGAAATCATTTAGATCAAACTGTACCTAAACTCAAGAATCCCCTCAACAAACATACCTGACAAATAGTAATCTGGCCTTTCCTCAAAGATCTTTGGAAAGGCAGAACCTCCTAAGGTTGCCTATTCCCCTTGGGAGTTTTCATTGTTAGGACAGTTTTCCATGCATATAGCCTAAATTTGCCCCTCCGCAACTTAAATTCATCGATCCAAGTTCTGTGCTCTGTGGCCCCATCTAATTCTTCTACATGGAAACCCTTATAATGCCTGAAGTCTACTATCATGCCCTCTTCAGGTGTCTTCTCCAGGTTAAAAATTCCCAATTCTTTAAATAATCCTTTTGTGGCAACATCCTGTGGTCTTTTTCTATTCTTCCCCAGATACTGTGAACTCATCTGAAACTTGCAGGTCATGAAAAGCACGACTTTTTTTTTTTTTCAAATACTTGGTTATATAGCTATTTCTTCTACCACTTTGTACTTGTGAAATTGTTTGAGAAGTCAAGTGAAAAATCATTCACTAACCAGTTGCTATGTACAAGGTACTATGCCAAAGGATACTTTTGTTGTTGTTCAGTCATTTCAGTCATATCAGGCTCAAGATTCCTGAGTCCATTGGGGGTTTTCTTGACAAAGATACTGGAGTAATTCTCCATTTCTTTCTCCAGATCATTTTACAGGTGAGGAAATTGAAGCAAATAGCATTAAGTGACTTGCCTAGGATCACACAGCTAATAAGTGTCTGAGGCTAGCTGTTCCTGACTCCAGGCATGATACTCTAGCCACTGCTCCACCCAGCTGTCCTTGGAGTCAATGAGAACCCCTAGGAAAAGGCCAGGGTAACCACCACTTCATGTTTATCAAAGTAGATTCGCAAAGGTAAAAATGGTCCCTGCCTTTAAGCTCATATTCTAATGGGATGTTTGTTTGAATTCCTATGTAGGACTGTATATTTATCTACAGTCATCCCTTCTACACCATGACTTTCCCCATTGTGATTTCAATATATCACAGGTTGGCATAATAAATTAAATGAGAAATTGGGGGGAGGTTTGCAGAAACCACAGACAACATGCAAAAACCAGGAAATGACACAGAGAAAGTTTAGAAACTCAAAAATGAATAAAATATATGTATACTATTGTATAATATCAACATATTTTATATTTTAATACCATAATATGGAAAGAATCTAGAATTTAAAGCTCTGCAATACCTGCAACTAGGAATCAAAATATACAGGGGCTGAGATAGGGAGACCCTCCCTGCCCTACCAGAAAGTTAGAGAGCAGACCAGGGGAGGGGCTCCACAGTGGGATGGCTGTTTTGGGGGTGGGGTAGGGGAAAGACGGGGAGAAAATCTGTAACTCAAAAATCTCATGAAAATGAACGATGTAAAAAAGAAAACAAAAAAATTTATTACATTAAAAATACCATAATAATTCAGATTTCTTCTCTGGAATGCAAGCAAGGTCAAAAAATTTTAAGCGGATTTTCAAGAATACAGGAGCACCATAACCCTAACCCGTGTGGTGTGGAAGGGATAACTGGATAATAGCGGCATCTTTTTAGGTTCAATTCATAATCCTAGTCTATTGAAATATTTTAGTATCCTTTGGTTATTCAATACCTCCTCTAATCTAGTCCTTCATGGAAGCATAAATCCTGTCTAAAATATCTCTGACAAGTTACATTCTAACTTTCTCTTAAGGATCTCAAACTGCAGGGATCTACAGTTCTGGGTTTTTCCCTCATTCCATAGTTTCAACTTGCGTATTGTATTTGTAAAGGACAAATAGTCGTGGAGTTAAGTTATCCTGAGGTAAAAGGAAGCTGACTGTTCTGTGGAGGAGCTAGAAAACCAGAAATCTATGGACATGATCCCAAGTAGAGATTACAATAGCTATTACTAGCAAAAACCTACCCAAAGGAAATATTCGCAATTATCTCCCTGTTAAGTGGTATTTTCCCCTAAAGATGTTTCCAAAAGGAATGTCTAATTACAGTTGAATTTACACTACACATTTAATGTTTCTGCAATATAAGAGATTGTGAGAGCTAGAGAGTCTTCTGACCCCCTGCCTAGCAGGGCTTTCTGTCCCCTTAGTAGCCAGGTCTACCTTGGCCTGGTGGAGGTGGGGAGCCCTGGGACTATCAGGGATGACCCTGGATGTCAAGGTAGTCAGTAGTAGATGAAGCAACCTCTTCTTGGAGTCAGTGAGCCCCACTGGGCAAAGGCCATGGTAACCAGCACTTCCTGGTTATTAATTTCACAAAGGATTATCAACAACAGGAGAGAGAGAGTGCATCTTGTAAACCTATTTCTCAAACCACAGGAGACAAGTTTTTCATAATTAATTAAGCTTCAATTAACATAAAATAATGATCCTTTTGAATCAGATGGGAATTCATCTTATTTTAAAATAAGAAATTACATCTCTATTAATCACTAAAAGACTGAAATTTTTATAACTCTGAAATGTGAATGTGTTTTACACACAATTAGTGTTTAATAACTATTTACTGAATGCATGTATGAAGGAATGAAGAAACAACAGAAACAAGGCGTTATTGGAAGTTAGGAGGGCTGAGCTGACAGGCTGACTGCTTTGTTACCTTATCAATCTCACTTAATCACTGTCCTGGTATTTCAGGCGGGAATCACTTCTGCCTTACACGGGGTTTAAAATCTGCAAAGCTTTTTCCTCCACAATGACCACGGGAGGTAGATGGCACAAAAATCATCGTGCTATTTCTATGAGGAAACTTGAGGCCCACAGTTATGAAGCCCTTGGCCATGTAGGGTTATTACCACTATACCACAAGCAACTTCCCCCTCCTCAAATTCACCAACTTCTTTACATCTAATCCCAAGGGAGGAAAATTGGGTGGGGAGGGGGAAAGGAGAGGCAATATTCCCTTCTCTGGAATCTGATCCAAGACCTTTTCATTCTAAGTTCAGGGCTCTCGGCACTACAACAAATGATTGTTTTTCCCACCTAAGCAGACTTCATGGACGGTCATACCGTTATTGCTGCAGACCTGATATTACTAAGGATATTTCTTTGGAAATCCAAGGGAAACTTAGGGACCATGAAGAAAAGATGTATGATAAAGTATAATGAGACTCTACTTTATCCTCAAATGCTATTTTCCAGCCTTCTTCCATCTTCTCAATTCAGCAGATTTAGCTCTGGTCTACACTCAATAGCCTCTGCCTTTTTCTGAAAACTAAGGATATTTAAAACAAACAAACAAACATGAAGGCTTCTATGGTTAGCAGATCCACCTTAGAGGATTGATAGTTGGGCATGGGCAACAATTGCTCAGAATGAGAAGGCACGGGTCTGTGACCTATCTTTCCTCAGGGGCCCCCAGCCTCCAAAGCAACTCTGGAAGAGTAGTTTCAAATAATTTTGAGCAACGGTAGCCCAACTGAAAGAGGCCTATGGCCTTCCCAGGGGATTACTTTGAAAGTCAAGTCACATGACCCAGTAGTCACTCCTCATACGTGATCGTTGTATTCACAGAATTACTGAGAAGCATTTAGGAAAGTAAAAGCAATTATATTGCCAAGGTCACCAGAGTAGACATTTCTGTTTCTATTCTCTGCATACGTTAAAACAGTCACCCCTTTCCCTTGGAAACTCTGATCTATGGATAGAGATGGAGATAAACATTTATTCAGTTAGTCAAAAACACCTATATAATTACTCTTTTCCAGATACAAACATACATTCAAGGAGGCGATGGTGTAATGTCAAAACCCTTTTTTTGTCATCAGAAGACCTGAATTCAAAATCCAGCTCTGCTATTTGTTAATTGTATGGCCTTGGGCAACTCATCTACCTTTTCCGGGCCTAGTCAGTGTAGTATGGCAGAAAGATCACTGGCTCTGAAGATAGACTGAGATTCAAATCCTTTTTAGGATCTTCACTTCCTCTGTGACCTTGGTTAAGTCACTCTACCTCCCTGGGCCTTGGTTTCTAGATCTCTCAAAAAAAGGGATTAGACTAGATGGCCCCTGAGGTTCCCCACAGATCTAAACCAATGATCCTTTCCTTTGTCTTGATGTCTAAGGAAGACTGAAGTTCTTGAACATTCATATACTCGCTGACATAGATATAGATATGGACATATGGAAGGGAAAATACATTCGTTTTATTTTGGGTCATTCAGAAAAAATTTCATGTTTGCTTTTCACTCTAAAACATTTACAATTTCACTACATCTTTGTGCCCATATATTTCATTTAGGCTCTCCAGGAACCCAGGAACCTGACAGAAAATGTGCTTTAAGACCTAGTTTAGTTAATCTACCTTTAGAAGAGGGAAAAGAAATGCTAAATTGCAACTGAAGTCTTGAGAACTGTCCCTATTGGAGCTGGAGGTCTGGAGGAGGGGGATCTGTCCAAGAGAGACATTCTGGGGCTTTGTATGCTGGGCACACATTCTAGGATTCATGGGGAAAGTCCCCTTCCAAGGAAGAGGATGAAATAAGAGACATCTGACCAAACTAACACGAAATCCTTCAGCCTCAGCACAGGCCACTGACACCCTTTACTGCAGAGATTTCATATGGGAATGATATAATATCATAATGATGATATTAATGATAGTAATGACAATAATAATAACCATTGGCACACTATGACATTTTAAAATTGTACAGTGATTATATATGATCAATAATAATATAATAAGCCTAATATTCCATCCACACTGCTATAATTTGACAGACAGTACCAGCATAAGACTAAGAATTTGTAATGCTAAAGTCATTTCTATGAAACCAACACTTTGACTACCACATATCCCATTCCCTCATCACGTCAACACACCTGTTAAAATATTCTTCTTTAACTGACTTTCCACTTCCTCTCTAAAGCCATCTATAATAATAATAACAATAATAACTAGCATTTATGTAACACCTACTATGTGTCAAGCACTTTACAAATATTATTTTATACTCACAAAAATTCCAGGAGGCAGATGTTATTATTATATCATTTTTTTCAGTTGAGGAAACTGAGGCAAAGGCTGGGACTTGCTCATGGTCACAGAGCTAGTATCTGAGGTTAGATTTGAACTCAGGTCCTCCTGATTCCAGGACCAGCTCTCTATCCACTGGACTCCCTAGGTGCCTCTAACTCTTTTAATCCTAGCTGCTCCCTGATCCTTCTTTTCTACTCACTGACTGAAAGTGTTCTTTATCTCCTCCAATTATCCTTAAACTCTGTTTGGATGTCTCCTTTGCCCCTTTCACACTCTGCCTTGCATTATACTCATTTATATACACATTGCAAGATGACACTCACCTTAATCAATCACAAACTCTTTGAAGGTAGGGGTGGACGATGCCATCTTTTATCTTTAGATCCCTAGTGCCCAATATGAGACACTGTACATAATAATAACTTCACAAATACCTTATCAAGCAGGATCACAGAAGTGAAAAGGAACCTCAAAAGCCACCTGGAGCAACCCCTTCACTTTATCAAAGATTAAGTAAGGCCCAGGACGTTCGGTGATTTGCCCATTTGCTACGGCAGATACCCATCCTACTGCTCCTTCAGTTACATTTTTTTCTGTGGCCCAAACAGATGTTTTCAATGGAAATTCTGAAATTAATTTTGTACGGTTTGATCAAGAGAAATTGGAATGTGATTTTTGCCAGTTCTTGTTTTGTTTTTGTTTTACACGCTGCAAGTGTAAGTGTCCCCCAGATGGGTTATCCTGCTCCTACTTTTGAAATGAAAGTTGAATCAGCCCTAAAAGGAGCAACACAGTCATTATGTTGCACTTAGGAGTGAAGGAATAGGAGACAGGCATCCACCGTTACAGAACAGCGTGCCATTGTAGAAGATTATAAGGAGACAGCATTTCATACACACGTTTTATAAGGTGAAACCCATTGGTAAGACCAGCTGAAGTCCAAGAAAGAAAACCATTAATGGCAGGAAATGTTGTATGTAAAAATATTCCTTCTGCTTTAGGCCATTCTAGTGAAAGATGAATATCATAAGCAGACTATTATTCCTGGGTTTTACTGATACCTACAAAGTGTTTTATGTTTTATGTTAATTTGATCATCAGCCCTTACAGTGCCCTTGTGATGGTCTGAGACACATAGGTTTCAGGGGCCCAGAAAGATTAGTGATTTGTTTATACAGAACATAGACAGAGGTGACATTGTCCATGTAGGGCAAATTCAAGGCAAATTGAGACTGATCCGAATGACAGATATTTCAAGTTCTGTCCCTAAAAACCACTCTCCTGGGATTAAGCTGTATGTATACATGTCTTGTTTCTACTGAGATCGGGCTTACATAGTTCTGTTCTTAAGGGGGCTAATTCAATTCAAATTTTTAAACATCTACTCTGCGCAGTGTTAAGTACTAGAGGAGATATGATGTTTAGGTAAATTGTAATCCCTGCCCTCATGGAAGCTATGAGACAAACAGAGCTAGCTATAATACAAAATATCAAACTCCCTTCCAACTGTAAATCTGTGATTGCAAACAATAAGCAAAATAAAGTGCTCTGTTACCAAGGAAAGGTTGTTTCTAACAGGGAGGAATCATGGAAGGCTTCGTGAAGGACACAGCATTGGAGCTGGGCTCAACTAGAAATTCAGCAGGTAAAGAGTACATTTCAGTTAGAGAGGATGAGTTTTTTTTTTTTTAAAAAAAAGGTATACAGCTAAGAAAGTGTGAGAGTATTGGAAGACAGAGAATTCTAGCTTGACTAGAGCATAGTGTGTTCGGAAAGGAATATTATTAGATAAAGCTGGAAAAGTTGGGTGACAACATTGTGGAGGGCCTTAAATACCAAGTTTAAAAGTCTGATTTTTTGTTTAGCCAGAAATAGGGAGCCTTTGAAGGTTTTCTGTTTATTTTTTTTTTCAACACAAGAGTGACATGACCAGATCAATTCAAGGGAAAAAAAACAAAAAACAAAAAAAAATTACCTTCTATTGTAATCACAATCTAACTAACCTTCACCAAGGAGATGTCATAAGAGAGTGTGGATAGATCGGTTCATTTCTTCCTGCCTTGTGCTGGAAAGCTAACATCACAAATTACTCACCTTGAGAATTATGGGTCAGTCATAACATCTTTGAATAGGAAGATCAAGAGCAAAATGTATGTTACTAATTGCCTGTGGGAAATGCTTTAGAAACTGACATCCCTTTGGGACTCTCTGTCTATCTTGGGTCATGAGGGATCTGGAATGAACCTGGCTGCCCACTTGCCCTGAAATGAAGAAACTAAATTGTTGGTGACCACATGCTTTACATCATCACAAATGAATCAATCCTTTCCATTAAGAGAAACTAAAGGAGAGGGATGTTTTCCTTGACCACTGTAGTCCCAAACCAAGATCAATAGACCTACTTGAAGCCACAACACATCAGAGCCACAGAGAGGACCAGACACTTGGTATGTGAACATACAGCTCAAATACCACTCCCTCAGATTCCATTATAAAAATAATAAAACTTGGGAGGAAGTGAGATTGGGAAACTAACACAAGTGGAAGACTTGTTTTTCTTTTGTTTCTAGGCCTCAAGCCAGGAAGGCCCTCTTCCCTATGGTTGCCTGGTTACCACCAGAGAACCTCACCATGGTAACATCTGGAATAAAGGTGGGTGTGCAGAGAGCCAGGGCCAACTCAACTTGAGCAGTATCAGTGAAAGGAAGGAAAATAGAACCTTTTTGTTGTTGTTCTTTCAATTATTGCCCAACCTTGAGGACAAAGGAAGGAAATACTTAAGATAAACAATAAATATGCATAAAAGGATTTTTTTTCTTTTTTTAAAGGAATTTAGTGTCCTTACAACTCAGTAGCATGAGCAAGGAGTAGAAGGTATTTGAGGAGAGCCATGGTTAGTATAGCCATTTATTCAATCTGATAGAAAGTAGATGGTTACTTGACATGATTGCTCTGAGATTAGTTTGGTTCCAAGCAATAGGAACAATCTTTGTATGACAGAAAAGCTAAGGAATTGTCTTATGCAGGGACAGAGCAAAGGATATGAGGCCTGCTCATTTCTGATACCTTTGATCCTAACTTTCTATTGATCTTGTGGCTTTCTATTGCCTGAAGAGGAAAGGCAGTTGTCCTGTAAGAGAATATATACTGGATCAGAAGTCAGAATTGGGATCTTGGTTCTGCCATTCCCTTCCTATGTGACCCTGGGCAAGTCAGATCTTATCTCTGGGCCTCAGTTTCAATATCCATAAAGGAAAGAGGTTAGACTAGATGATCTCTGGGGCTCCTTCCCACTTTACATCATCTGATCTTATTTGTCCATCTCTTCTGCCTGACATCCAAGTGCCCTGGATGAGATAACTTCTAAGATCCTTTATGTCCTAAGTCTATGATCCTTAAAGCCATCCTAATCTGATAGCACTCTACCTTTCTAGTCATATATCATATTACCCCTGAGAATATTAAACTACATGAGGGGGTGTATTATAGTGGATAGAAAACTGCATTTTGAGTAAGGAAGACATGGAGATACGAATCCTTCCTTACTAGTTGTGTGACTTTGGGCAAGTCACCTAACTTCTACAATTCATCTTCTATAATAAAAGAATATCTTGTTAGGGACAGCTAAGTGGTGCAGTGAATAGAGCACCAGCCCTGGAGTCAGGAGGACCTGAGTTCAAATCCTATCAGACACTTGACATACTTACTAGCCATGTGACCCTGGGCAAGCCACTTAACCCCAATTGCCTTTTAAAAAAAAAAGATAAAATAAATATTGGATCAGATGACCTGACACTCTTTGACCTCCACACCCACACTGTATTTTCTTGCTTCCATGTTTGTGCTCATTCTGTCCCTTAGGCCAAGTTGGTTCATTCTTTCCAGCTCAGTTGTACTCTGCTCTAAAGTCCTTCTGTCATTACTCTTCATGGTATAAATTTAACACTAGAATTGAGGTGGTTATGATGGTAGGATTATGGGATTCATGCTGGATCCTTAAAAGAAAAAGACCATGTCTTTGGGGACTTGGACCCCAAGGCCCCTAAATCCAGACCTCTGGCTTTTGCATGAGGTGACATGACCATCTCAGTCAATAATCCTTTTAACTGCCCTTTTACTGTGACTCTCCAGCCACTTAACCCTTTCCATTGTCTGCATCTGGCCTTACCCCAGGCTCCTTGGCACTCCTTAATACCATCCAGATCTTCCCACAGGTCTGTTTCTATATAAAAATATCAGTCCCATTCTCAACAACTCAGCAAATGTGGAGATTCTAAGAACCCCTCCCGCTTCTACTGGTGATACAATAAACCTTGTCTCTGACTGAAAAAAAGGCTTGAGTAGTCGAATTCTCTCAAGGCAGACTCATCCTGTATTTCAGGGGTCCTAGCACTCATAGAATGCAACAGAATCACCAAGACTTTTCTAGGAAAATACAAAAGCTCTACTAGGTTCTTCTAAACTGGAAAGTTTTCAAGTATAGGCCCATTAATGGACTGTTTGCTTCTGGTCCAAAGATCAGCTTATCTTAGATCAGAGAAGCTTAACATTAGGTTAGTTATAGGGCCAAGATCTGTCTTCTCCAGTTTGACTCTATTTTTTTTTTCTTTAGCCTGGGTCTCCCTATTTTACGCGGCTGGAAGGGTAGCAGTCATTTGTAGACCTGAGTCCACTATCAACTTACCTCTCCTTAGACAAGCTGGTTCCCCACCATATCCCTCTCCCCCACACCCCCAAAAAAGCAACCTTTTCTTGGGAACTCACCATATGGTGTTAGTATTAGCACAGATAGCTGATTGGCTTTTGTGCTATTGAAGCTCGGAACACTCAAGCTCAAGTATTTCACTCACAGTAGCAGGGACAACAAAAGTGAGCTGTCACACTTGGCTCTATTAGTAACTCTTAAAGACTGTTTACTAACTTATAGAGGGGTCTCAATTTCCACCAGTGGAGAGAATGCTCACAGGGTAAAATTACAGATCCATCAAGTGGTGACTTACAGCAGAAATGGCCAGAAGATGGGACAGAGACTGGGATAGAAGGTTTATAGTTCATAATGCATTCCTTCAGCTAGAACTAGAACTGGGGTCAAAGAAACTCTAAATTTGCTGAACACTTTTGCAACAATGATCTTTCATTTGATCCCTAGGACAGTCCTGTGAGGTGTGCAGGATAAGATTATTAATCCTCTTTTACAGGTGAGGAAGCTTAGGAGACAGTGCTGAGACAAAGGCCTCAAACTTCTGACTCCCAGGCATTGTTTCTTTTTATTGAATCTCACCTCCTACTCTGGAGCAGTCTGGGCCACTCTATCCGGGGACTGAACATTGTCCTGTTGCACCAGGCAGAGAATACGGTTGTATGTGGCAGAAGAACCTTGTTCCTCTTTGGTCAGACACCATCACAAAAGTCATCACTCATTTTAGGCTGAAATTTATCTCTGTCCCATTCAGGCCAGTTACTGTTGTATCACTGCTGATGAAGAAAATTTACCTCAAAAGTGCTAAATCATGAGCTTGGCTTTAGAAAACGACATGAATAAATGAATTATATAATCCTCTGAGCTTCTTCTGGATCTGGACATAGGCCCTAATCACATTTAGAAGCCTTGGGGTCACAAATGATTAAGAAGTGGAAGAGGCCTTAGAATATAAAATGTTAGAGTTTGAAGGAACCTTGGAATACAGACTGTCAGAGTTAGAAAAGACATTAGAAGACAGTATAACAGAAAGATTGGCCAGAGAGGGCCCAGTACTGGGAATATGTACATTTGATGAGCATTCTTATAGAAGTATGTGATAAGGTAGAATGGAGGGGTCCATCTCCCCACTTCAGTGCATACACAAATAAATTTTCTTTGTGAATGTTTTCTGCCCATTAAATGAATGGTAAAGAAAAAGCCTTTGCGTTAGCTGTTGAGCCAAAACAGAGAGTGAATACAAAAGAACCCAGTGGAGAAATTTCACTCCCTTTCTTTCTCCTCCTAATGTTTAAGAACAATTCCCTGAGCTCTGAAGGGCTGGTGGGGGTGAGAAGTGGGGGATGGGAGAGAGGGGAGCCCATAAGCACATAGCCTCCTAGGCTACCCTGTATCTAGGATCTGACACCACCATGTGGTCTGTGAAGTATGTGGTTGTTGCTTCTGTCCCTGTTGTGTCTATTATTTCTTGATCTGAGATGAAAGAAGGTTGGAGATGGAATGACCTTGTAATCTTCAAAAGGTTGGAAAAGCCAGCCTGAGGAGCAACCAGTGGGATTCAGCCTAGCAATGAATCAATCCAGCAGCTGAGGCACCACATCCTTCAGGCAGGAAGTAATTTTGTCTATTGACGATGGTGCATTTTGGAAGTGAACTTTGTGGAGCAATGCTTTGTAGCAACCACTTTATGTTTGGGCTCATTCTCCCCAGGGACAGACGGAGGTAGAGGGAAGATTATGTCCCAATTTGGTTTAGTATTTCAGTTCTTGCTATGTCTTTTGTAAATAGCCCTTGTAAAAGCTGATTGTTAACTGGTTAGATTGTTCATGGGGCACTAAATAGTGGCATTTAAGATATAAAGGAGAAATTAACTGGCGCTGGTAGTACTATTGTGAAGAGTACATTGTAATGGGGTTTTAGCTGATGATATTAGAAAGATACTCAAAAGGCTTATGGGTAGCCTTGATGGGGAGACAAAGCTGCCCTGTACTGATATGACTTGCTAGTATAAGGCATTGGCTAATAATGTTGTTCTTCCTTCATTCTTTTTTTTTTTTTTTTTTTTTTCAAAACACAGAGACTCTGTTTATTTCGAAAGGATTTTGCAACAAACAGTAAAATGGCTTCAGGTGGCCGTTCTACTCTTCCCCCTCATCCTCATCCTCGTAGGAGTCGATGCCCACCTCCTCATAATCTTTCTCCAGGGCTGCCATGTCCTCCCGAGCCTCAGAGAACTCTCCCTCCTCCATGCCTTCACCTACAT